>OY757920.1:95494848-95514557 GCA_963585895.1 Sepioteuthis lessoniana
CTCTTCGAAATATTATTATTATCATTATTTTTGTTTGCAAGTCCTTGTAGGATGTGATGGCACCGATTTTACTTTCATTCTTTTTAAACCACTTAAATATATTAGAAAATAATTCATACCCACATATATGCAAGCGTGAAAAACATCTATAAGCATAGAAAGATAAATAAAGTTAAATGCATTGAATAAAATAGTATATATATACATATATATATATATATATATATATATATATATATATATATATATATATATATAACTTCTTTGGCAGGCATGTATTGTTTCTTCAACAAATCTTAATAGAACATGACACCCCTACTAATATAAGATCGATACGGGTAAATAAAATATATATTATATAATATTAATTGCCAAAAAGGATTTCATATACGAGTTATTCATATCATGAGGATCAAAAGCCTGTACTGATAGATTTTATCCAAGATAAGAACTACCTAAATAAATACCATGAAAGGTAATTCCTTTTAAAAAGGTACAAAGAATAAATGAAAGGCACCCCACACACTAACACACACCCCTCTCTCTCTCTCTCTCTCTCTCTCTCTCTCTCTCTCTCTCACACACATATATATATATATATATATATAGTTTACTATAGTTTGTTTTATTCTGAGAATATTAGTTTGTTTTATTCCGAGAATTTAGTCGATTAGGTAGATATAAAATTAGAATCTACATGTCTAAAGGAAGAAGGGGAATGTAGAAGGCTGAAATGCACCGTGTATTGAACAAAGTCAACCTTTTTTTTTATTTTACCAACTATGTGATCAACCAAGGTTTTGGCACCAAATATCAAACGGACGATCACTTTGTGTCTGAACTCTGAACAATATATCGTTGTGACACCATACCAGCAAAGTTACAATAAACAGAAATTTCTTACCTATCACCAATCACCCTAGATAAACTTCAAAGATATTTCTTCGAGAACTAAGAAATTTTCATTAATTCGAAGTTATATCGTACAAAAGGGAAATATGTGGCATAAAACTTACAATAGAAGAAATATAAAAAAAAAATAAAAAAAAAAAAAAAAAAATATATTGCTGGATTCAGCTCTTCCACCTTGCTTTCCTGTGAACAATTCTGGGGTCTCCTGACTCATCCCTATTCTTCATTCCAATAGGACTTTTCGATTCACCTCCAACAGTATTCAATTTTTCTTCAATTCGCCCCCCAACAGAACACAGGGGAATTTTAACCACCCCTACCCAACAATTTCAGGAGGATTTTTCCATTCACCTCAAACATTATTCAATTTTCGAACATTTCACCCCATTCTCCAACCCATCAGAACACAGGGGAATTTTAACCACCCCTACCAAACAATTCAGGAGTATTTTTGGACTTGTCTCCCCCCTTTCCTTACGACGTGGGAGCATCAGTAATTTCCGCAGTTCGATCGGTGTCGTAACAGGAATATTGTTTCGGAAAGCACTGTGGAATTCACCTCCCAGCCTGGGGGTCTTCACTGCCCCCTGCAACAAACGAAACAAGTCTCTCAGAGTTACTGAAAGTTCACTGTAGCTGACTTTCAGCCAGCCATCACTTCAAAAAAAAAAAAAAAAAAAAAAGGTTCACCCTCAATAGTAAAGTCTGGCAAAATTCAAGCTCTGCTCTCTTTTCCTCCTTCCCCTTTCTTTTTTTTCTTTCCTTTCTCCTTCTCCTTTCTTTTCCTTTCTCTTCCCCCTTCTTTTTTTTCTCTTTCTTTTTTCCCTTTTTTTTTCTTCCCTTTTTTCCCCTCTCTTTTTTTTTTCCCTTTTCTTTTCTTTCCTCTTTTCTTTTTTTTTTCTTTTTTTTTTTTTTTTTTCTTTTTAGGCATTCACTTTTATGACACCAAGTTGTAGCGGCTCTTCAAGTGGTGCCTGTACTGAACATGCAGTGTCTAATTGGTCCATACTTGGGAAAAGTGCAGTGTCCTTTGTTTCCTTGGTCCCTGCTATCCTGGTCACGGCACCATTGTGAAACGTTACGCCCTCACCCCACCACATTATCTCAGTCTTCTAACCATTTCACTTCTTAGCCGGCCGGTGATCAACTAGTGGCTGAGGGGGTAACGCACATTTCTTTACCTACACAAGAATACGATCGAGGGAAACAGGAGAAAACAAAACAGACGAACAAACACGAACAAAGCTTGGGGTTACCAAGAGCAGAGGAAGGAATGCAACACTATATGCATGTGCGGACTATCGCTAGCGTGGGTTACTAGCGAAAATTCCACAATACTACTGGAATCAGACTCATCTTGACTCACTGTCGCTGGACCCTATCCCATGCTGCCTCGTTTCTCTGGTGTTGACTGCCCCTCCGTTCTTCCACGCCAACTTCTGCTGTTCGCCTCTCTCCTGTCCAGTCGCAACTCTTCTCTCTCCTGTTCAGCCACCAACTCTCCTCTCTCCTGTCCAACTACCAACTGCCCCTCCTGGGCTCCAGCCACCAACTGTCTCTCTTGTCTCTCCTGCCACCAACTCTCTCTGGGTCGCGTCGTCAACTCTCGTTCGCGTCCCCTTACCACTTCCGGATACGGCGAGATTTTTTTTGTCCAAGAATCCTTTGTCTGGTTTCGCGCCAAAACAGACTCGTCTGCTTTGGCGGCCTACCCCCATAGTGCTACAGCCTTACTTCGGTGATAAGGGCATTGGAACGACACCGATCACTACCACCACTACTGGTTAATAATAGTACACAGGCTCAAATCTTTATCATATTTTATTATGCATACACAATTTATAATAAAATAATATACTTACTGTATATAATTTAGAATATAACAAACATTTTTTTTATTATCTACGTTTTCTTTCGGACTATATTTCATCATCATCAGGTTTACACAAATGATAGTTGACAATTTAATATTCTACGAAGACCAAAAAGATGGTTTCACTGTATTTGTTGACATTTTCAAAAGAAATGTCTTTTACCCAGATTAAGCGCCTGTCTCAATCATCACAATAATTTTTGATGTAAACAACTCTATATTTGTTTCAGCAGAACAGATCGCATACACACACACAGACACATACAGAAAAACACAAGATCTCAATTAACTCAGATGCGGCAGCACAACCTTTTGCTCAATCCTGTGTAAGAGAATGTCCCTTATATAATATAATCATAAGTAGATTATTTATAGAATATCCCTTCAATATCTGTCAATATTTCTTAGAGGAAGTATTATGTACATTATTTACATTTTTGGGACTATTGTCCTCATCTTTGTCGCCATGTTTATCACAACGTTTCAGCCGTTGTACGCTCCGATATTCTTTAGGTGGTTGGAATGTCGAACTTAACCCTTTATTTCGCTTACCGGGGTTGACTGTTCTATTTCCACGAGCAATGTTTAATGGATGTCAGTTATCAGTTATCTCCCGTTAACTTCCCCTTTGAAAATTCTACACTGCCTTCACCGGGTATTGAACTCACACTCTTTGGGTATTCACTGGATCTAAACAAACCTTTTATCCACTGTACCATGTGTCCTTGAGAGTGTGAGTTCAATACCTGGTGAAGGCAGTGGTGAATTTTCAAAGGGGAAGTTAACGGGAGATAACTGACAACTGACATCCATTAAACATGGCTCGTGGAACTAGAACAGTCTACCCCGGTAAGCGAAATAAAGTTCGACATTCCACCTCCTGAAGAAGGCTGGAGCGTGCAATGGCTGAAACCTTGAGATAAATATGGCAAGAACATCCCTTATATAATGTAATTATAAGTAGATTATTTATAGAATATTCCTTATATAATATAACTGTGTGGAGATTATGTGCACAGAAAACGCAGCTTTTAAGTTAAAACAAAAATACATACTTTTAAAAGGAGGTGTAAGTTTTACCTATTAAAATGATTTAAATTGTTTTTCGGGATGGTTTGATGGTCCTGAAATAAGTTGCTTGATTTGTTTTTTCTCCGTGTAACGTTATTTTCAATGTCATCTGCAAAATATATCAACATTTTAAGCATTGAAAATAAAACCAAGTTATAAAACGCAGTGAAGGGAAAGAATAATTCATGATTGTTTTAGTCAGAATATTGATGCCATCGAAAATCACGGAAAAATAACTCATAATATTTTAATAGATAATTGAAAGAATAGCTTTTCAATCTAAGCTCGGAAAGTCATACAATCAGAATCGCCATTGACATATATATATGTATATGTGTGTGTGTGTGTGCGTGTGATTTCTTTCCAAACTGTTGTAGATAAATTCTAGCTAGTTGCTCAATACTTGCTCGACCGTGTGAAGGGGTCCATTAGAGAATATCGCCTATGATTTCGTTCTTACTTCTCCAGCAGTCTCCCACGTCTTCTTTGTCTAATTTGGATGGTTTTCAAGATGGGTGGTTGGTGGTCGTGTAGTTGTTGCTTTGTGGGATGTTTTCTCCAAGATTTGTTCAATATGGCTCGTAGGCTGCTCGTGCCATTGCCCTCAAGCTTTATTTTCATTCACTTACTCCACGTGGTGCATCCATATCTTCGTATGGACACGACACGATGGACAATAGACGATAGAGAAATCCGTGCTAGCGGCAGGACATTATATATATATATATATATATATATATATATATATATATTGCGTTTGCACTTAGATAATTGATATCACACGAAAGTTATGCTCACTCATTTGCTGCCTTACTTCGTTTCAGTACTTTGCCCAGAATAACAAATACTTATCCATGAAAGTTCCCAGCAATGGCACATGGCGCCAATAGGTTGACATGTCGTGAAATAGAGTCCAAATTTTAGAGGAAGAGAGGAGATACCCGATAAAAAATGTAACCACGTATAAAGTTATGTGTCAACATTAGGAAATCAATATTCTAGATAAGAAAAATATCCATATCCACGCTTTTCATATACTGATTATTAGCATTTATTCCTGGCGATCTGATGATATAATATTTTTCTTAGTTTTCTCAACCTTTGACAATGTGTTCAAGTCTCCTCCAGGTCCATCAGTGCATACAATAACACTTTTATTAGCAAATATATTTAGTTGGAGGTAAATATATTAAACTTTTAGCAGTAATCGATGATCCATTCTTAGATTAAAATACTGATTTTGAACATACGAGGATCATTAAATACGTTTCCAGACTTTTTTCGTATGGGCACTTTTATTGATAGTACACAGATGAAACTCTATTTCCCTTCGAGGTAAACTCCTCAGGCTGAAATGCACTTGTTGTACCGTTCCAACAAATTGTGGAAGGTCCCATGGAAGTCCTCCTGTGTGATCGTGTCAATGGCCTTCGTCACAGCCTCTTTCATCGCCTAAATTGTCTCTCAACGACAGCTTCAGAGCTTAGGGAATAACTAAAAGTCACAGGGAGCAAGGTCTAGACTATAGGGAGGCTGAGGAACTACCTTGATGTCCATCTTGGTCAAATAGTCTGTGACAAAGATGGAGTTGTGGACTGGTGCATTGTCCTGCTGGAAATGCCACTGACCCGATTTGAAGAGTGCTGGCCTCTTCTGACGGAATCTCTTCCTGAATTCCCTTAAAACCTCAACATAGAAACCCTAACCCTAACCCTTTTGCCAATGAACTCCGGTGTATTGAATTCCTTACACCTCCCACACCTATCATCATCCCTCATTGACTTCCTGGCTTCCTTGAATCTCTTATGCCACTCAAAACAGGTACAAGATGCTCCAAAAGCAGTCTGAAGCATTCCATATGTTTCTGAGACATATTTTCCAAGTTTAAAACACAATCTTATTGCATATCGTTCTTCTAAAGTGTCCACACGTCCATATTGCATTTTTGAAATTCACCAGCTGTGACAATCAGGCTTTAGTAGGGTGTATTCCAATTCCTGTTGTAGCTGTTGATTTAAACCTGAAATCATAAAAATTGGTCAGTTATCTCATAAGATGCATAGCAATAACATATTAAATTTTCAAGAGTCTAAGACAAACTTTAATGCCTGTACAAAAAAAGTCTTGAAACTTATTGAAGGCTCTACGTATATATTCTAAGGCAGAGTTCTCCTCTCATCGTATAAAGATTTCTATAAAACAATTTTCCTTTCAACTATTTGTTCATAACTGGAAAGAGAATCAGTGGATTCATAACTTTCTCAATTGTATTAACGCGATGTGAAATCAAAGAGGCTCGACCTGGGTTTGAACTCTATTAACCCTTACATTTCCATCGGAATTAATCGTTACGCCTTAGGCGCCTTTTCTTGGAATATAGATCATTTCTATCAATTTTGTAATGAGAAAAACTTCTTATGCTTATCAAGCACCAAAATATCTCTTCAAACATAAGCTCGTCATCTTTGTTTGTTCTAAAATGTTAATGTTTAGACTTTCATCCTCATCATTGTCTTCATGATCAATCTCTTAACCCATGAACAACTGATGCTTCTCTCATAAACACCTGATAATCAATCTCACTCGTGAATTGCACACAGCAACTCGGCGAAAGATAGTCTTGTTATTTTCCTATATAATCTCTTGTCCGCTTCTTTGTCTTCCGACCAGAAATTGCAGAAATAGTTTTTGCTCGGCAGGAATATCCCGTCTCGTTAATCCGGCTGATATATGACCCAATAGATGCTGTTATACTTTTTTCGAACCTATCCACTGGTGATGAAGTCTGTATGAGATGTTCACGACTTTAGGATAGCATCTCGTGTGAAGGGCTTCATTGCGTCTCTGACGGTCATCAGTATGGATCATGGATTCACACGTGTACAGAAAGATTGGGAAGCCCAGGATTTTAAGTTTTAAAGCATGGTGGCTGGTTTTGTCTCGCCATATGTTTGTTAGTTTTAACCAGACTGTAATCAAATTTTATTTAGACTTTACGAAGTTCTAGCACTAAGTTAGTCGTATAAGGCACCTATTTGCGATGGAAATCAATATACAGCAATAATGATATCTTAGTTTGGTTTGGTTTGGTTTTATGGTATCTCAACCATACATGGTTATTTAACGCCAAATTCATTTTATACATATAAATAGTTCTATTCCAAACAATTCAATTTAATGAACGTACACAGTTTAATTGTTTAAACAGTTCTATTTCAAGCAATTGAGTTGAGCATAAGTACACAGTTTAAATGTCGAAACAGTTCTATTTCAAACAATTCAATTTAGCATAAATACGCAATTTAAATGTCAACAGCAGTTCTATTTCAAACTTTTCTGTCTAATCAACACAGTTAAATGGTTCTAAGTGTTTCTACCATGTGTTGGGGTCCACATATGGCTGTGCAAAAGCAGGACGACCAGCACGAACATACATTCAGCAACTATGTGAGGATACAGGATGTTGACTAGAAGACCTGCTTGAGGCGATGAACGATAGGGAAAAGTGGCGAGAGAGGGTCCGGGATATGCGTGCTACCAGCACATGATGATGATGATGATGAAGAAGTATTTCTATGAATCACTGAAAATTCAATTAAACATGAGTCATTTGTTTACACACAGTTAAATGTAAAAACAGTTTTATTTCAAACAATTTAGTTTATCATAAGTACACAGTTTAAATGTCAAAACAGTCTTATTTTAAACAATTCAGTTTAGCATTAGTACACAGATTAGTTCTATTTGACCCACAGGTAGGACCTGGTCATATACTACCACTCTGGGTCAGAGCGGACCCGAGAGTGATGACAATAAAGGGGTAGTCTACATTCCCCAAAGTACCAGCATTACTAGAGTGTCATCATCAGATTGTTTAATGTAATATCCAGGGCACTCTTTGGAGGAGCCTTATCTCTCTACAGAGATACAGTCAGTTATTCTGCTGCCCCAGCCATCTGGGCCAATTATATCTGGGACGAGATTGCAAGCCATTACTCAATGATAACGCATCCGGATAAAATCCTATTTACAATGCGTGCACATCTCAGCAATTGACCGCAAATTTTAGCTGATTGGTCATTTAAAAACAATCAACTGAATATTCCAATTGAAATGTATTGCTTTGAATTAAAAACATACATTTACAAACCTGAACGTTATTTTTTCAAACGAAACTTTCTAAATCGTTTTAGAAATTGGAGGATGTATAAATGCTGATTTTGAAATCTTAGATAAAATGAAGCATCATTTTTGAGAAAGAAACAAAAAAAAAAAAGAAGAAAAACAAGTTGCATATCTTGCATCCAAGACAACGTCATTATATTCAGAGAAACAAGACGCAATGAAAACGCAACTTTTTGAAGAGTTATCAAGAGTAATTCAAATCAGATCAGTATTCAAGTGGACAAATAAGAATGTTAATTTCCGTAATTAAAATCTTAGATCAAATCTGTTTATTTTATGCTGTTTTGCTTTTTCAGAAACGGCTTGTCAGAAATTGATTTGCTTTAACGTTAACATAATTCTCTTTTATTACTGTTAAATTTAATTTTCAAAACCATGTCAAAAATAGCTTTTCTCACCGTAACGAAATTTTATATCATGGCATTTATTGTATCTATATACTTTTCGTTTTCTTCTTAAGTTAGGGAATTCTTAACACGTAAGTATCAAAATTTCATCCTATCTTTTTCTCTTACATTTAGTTTTCATTTAATTCTTTCATAATTCTTCCTGTGTATTTATCCTTTGTTTAATTTTGATTTGTAAATTCTTTCCAAGCAAACGTTCATTTACTTTTCTTTTTAATCATCTTTCTATTTATTTATCTGAATCTCTTCATATCAATCTGTTCATATATATATATATATATATATATATATATATATATGGCGGTGCTTATCTCTCTGTCTTATTCTGTTTGTGTTAATGTATTTACTAACTCCTTTGCACGAAATCTATCTATTAAGCAGAGTGTTATTGGTTTGAATTCGCAATTTTCTTTCTCCCAGACCAGTTGCCATGCCAAGACTAAAGAGCCCAGTCTGTCCCTACCGAGATCCATATCTTTCCAAAGGATAGTAACACTATGAGAAAAGCAAGCAGCCTCGTTCAGGATTTGAATTTGGGTCACCCAGTCCATTTACTCTGACGATATTCATTACAGCGCGAACGTCTTCTGTTCATATTCATCTAAGTTTATTCATATCTTTCGATTTATCTAGTTCACTAAATACTTGAATCTGTTTATATCTATCTATCTATCTAATTCTGTTTTTCTTTTTTCTATCTAAATGCCCGTTTCTTCATATCTCTCTCTCAATACATTATATATATATATATATATATATATATAAAAGAAAACATTAATAGATATGAACAGCCTGATTAATAAGAATAGAATCGCACACACACGCGCGTGCGCACTCACATATATATATATATATATATATATATATATATATATATATATATGGTGGTGGATTCTGTTCATATTTATCTGAGGCTGTTCATATCTATTTATGTGTTTTCTTTCCATTTATTACTCTTTCGTTTCCTTTTTCATTTTAATTTTCTTTCAATAATTTTTAGATGGTTTCTCTTTCTTATATCTTCTTTTTCTATTTCCTTCTGTTTTTTCTTTCCTTCTTTTTTTCTTTATGGATTTTCTTTCTTCAAAAAGGAAAATTACCCCTCAAAAGATGATTTAAGAACTACAACATTAATATCGTCTCGTTTTGTACTTCCTTTGCTTTCTAATGGCATGTCAAACTTCATGGGGTATTTGATACCGAAACCATTATTGTAATAGAAATGTAATTGTTCTACCTAAACCATACCTGGGGTATAAAGGAAGTCATACCTTCCCAAAGGGTATTAGTCCGAAAGTGAACGTAATAGCACGAGTGGAGTTCGAACTCTCTTCCTTCGTTGTCGCAGCCCATCAGTTAACTACTACATCACGCGGAGTTTCCTTGTTATTTCTTATATTCTTTATATGAGTTTTCTTTGTTTATTTTCTTTTCGGGCTTCAGTTTTTTATCTACTTTTTGTTGTAGAGGTGCCCGTGGTGTACTGGTTATCGTCGCAGGATATGGACACGGCGACACAAGTTCAAATCCTGGACCTGACTGATTGCATTTCACACAGCACTAATACCCTTGGGAAAGGTATGAATCCAAATATTCTCCCTCCAGCTATGGGCAAATAGTAGAGCAGACTAGGTTCTTCAGCCTTGGTGAGGCAACTAGTCTAGGAGAAGGAAAACTCTGAATTCAAACCTGTTAAACTTCGCTTAAAGATTGACCTTGTGTCGTATCCTGCCCGAGCGGAGGGGTTGGTAAATATGATCTACTTTTTGTTGTGTGTTTCTTGTAATCTTTTCGTTCGGTGTTTCTTCTTTCATATTTAGTTTTTCTTTTCTTTTTTTTTTTTCGTTCTCTCCATTATTTTCTTTCTGTTTAAGTTCATCACTTTGTCTTTTCTTTTTGTGCGGTTGGTCCTTTCCTAATATTTTTTCTTTGTTTATTTTGTTGATATTTCTTTCAACTTCATATTGTTCCTATAATTTACCTTTGTTTTTTTCTTTTTTTTCTCTTTTTTTTTTTCTTTCTTACATTTGCATTTATTTATACGTTCGTTATTTTTATATTTATTCCCTTTATGTTCTTTTTGTTCTTCCCTGGGACTGTTTTTCATTTCACTCATCACTTATTTTTCTTTTTTTTTTTTTTGAATTTATATTTCTTTCTTTTTTGTTTTCGTTTTTCTTTGATTTGATATTTATTCTGCCTTCCTCTCGTCCATTTTTCTTCGTTTTCCCCTTTCTTTTATTATTTTCCCCTTTCCCTTGTTTCTTTTCTTTTCTTTTGTTTCTTCAATTTTATTATAACTTATTTCATTCATTTTTTTCCTTCCTTTAACTGTGCTGTTAGAACATTATTTCCGTTTTATCTTTTTCGCTATTTCGAATTTTTGCCCTCTTTGTTCCTTTTTTTAACTTCTTTCATATCTTTGTTTATTTTGAGCTTCTCGTTAGCTTTCTCCCCTTTCTTCCTTTCACCTTTTCGTAATTTCTCTCTTTCTTACATTCTTATGTCATATCTTTTTGTGGTACTTTTTTGTTTCAATTTTTCTTTCAGTTCATTTCGTTTTGGTTTTCCTTTGGCCTTGTTTTATTCATATTATTTTTCCCGTTGCGTTTTCATTCATTTTCTTTACATTTTGTTTTTACTTCTTTTATAGTGTTGCTCTTTGGCTTCTTTTTTTTTTTTTTTTTTTTCGCCACATTTTAAAAGCATACCTGATGCTTAACACTGTTTTGGCGTCTTCATAGAAAGAAACCTTCCGAACTTTTTCTCACATTTCCGAACTGAAGTGTTAATATCATGTTATGGATTTTTTTTTGTCTCGCATTTTCCTCTCAACCGGCCTATTTCCCAACATTCCTCACTTGCATGTTGCATCTATCAACCTTTAGGGTGTTCATAGCAACGAACACACTCAAGAACACCTAAATACGAAGGTGTATAAGAAACTCCCAGTATCAAAGCGAAATGCATTTATTCCCAGTTAGACCTTTTGCACATAAATTCGTTCACACATATGGTCAGTCAAGTAATCCTGAAATAACCCGAGACGGGTTGGCATGTCATTGAATAAATCAGATATTCATAGATATACATACAGGTAAACTTTAATACGGACACAGATAGATAGAAATATATCAACTGACTGAAATAAATAAATAAATAAGAAAGAAAGAAAGAAAGAAAGAAATACATTAACAGACTGAAAAATTCATAATTGAATAAATAAAAAAAGACATTAACGGATTGATATTGATAGAAATATATAAAGAGACAAAACATTTAAAATTATATATATATATATATATATGTGTGTGTGTGTGTGTATGTGTGTGTGTGTGTGTGTGTGTGTGTATATATATAGACAGAGATATATAGACAGATATATATAGACTTGGTGCTGCGGGACATCAATATAACTGTATTTTATTTCGTCCAAATTCGGATAATGGAACTGTAGTTTTTAAATTAGCTGAATATAGAAAACGTTTTAATCCGTTATTTCACGGCTTAACGGGGTTTTTAAGTTTTAGGTTACACAATACTATTGACAATTTAATGTATATCAGAAATAGAAATTATATATAGATATAAAATTGAAACATTTTTATTAGCCATATGAATGTAAAAGTGGAAAAAATAAGGTTGAAATTTACTTTTATGTACTTCTACTTAGCAGCAAAAATTCCAGCCATTCGGGTAAGAAGGATTAAACTGAGCAGTAATTTACTAATCTTTTTGCTAAGATGTTGCACAAGACCGTATGAATGGGGCTCCTAATGAGACTCGAACTCACTTGTGAATGTTTGCTCGTCTAGTTTGCTAACTATTAAACTACCCAAGGTGTCCTAATTTATTAAACTTTTTGCTCAGATATTACACAAGGCCGTATGATTGGGGCCCATAATGAGACTCGAACTCACTTGTGAATGTTTGCTAGTCTGGTTTGCCAACTATTACAACACCAGAGGCGCCCTGGAAGTGTTTTATATATTAATGTATCATAAAATTTTCACTATAAATCAACATTTACTCTTTATTTTTCGATATTAAAAAAGTATTTACATAATTTTCAGTCATATAAGATGCATGATTTACAAACGTATCTGGGGAACCGTTTGATCACTGTACACCAGTCAGATTCAAACTTCAGCACATACCTATCCATTCATATTAATAACTAGCTTAAAATATGTTGTGTGATCTTAGCACAGAATTATTATAATTCTAAATGCGGGTATTATACGCCAGGAAAAAATGGTAACTTTTTCTTTTCATGCACAAATATTAGAATGAATAAAGGATATTAAGTTCATGACACATAAAAAGAGAAATAATGGTGACAATCCATATAGAAAATTATGTTCGAAAGTATTGTTCAAAATGCGTACAACAAACAGATTTCGTATGCTTACTTACAAAACTCAGTAAAGCATGACGTCATTATTGGATCGTTATGGATGAGTCTGTTTGTAATTAACTAGAAAATTTGGCATTCAAACCATTTGTACACTGAATAAAAAAACAAGCATTACTTTCATTCTAATAACGTACGATAAAATTCTTTGTAATTTAACGGACGAAGACAAGTACCTCAATGAGTTGCATTTGTCCCTCATTTTTGGAGGTTATAAGAAAGATCAACAGCAACTCGGAAAATATTTCTATCGGATGGTTTGTATTTTTGAATATATATATATATATATATATATATATATATATATATATATATATATATATATATATTAAAATAGGAAGGTCCACGAAGAGATTTGTATTTTTGAATTTATTTTATTCTCATATACGTGTTATATAAAAGTACGTTTCCAGCTTGTTGCTTTCGTCAGAAAACATGTTTGACACAAGACCTTTTTAATGGGGTACTCAACACTTTAACACACTCTTGTTTCCAGTATAAATGACCCTTGGTTGGTCAAACTAGTTTATAAAGGGGTTGTTGTTCCTCCTTCCAAGAGTGTGTTTTCTTTCGTCTGCTTTACCTGTCTTTGATATTTGATATGTTTATAGATGTGTGTGTGTGTGTGTGAGTGTGAGTTAACGTTGGAGTTGTTTTGAGTTTCACTAACGGCATTTTTTGTGTGCAATTATGTATCATGGGGGGTTGTGGTTTTAAATTTACTGGTAGTTCTTTCTCCATTTTTGTATATATATATATGTGTGTGTGTGTGTGCGTGTGTGTCTGTCTGTCTGTTTATGTGTGTGTGTGTGTGTGTGTGTGTGTGTATTTTGAGTTTTTCTTTCGTCTGCGAACATGTTTGGCATAAGGTCGAGTTAGTGGGTATTAAATGAGATTTTAATTTACTAGTGTTTGTAGTTAGAAATTTTAATCACTTATATTTTTGTATATATATATATTTATTTCCGTTAGTGTGTGTGTGTGATTCATGTTTTATTTAACTTAAATTGAATTGGACACCAAATGAGACTCGAACTTACTCGTGTAGGTTTGTTAGTTAAATGTTATATTTTTTCAACTTCCGACGAGGGAAAGAAATCTAACACAAAACAGTGACCTCTATATAAATCGATACAAAACCTGAAAAAAAAAATTCGACTACGCTCCAAAAAAATCAGCTACAGAGCTAAAACCATCAAAACTACAAAAATGCAAGCAAACACTACAAATAGCCACATTTAACGTAAGAACCTTAAATAGAATAGGACAACTACCAGAGCTAATCGCATCGGCCGTAGAACATAAGATTGACATAATATGCATACAAGAACACAGATACACGCACACCGAAGATATCAAATATCACGAAACAGGCAATGGATGGTCGCTCGTCACCGTATCGGCATGGAAAAACTCTGTCAACGCCGCTGTAGGAGGGGTAGGATTGCTTATAGGACCTCGAGCATTAAAAACGCTAAATAGCATTGAGAAAATACAACCTAGAATGATGGCAGCTACTTTTAACCGCAACCCCAGAGCAACAATCATCTCCTGCTACAGCCCTATCAAGGTTAGCAAAGAAACTGAACTAGTCACCTTCTACGATGAGTTATCCTCATTAGTGCGTAGCATCCTGAAACACAACATGTTAGCCATTGGCGGAGACATGAATGCTCAAATAAGGAAAAACGGAAACAACAAATACAGCCTCCACAACACGTCAAATAGGAATGGGCAACATCTAACAGATTTCATGATAGAAAATAGATTAGCATGCCTCAATACAAACTACCAAAAAAATGAGGGCAAACTATAGACATACACGTGCGCGAACAATACAAAAGGTCAGATAGACTACGTCCTTATAAACAAGAAATGGAAAAATAGTGCAATGAATTGCGAGGCATACTCCTCTTTCGAGGGTGTGTCCACCGATCACCGAATAGTCACGGCAAAAATACAGCTAAGCCTAAGAAAAAACGCCAAACGAACAGCGACCACCAAACACTATGACTGGGCCCTTTTGAACAACAGAGATATAAGAGATAAATACGTATTAGAACTAAGAAACAGATTCGAAACACCGCAAGAAAAGACGGAAAAAAGTACACCAAACGACGAATATGAAAATTTCGTCAATGCACACCTCGAGGCAGCAGCGAAATGCATTCCAACCAAACTCAAAACTAAATATAGAGTCCCATGGGAAACTTTAGCGGTGAGAGAAAAACGTGCACTAGTGAAAACAGCCTCCAAAAACTATCGAAAAACCCAACAAACACAAATGCCTTAAAACTAAAAACGGCACAATATCAATTAGCAGGCATATATATTAAGGAACAGTCAGAATACATTCAAAATCAGATAGATAAGATTAGAGACTCGGTGGAAGATAGACAATCTAGAATAGCCTGGCAAACAATAAACGAAGTGAGTAGAAGAAAGAACACAGCCAAAGCAAAACTGAAAGCTGCAAACCAACAAGAAAGAATAAAACAGTGGAAACAGCACTTCGAAAACCTACTAGGAAACCCACCGAAAATAACACATGAACCAATCACCAGAATAATTAGTAAACAATTATACGTTAAACTAGGACCGTTCACACGAGAAGAACTCGACTCGGTTCTCAGGAAAATTAAAAATAGGAAAGCTGCAGGGCTGGACGAGATTACCCCAGAAGTATGAAAGACCAGACAATTCAACGACATACTGCTCCGACACTGTAACGCAGTATACAATCAAAATCTGATAGATAGATGGATGAAGGGATGCATACTTCCCTTCCTAATGTGACTCAAGCTGGCTGGTGTAGGTTAGTTCATCATCATCATGTCAGGCTGGTAGCCCGGATATCCCTGACCCTCTCTCGCCACTCCTCCCTATCGTTCATCGCCCCATGCAGGTCTTCAGGACAACATCCCTTATCCTCACATATTTGCTGAATGTATGTTCGTGCTGGTCGTCCTGCTTTTGCACGGCCATGTGTGGGAGTCCATAAGAGTACATCACTTATGAGTTCGTCCCTGCTTCTCCAGCAGTGTCCTTCATGTCTGGTTCGTCTAACTTGAATAGTTTTCGAGATAGGAGGCAGGTGGCCGTACAGTTGGTGTCTTGTGGGGTGTTGCCGCCAGGACTTGTTCAAGATTGCACGTAGCATTCTTGTGTAATTGCCGTCTAGCTTCTTCTCCAGCCGTTTTGTTAGAGTCCATGTAGTGCACCCATATAGCAGTATCGATGTGACCGCTGCCTGGAAGAAACTGCGTTTCATTTTATCGGTTAGGTCTGATTTCCATATAATCTATAGCCTATTGATAGCTGTCCATGCTTTCGTTAACCTCGTGTCGATGTCCTTTTCGGTTGATTCGACGCTGCTTCCTAGGTAAGAGAATTTGTCTACTAGTTTAAGAGGGGTTCCGTCTAGAGTGGAGATGTCTCCCTTTTGGTTATAGCACATATAATCCGTTTTGTGTGCCTATGCCTGCGGCTACTCGTTCCAAACTATGCAGTCGTGTTTCGGCTTGGTCGGGTGTATTTGCCAGTATCGCTATGTCATCGGCGTAGTCGGCGTCGGTAATTGTTTTTGTGGGGTACCTTCTGCTCTTTTCTTCGTCAGCCTGAAGCCATTCTCTCTGATTTTGTCAATCGATGTTCTAAGTACGTAGTCTAGACAAATGATAAAGAGGTACGAAGCCAGCGTGTCTCCTTGTAGTACTCCGGCTACAATATCCATGCTTTCGTTAACCTCGTGTCGATGTCCTTTTCGGTTGATGCGACGCTGCTTCCTAGGTAAGAGAATTTGTCTACTAGTTTAAGAGGGGTTCGGTCTAGAGTGGAGATGTCACCCGTATTCAATTATATACATTTATATGTACATTGTGAAAACTAAGTCTTTTCTTTGATTTCTCTCTCTTTATTTAGCTCCTTCGTTTCTTTTTCGCTTCCATCTCTTTCTATTTTACCACCAAATACCTCAACGCTACTTAGTCTCTGTTATGCTTCCTAGATCTGTTCTGATATATCATCATCATCATCATGTTATGCCGTACGCACGGATATCCCTGACCCTTTCTCGCCACCCTTCTCTATCATCCATTGATTCCGGCAGGTCTTCAGGGATTCATCCCGTTTCGGCACAGAGCTGCAGCATGTAGGTTCGAGTTGGTCGTCCTGCCTTTGCTCGGTCATGTGAAGGGGTCCAAAGGAGTAGCTCACTTATGAGTTCGTCCTTACTTCTCCAGCAGTGTCCTGCATGGCAGGTTCGTCTAACTTGGATGGTTTTCGTGATAGGTGGTAAGTGGCTCCACAGCTGCTGATTTGTTGGGTGCTGCCTCCAGGACTCGTTCAATATTGCTCGCAGCATTCTTGTGCAGATTCCGTCAAGCCTTTTCTCCCAACGTTTAGTTAGCGTCCATGTAGTGCATCCATAGAGCAGTATCGACACGACTGCTGCTTGGAAGAAACTGCGTTTTATTTTATCGGTCAGGTCTGTTATTGTTTGAGCGGGGTACCTTTTATTTCTTTCCTTCGTTAGATTGATACCGTTTTCTTTCATTTTATTAATAGATGATTTAAGCACGTAGTCTAGACAGATGATATATATATATATATATATAATTTTATAAAACATACACGCACATATTATTTCTGGTTATGTTAAAAAAGGTTGGAAACATTTAGATCTTTTATAGACACTGCGGTAATATAACAAATCTAGACATACACTTTGTCTACACAGAATGAGAAATATTGAAATGTTGTGTTGGCCTTTCTGATTATCTAAATTCAACACCATAGGGGATATTCGTGAATTAAATAAGTAAAATATATTGCAATTGAAAGATTCGTCATTTTCATGACAACCTGTTGGCAAGATTTACTATTTTCATTTCAAATATATATATTTACCTCGTCCCTCCGCTACAAGCAAGATTACGATACGAGATCATTTTTAAGTTTATCATGTTTGAATCCTGATTTTTCCTTTTCCTAGATTGATTGCAATAGGAATCTTAAAGAAGCCAGTCTGCCATATTAGTTACTCATATCTGGAGGGGGAATAGTTGGATCCAGAACTTCCCAAATTAAATCTATGTGAAATGCTAACTGATTGTTTAGGATTTGAACACGGATGGACGTGTCGATTTCTAACAACAATACCAATTACACTAGAAGAGCTTACTTTTCGCTCAAATGTAGCCATATTACCACTAAATATATGCGAGATATACATAGAGACCTGAAATATATTCTATAAAGGTTTAAATACTAAAACTATAAAGAAAAAAGGTTTAATCGGATAATAGTAATCCGTGTTTGAAAACGCCACATTATTTCATTAATTACAAATTTCTCTTTTCTCTCATGTTTCTCTTGTTTTATTTGTTTTTTTTTTCTTTCGGTTCATTACTTCTTTTCTTCCATACGTTTCTTTCTTCAGCATCTTATTAATCGTTAATTATTTATTTATATCATTATTCCGTTCGCTCGTCGTTTCTATTGGATCCTTTTTTTTCCACAACGAGACTAATCAAACTTCCCCACTTCATATAATGAGAAGATTCGATCACAATCCAATATTCGATAATAATGTCTTCTAAATCACTTGCACTGAAATTTACTGACCTTGACATGTGAGGAATATTTTCTACTGAGGCGCAGATATCTGGAGGCGTATTTTCAAAACTTATGGAACCTTATCCATTCAAAGAGCACACGACAGGAATTACATTCCCTATACTAAACCCAATAAATAATGTCGAAAAAAAGTAAACGCCCAGTAAAAGAAATGAATATAAACAGGAAATAATCAATTAGAGATTAATGATCCAGATCGAATCCACGATAAAGTGAAATGAAGGATGGTAAATATCTCCTCGCAAACGCGTATATCATTCGATGATGACGAAGGACTGAATATAATGCACAAGAGAGATGAGTATATATGTATATATATATATATATATATATATATAGAGAGAGAGAGAGAGAGATAGAAAGGGGGGGAGAGAAACGGAAAGTGATTTTGAGATGCTTACGCAGACGCAGAAACAGACTCGAGTACATACATAAATGCCTAGGTATCCATCTCTAAATCTCTCTCTGTTTCTATCTCTCTTTATATATATATATATATATATATATATATATATATATATATATATATGATGTTTATTTTCCGGTGCAAGACCTAATGCATATAAGTAAATTGATATTATTAAGGATAGTAACTATTTCCTCTAAAACCGTATATGATTAGATAAAGATAATAAATCAAATATATGTATGAAAGATATGAAAAACCAATATTACCTATCTATCTATCTATCTATCTCTTTCTCTCTCTCTCTTTCTCTCTCTTTCCTCTCTCTTTCTATCTCTCTCCACACACACACACACACACACACACACACATATATATATATGTATATATAATCGAATCCCTTGGAAAAACCTGCATACGTTTATATATATATATATATATATATATATATATATATATATATATATAACACTTATATGTAGATTTTTCTGAGGCATTTGATTATAAACACAGGGAAAGCATATTGTTTTTCCAAAGATAAAATTACTGCTGTTTCAATGCTCTACAAAAATAAGAAATCACTGGTTCGCTAACCCGACGGTGTCACTTGTTTGTTTGAAATGTTCGCAGGAATTTTCTAAGGAGATATACTGGCATCATTTTTATTCATTATTTGCTTAGATGACATAAAGCGACGTCAATAGATGAAATTAAAGAAAATGGTTTAATGCTATAAAAAAAGTGTAAGTAGCAGATGAAATCAGCAGAAACTATTAAGGATGAAGACTATGCAGATGATCAAGC
>OY757920.1:95514757-95647257 GCA_963585895.1 Sepioteuthis lessoniana
GAGGGGGAGAGAATTTGGTTTGTTTTCTTTGTCTTATGCCATATCAACCTTCTTTGGTTATTTAATGCCTAAACCATCCTTGTAGAAGAAAATTGCTAGTAATATTTAACCTGACACTGGGAAGATATGAGAGAGAGAGAGAGAGACAGACAGACAGACAGACAGACAGAGAAAGAGACAGAGAAAGTTAAGGAGAAATAATGAATGAATCACTGAAACAAAATAGGGTGCCACAAAAGAGTGAAGTATATATCACAATCCATTTTTGCTGTAATGAGTTAGAATCTCACTGAGTGCTGAACTGCCCTTTTGATACATAAATCAATTGCAAGATATGGAGTTAGTGATAGTTCATCATAGAATGAATGAACGATGAGCAAGTTAGACTAACAATCTTTTAGTGAGAGTAATTCTCACAGAGTGACTCAAACTTGTAACCTTATGCTTTTGAAAGGCAAGTAGACTGAAAATTAGAAACACAAGTATGGGGGTGTCCTCGTGTTGTAATGGTTAACGAGCTGGTGTGATGAATCGTAATAAGCTAGTTCGAACTCCAGTCGTGCCATCGCGTTCACTTTTGGATAAATACCCTTGCGAAAGTTATGAACTTCCTTATCCTCCCCGCTATGGGTTAAATAATACCATTCCTGTTCTTTTCAAAGAATGGCTTTGGCATTGAATACCCTACGGAGGTTGATATCTCATTAAGACTCTCCCAAAGTGTTGTCTGATGGTGAGACTTCAGTAACGTTGGAGCTTTGGGGAATGTGGAGTACCCGTTCATTGCCATCGTTCTCTTGTCAACTCTGGCCTGAAGTGGCAGCACCTGATAGGGTCCAATCTATGGGTAAAAAAGGACTGTTTGACATTCAAACTGTTTACTTATGCTAAACTGAATTGTTTGAAATAGAACTGTTTAATCTTATATCAGTATGTAAACAAAAACTGTGTACTTATCCTATACTGAATTGTTTGAAATAGTTGAAATTGAATTATTTTTACTGTTAACAATGAGTAACAAAAACAGTACTTATGCTTAACTGAATTGTTTGAAATTGAACTGTTTTTACACTTAACTGTATGTAAAAAAAGGACTGATGTTTAATTGAATTGCTTGTGATACATTGCTATACTTGGAACCATTTACCTTTGTTGACAAGCTAAACTAAATTGTGCAAAATAAAAATGTTTGATCATTTATTGAAATCTGTGTACTTATGCTAAACTGAATTGTTTGAAATGAAGTAAAATCACTTAACTGAGAGCAAAGGAAATGAAATCAGGTTTGTTGAAAAATTTACCAATATATATATATATATATATATATATATATATATATATATATATATATATATATATATATATATATTCGTTTAAGAAAAACAAAAACCTGTCTCATTAGGATCTTTTTTATTTCCAGTTGGAATCACAATAAAATAACTAGACGTATATAATAAACTCACTTTCTACAGCAAATTAAATTTAAAAAATTTTAAAACTTAAATTCTAAATATATTTCAACGTAAATCTCCAGATTTAATAATAATTTAGGGAATTACAACATTTCTTTTTAACTTTACGTAAAGATTAGAGTAATACTTATCTTAAATTAAATTCAAAATTTTAAATTAAAATTTTAAATTCAAAATTTATATTCATGCCCATTAATTCAGTTACCTTTCCATTAAAAACGTACGTTCACATCATATATATATATATATATATATATATATATATATATATATATATATATATATATATATATATATATAATTTGTCATTAAATGACCTACAATGGTTGACATGCCATAAAAGCAAACGAAACTACACCAAAACATCTTTACCATTAAGCATAGATTCAAGAATGAAAAGTGCATTTACATTTCTAATTTACAGATAATTTTTCTCATGGAAACTGGTAATTTCGTTATGTATCTTAAATTAATATTCAATTGATTTATTTCGGCAAGAATGGAAATTAAATTTGGATACAAGGCGAGTATCAAGCAAACAGTTTGAGAAGCACTGATCGAAATTTTCGTTGTAATCCAGATAAATATGGAATACTAAGAACCCCCCTCACTCCATGCTTAGTAGAACTATCAATATTGCCATGGAGCGATGTTACAAGGGGAACTCTACGAACATATGAATCGTTTAGTATATAAGTTAATACGTCTTAAGGGTTGTCGAACATTTGGTCTATTGAATGTGAAGGTGTCTTTTCTAAAAGATGATCATGAAATTGTTTGTGTTGCCTGCAAGTGTAACTAAAAGACTTACTTGAAAGTTAAGATACAAAATTGATAGGTTAGTCAAAACGGGATGGAATAAGTCCCTTTATGTAGTGGCTAACGAGCTGTATTGTGATATTGCAGTTAGAGAGTTCGAACTTCGGTTTTGCTTTTACTTTCGGATTATTAGCTTTGGGAAAAGTATTTACTTACTTATTCTTGCTGCCATTGTTTAAATAGTACAATTGCTATTCTTCAATAATGTTGGCTCTGGCATACATGAGTGTTGATATGTCATTAAACAATGAAATCAAACCCAACCAATCAAAATAGGAACTATTAATAAGATTAGAATTGAAATCCAAATAAGTTTTCCCTTTAGCTATCCATGTTTTTTTCGGTTTGGTTTGGTTTGGTTTCTTTGTTTAATGGCATATCAACCTTTGTAGGTTATTTAATGCCAAAGCCATTCTCCTAGAAGCACAGTAGTCGTATTATTTAACCCATAACTGGGGGTTCATACATTTCCCGAGGGTATTAGCACGAAAGTGGACGTAATAGCGTGACTGGAGGACGAACTGGCGTACTACGATTCCGCAGTCCGTCTCTTTAACCATGTTTTTTCGTCATTTATGGAAATGTCACTACCAATGGCTAACTTCATCCTAATGCTTTTGTTATTCAATTTAACGTTAATAAATTTTCTCTTCAGTGTTTAATTTCTATCTTTTTTTGTTAGCATTACATTTGTTGTTTTTTTTGCAAATTTTCCTTTATAGCTTTACAATGACCGATGACCGACTTTTCTACACCTGAAACACCTTTTCTCACTGCCTGGACAATAAATCTTTAGACTCAAACCGCCACAACAAAACCATTGATATTACTTTTTCTCGCTTCTCATTTAATTTTTGACAAACACCCTGGACATGAAAAACATTTCTATCTTGAATTTTCGCTGTATCGTGTTTTAAATACATGATCTTTTCACGTTCCTCGGCTACCGCCAACAGCGTTTGTTTCGAATCCTCTTCAAGCTTCGATAATATACGAGACCGAATTTCCGAGTCTCTTTTAGTCATTAACCCTTGGATATCTATTAAGCATTTCAAATGATCTGCCGTTAACTCATTCAATCTAAATCTCTCGCATTCCCTTCTGACAATGCTAGCATAGGTGACATAATCGTCGTTCGCCTTTTTCATAAGGTTTAGACACTGGTATCGTGTATGGAATAAAAAGCTTTGTTCACAAAAAAATTATTGAAGAAGTCAAAACTGTTTCACTGAAAATTATGTCATTTGTTTTTTTTTTGGTTTTTGTTTTGTTTTGTTTTTTTGTTTTTTTTCAAAATATAGTTGCAGTACTTTTCGTGTTCTGCCAGTTCTAAATTACGTAAAAGGAGTTAACTTATTTCTCGTCTGTCCATGTCTTTCATTAATTTCTGAAATTTTACTCATATATCCTGATATATGATGCAAAATTTATGCCTTCTTCGGGATAATAAGTAAACTTTCCAATCGAATTAGAAACTGCGTCCTGGGTGATAGAAAATGTTTAACTATTTCCTTCTGCAGACTTTATAAAGACTGTTTCCAAAAGCTCGGACATCTTCAACAAAATTTCATGCTGATGTAAACATTAACGAAATCCTCAGTTGTACTTGCAGTTGTTGTTACAAGACTGAAGTTTTCATCACGTTTGCCTGACCCTCCATTTATTTGTGGTGTCGGCACCAAAAAATATTTTTTGTTTTAGGGTGCATCCACTTCCTTCTGCTAAAATTAAATTTTAGCCTCATACTTCTTCGTAAATTAAAATTTTCGTCGCCCCTTTTGTGTCGTTGTTAGGGGCGGCCAATTACCCACACAAAGAGAAGTAGGAGATGTGTAATAATAGCCAATAAGAGGGAAATTCAAATACTTGGTAAGAGTATATCTATTCGATAAGGGATTAATATACCGACTAACTCGCCCTCTATCTGACAGCTAATTGATAAGATGGACGCAGCCATTCTTTTACAGTACATAGAGGAGGTAGGTAATCCATTACAACAGATACTCTTTCTTGTGGAACTTTTTCAAACAAAACGGATAATATTGATTGTTATGTTGGTTAATTGCTTTGTTTATTGTTGTAATGGCATGCCAACTTTGAATGGGTTATTTTATGTCAAACTCAGGTTAACAACCGTAGTCTTCATTTCTATAAGCCAAAATTCTTTATTCGCCATAATTCCAAACAGGTAAAATCCTTATAAACTCTTGCAATATCTGTGATTTCAGAACAAATGAATTGATAGATTTTATTCAATGATAAATGTCACATTAGCAGGTCCTACAACCAGACGTTAGAATAGAATTAGAGATGATGGAATAAAGGACGAGTTCTGTACTCCTTAAAGCTGCTTTAACGGATTCTCTCACAATATTCAGTTTAATATCCCGTCAAAGACATGGACATTGTTAGCTGTTATTTATTACCAAAATCAACAGCAGAGAAATAAAAATTATGACTACATAGCATTCCAAAAATATTTGTACTCCTTATATATATATATATGTGTGTGTGTGTGTGTGTGTGTGTGTGTGTGTGTGTGTGTGTGTGTGTGTGAGAGAGAGAGACAGAGAGAGAGAGAGAGAGAGAGGGAGAGGGAGAGAGAGAGTTTTGGGTGTATACATATTAATTTTCGATTAGTATGTTTCAATATTTTAGATTTTCGTAATAAATAGAATATCTGTCTTTATTGTATAGTGTTAACTTGGAATAACCAAGTTTTCATTAGTTCTTTTTAGAAGTAAAATAACTTTTGATAAAAAAATGTGAATGTGATACATATATATATATATATACTGCATAATAGATAGTTAAATCTTCTATTAAGTGTAGGTTAATTTGAAAAAGGTTTTACTTGTTCAGCAGTAAGGAGAAAATAAATGTTATTTAACTTGAGTAATCAGATACGACCTCGGGGTTTTTTTGGTCTACGACTGAGAAGACTATAAAGGCATATGATCTGACGACCCTTAAAAATTGTAATAAAGGTTAGTTAAGAACCAACAAATTGACTGGTTGGCCGTTCAACCAATGCTCACTAATTTATCGTAAGGTCAAAAAGGGCCAGAAAGAAGTATATTAATAATAGAATAAGATGTGTTCACATTAAGATTGTATCGAGTTGTTTGTCATCCCTGTACCGAATAACTAAAAATGTTTGGTTTGCAACAACAGAGTGACACACGACGACAGATAAGAGCAAAAATGGCGACGAGAAGATACAGCCTGAGTGACATCAAAGAAAATGACGTGTCGAAAGAATGAGAGAGGAACTGTAGGCAAGTGCTTGATGATCGATGGAAGACAGAGAAATAGAAGCGTAACATATTCATGTATATAGCCGGAACATTAAACATTGATTCGATGCCATGTGACCTGTCGTATTAACATAATGCGATCAGAACAGAACCTGAGGATGCCATGGCACAGCGTAAGATAGAGAAGATGAAGTCATTGTAGAAATAAAAGAAGAAAAAATTCACCAAGTTAAGTCGGCCAACTAGACGCGACAGAAGAAATGAAGTCGTGATGGAAAGAAAAAAGCCAAAAAACACAATTGTAAAAGAGAGAAAAAGAAATGAAGCAAGCGAAAAAAAGAAAAAAATCAAGTACTTACTTGAACACACACACACGCGCGCATATATATATATACATATATATATATATGCTTACATACATACATATACACACATGTTTAAAAATAACGAAAGAAATTATGTATTGTTAAAGTGAAAAAAACTGATATGAAATAGTAAATACACGAATTAGCAGCTAAATGACCGATGGATTGAGATTAAGAAGAAAAGAAGAAAGAAAAATTAAAAAGAATAACGTTAATGTTGTTGAAAAAAGAAAAGAAATAGAGAAAATGCAAATATTGCTGGGAAATTTGGTTTAGTTAAAGAAAAAAAAAAAAAAAAAAAAACAATGGGACACATTCACACAACGGTACACTCTAGCCCAGAGTAATGAGTAATTTTTATTATTATTGCCTTTTCTTTTTATTTAACATTTGAAGGGAGCTTTCAAACTATTTTTTAATTTCTCCTGTCAAGATATTTTTTATTGTTTATGCTTTTTTGTTTCATATATTTTGTTAGGAAAGATTTTGCGTTTTTTTTTTCCTTTTTGCCATAACAATAAAATTTTAATACGTAATAAATTGTTTGCAGAAGTAATTGTAAAGTCTTATTTAGTTGTAACGGTCGAGTTCTTTTTGTAAGTGGAGGTTACTAATAAATGTAAGTGCCATTTGGGAAATCTAGTTTGATTTTTTTTCTTTTGAGCCATGGGTTAAATTATACACTGAACTATTTGAAAAATGTTCTAGATTTTAATTTTTAAATGCAAATTGAATTTTGTAGATAGGTGCCATTTTAAATCGGGGCTTACTTTTATGAGAGCAAACTTGGAAGAAGAAACAAATATCCTTGGATAAAAGTACATTTTTGAAAAAGTACATTTTGAAAAAATCCGACTTTTGTCGGATTTAGTCGGATAGGATGGGATGAGTCGAAATTATGTTCTGCTTTCAAATAAGAATTTTTTTTTTTAATTCTAAGTTCAATCAACATTTTCAGCGTTTGTGAATCAAGCAAATTTTTGAATCTATTAATTTGCGAATCTTTTCGTATTTTGTTAAAGTTGAGAACATGGAGTTTTGGACAAAGGCAAAATAAGTAAACAATGAACGAATCGCTAGCACCAAATAACTTAGAATATTGCAGCTGCAACGACAAATAGAGAGACACGAGAAGATACAGCTAGAGCAAGACCAAACAAAACGATATAACGAAAGAACAAGTAAGCAGCTGGATGCAGGCGCAAGACAATATCATTTACAAGTGAAAATAGAAAGCTAACATTTAACAAGTACCCGAAATAGTTGCATTTCAATGGCGAACCTAAGTCACCAATGATAATTGGGATAATATCTTTAAGATAATCAATTATTTAGAATGTAAGAAGAATTTTAATATCCAATTCCATTTTTTCTAAACAGTTAAATTGTTAAGGTTGTGTACGTTTTCACGGCTGATACCTGTCAACTAACTATTTTACAAAAAATGACAAGGAAATTTTCGTCCGGTTTATTTTTCAAAACAAATGTCTTTGATCTAGCTTAATCGTCTCACTCGGTCACCCCTAGAATCTTTGGTTTTAACCACTCAATTTCTTGATCAGTGGAAGAAATTAGAGACCCACACACAAAGACAAACACAACACGGGCAAATATAGAACTTAGAGATGACTCGAATCTTTTCAGCGAGATGCCATATTATTAAACACCCCCAGTGGAGCCCGAGAGATGCTGGAGAATGAGATCCCCATTAGTACAAATCAATCGGAAATGAACCAAGCAGAATGGCATAGACGACGGAAGAAAGAAAAGGGCACGAAAGAGACTAGCGTTCATTTCCAATCCGTACGGGTTTACAAAAAAAACTGTTTGGAGTAAACCGAAGTGGACAGCTGGAAAGAACAACAGATGAAACAAATGCGTATCTTATTGAAATGTTGAAGAATCCAAAAAGGCATCAAGAACTTGGAGAGAATACGTTGCTAATATCACGTGTCACCCCATGGACGATTTTTGACTTAAAAGAGCCCACCTGTAATGAAATTCAATCAGTAATAAGATCAGTGAGATCGGGCTCCACTCCGGGGTCAAACGGAATCCCATATATCTTTTATCAACGATGCCCACAACTACTACGCAGATTGTGGAAATTATTAAAATCATCTGGAGAAGAGGGAAAATAACATGTCCATGGAGATACTCCGAATTCACTTGGATCCCGAGAGAAGAAGGAACAAAAAGGATTAGTCAATTTAGATGTATTTCACTGCTTAACGTCGAAGGGAATGTTTTTAGCCTCTTAAATCGACGATTATCGGATTACCTTTTAGAAGATGAGTACGTAAACACAGCAGTACAAAAAGGAGGAGTCCTATTACATAGCCATATACACGAATATGGCCATGTGCGAAATGGGTGAAATGGACATCAAATGTTGATAACGATAGAACATATAAAGAACATAGGAATCTCGAAATTCGAAAACACGTAACGACTTCTCGTTCAGGTACGAAACCTTTTTCATTAACTTTGAGTTAAAGGTTTCGTCATAAGGAGGAGAGACACAATCTTCTATACTGTCTTATTCATTTGGCCCCCATCTCGAGCGGCCCCCATAGGGCGCAAGTTCGCCTCACGTCTGCGAGCTCCAAAAGTCGAACCTCTTCGTTTGGCGTCTAGTACTCAACTCTTTATCTTTCTTCAAATCTCACAAAAACCTCCGTGCGCTTCCGTTGCGTGACGTCACCCGTACCCTGTCACTCCGTTTCGTCTCGGACTATTGTGACATCTCTGAGTGATATGTCCGCTCTGTGCGCGCTCACGCGTTACCACCTGCATCAAGGTTGCACCTTACTGACCCATGTCCTGAGCCGAAAGGTTCTCAGCCTAACTAAACCCAAAGGCATGAACCGAAATCCCTCGGATATTATATTACAGTCCCAGGCATGCCAGGATGTAGAGAGTACATGAGTGTTGTCTCGAAACTTTTAAAAAATGCCAAAAAAGACAAGGGTGATATGGCCGTCTTATTGTTGGACCTTAAGAATGCATATGGGTCAATCCTACATAGCTTGGGTGAAGAGGCCCTCAAACGCCATCATGTCCCCAACAAAATTAGCGTACTCATTGTGGATTATCACAATGATTTTTAAATGAAAACGCTATCGGGGAATAACAAATCAGCATGACATACACTGGAAAAGGGAATAATTACTAGTTGTACCATTTCGGCTATCCTTTTTGCTTTAGCAATGAATATGCTGATAAAAGCCACAGAAGCAGAATGTAGAGGCCCAACAATGAGATCCGATCTAAGGCACCCACCTATACGTGCATATATGGACGACATGACGATGACGACTACGTCTGTTACCGGGGCAAGATGTCTACCAAAAGGAATTGAAAAGCTGATTACATGGGCCAGGATGAGCTTCAATGCAAAAAAGTCGAAGTCACTTGTGTTAAAAAAGGGCAAACTATCAGAAGATTGGTTTAAACTTTCTGGGGAATATATCCCAACAAATGATAAACCAGCGAAAAGCCTCGGAAAATGCTTCGATCATACCTTAAATGATACGGTGGCAAACCAGGAAACTAGAGACAGATTGGAAAGGTGATTAATCAAAATTGATAGGTCCGGTTTACCGGGAAGCTTTAAAGCATGGATCTACCAGCACGTTGTCTTACCAAAAATCTTATGGCCATTAAGCATTTACGAATTCACATCCTATAATGTAGAACAGCTATAGAAAAGAATTAATTCAAGGTTGTGTAGATGACTAGGTTTGCCAAAATGACTTAGCAGCGCAGCCCTAAACAGAAATTCCAACATTGTATAGCTACCTTTTAAAACCCCAGTGGAGGAATACAAAGTTGCGAAAGTGAGAACAACAATGCAGATGAAGTTTTCAAAAGATCCTAAAATTGCCCGAGCGGACATCGAAGTCTAGACAGGAAAGAAATGGAAGGCGGCTAATGAATTAAGAATAGCAGAGGAAAGACTTCGAGAAAAATAAATTCTAGGTTTAGTAGCCACTGGCCGCACAAGCCAGGGGTTTTTTCCCCTTAAAATAGGGTCGATAAAGTTGCAGGTAAAGAGAAATTACAATTACTACAAGGTGAAATACGCAAAGGTGAAGAGGAAAACAGAATGGGAAAATGGTCAGGTTAAGATTACAAGGTGCCCAGACAAGATGGGAGTCTATGTTTAATGGGAAAATCAAATGGTTCAATATATGGCGTAATGATTTAGCCATAAAATTTCTTACACAAGCCGTATACGATACCCTCCCAAGTCCTGTGAGTCTTCACTTATGGGAGAAAACAAAAATAAACCCTCTTGTCAGTTATGCGTGGTTGGGGTGGATCACTAAAGCATATTTTGAGTAGCTGCCTGACAGTACTAGTGGATGGGCGTTACAGATGGCGCCACAATCAAATATTAAAAGAGATAGTGGAAGTAGTCAATGCAGTAATCTGTACAAATACACCAAATTACCAGAAAAAAATTGATAAGGTTTGTCAGGGCAGGAGTAAAAGCCAAACCAAAGGAAGAGAACACTCCAAATGCACTGTTACTGGCAACAGACTGGGAACTAACGGCCGATTTAGAGACACGATTAAAATTCCCAGACCATATTGCCCAAATATCATTATGCCCAGATATACTAATATTTTCGAATAAAATAAAGGAAATATTAATATAGGAATTGACAGTTCCATCGGAGGAACACGTAGAAGAGGCTCCTTAACGAAAGAAGTACAAATATGATGAACTCCTAGAGAAATGCCAAAAAAAAAAAAAAGAAATGAGTGGTATGCAACCTATAAGCCAATAGAGGTTGGCTCAAGGGGTTTCAATGCAAAATCTCTATGTAAGGGCCCTGGCCGACTTTGGTTTGAAAGGAACCAAAAAAAGGAAAGCCTTCGAAACGATAATTAAAACGACAGAGAGAGCAGCTAAATTGTTGTGGTTAAAATGAAGAAGCTCACGGGCTACAAAATAAACACATAATATAACATCTGTATAATATTTTGCAAATATTCACAAACGTGGTATAAATATTTTACACGAACATTGGTAGGTTTCATCAGTCGGTAGTTGCAAGACTTACATGGGAAACCGGTTGTGTAATTCTTTATAAACGAGCAATATACATTAAATTGTTGACCCCGTTTTAATCGAGGTATAATGGATAACCAAACAATCGGAATATAATTGTATAAATAGGTGCATGCGTATGTCTGTGTGTGGTTGAGTGGGTGGGCACATAAATACAAATAAGGATTATTTCGAGGGTGCGTGAGTGTGAGTTGGTCTATCGATGTATGTTACATTTCATTTAGTATCAAAGTGAAATAATACACGACCTTTGGGATTTTTGTTTTATATGCGAGTAGTTTTCGGTGGTGATCTTCATGTTTTTATTGTTTTATTTTTATTTTTTGTTTGTTTTGGTATATATTTTATTCATTCATTTTATTAGGAACTTAAGAATACGATGCAAATAGTAGGGTTTTAAACGTTGTTTTGTAAATATTCAGAATCGATAAACATTTTAACATTCCATATGTTAATCTAATGAGTTCACCTTAAATTGGTTGTAATAGTTGCTAGGGAAATTGGAACCCTTCATAATATAATACAAGAGCGCAGGTAGGTTTTTTTTTCTTTTTCTTTACTTTTTTTATCTTTTTCCTTTCTTTTTTTTTCTTTTTCTTTACTTTTTTTATCTTTTTCCTTTCTTTTTTTTTTCTTTTTCTTTACTTTTTTTATCTTTTTCCTTTCTTTTTTTTTTCTTTTTCTTTACTTTTTTTATCTTTTTCCTTTCTTTTTTTTTCTTTTTCTTTACTTTTTTTATCTTTTTCCTTTCTTTTTTTTTCTTTTTCTTTACTTTTTTTATCTTTTTCCTTTCTTTTTTTTTCTTTTTCTTTACTTTTTTTATCTTTTTCCTTTCTTTTTTTTTTCTTTTCCTTTTCTTTTTTTATCTTTTTCCTTTCTTTTTTTTTCTTTTTCTTTACTTTTTTTATCTTTTTCCTTTCTTTTTTTTTTCTTTTTCTTTACTTTTTTTTATCTTTTTCCTTTCTTTTTTTCTTTTTCTTTACTTTTTTTATCTTTTTCCTTTCTTTTTTTTCTTTTTCTTTACTTTTTTTTATCTTTTTCCTTTCTTTTTTTTCTTTTTTTTTCTTTTTTTATCTTTTTCCTTTCTTTTTTTTTCTTTTTCTTTACTTTTTTTATCTTTTTCCTTTCTTTTTTTTTCTTTTTCTTTACTTTTTTTATCTTTTTCCTTTCTTTTTTTTCTTTTTCTTTACTTTTTTTATCTTTTTCCTTTCTTTTTTTTTCTTTTTCTTTACTTTTTTTATCTTTTTCCTTTCTTTTTTTTTTCTTTTTCTTTACTTTTTTTATCTTTTTCCTTTCTTTTTTTTCTTTTTCTTTACTTTTTTTATCTTTTTCCTTTCTTTTTCTTTACTTTTTTTATCTTTTTCCTTCCTTTTTTTTTCTTTTTCTTTACTTTTTTTATCTTTTTCCTTTCTTTTTTTTTCTTTTTCTTTACTTTTTTTATCTTTTTCCTTTCTTTTGTTTTTCTTTTTCTTTTCTTTTTCTTTTTTTTCCTTTTAGTCGTGTGTGCGTGTGGGTGTTGATACAGGAAAGGGGAATATAAGTTTTACGGTTTCGGTCTTTCAATTGTTTTCAAATGTTTGAAGACTAATATCTCTCGATTACTATTTAGGGTGTCAGTGATTCGCTCTACTGTAGATAGAGGGCGATTTCCTTATCGCTGTTCTTTATTTTTGTTTAAATTTCTTGTTTTTTTTAATCCAATTTTTTTTTATTCGGAAAACGCTGAAATTGTATGGAGGATTTTTTAACATATGAAAGAAGGAATACAAACTCCAACAAATTTTGTCATTCAAGTATATAGTTAAAAAAATTCTTAATCAATGTGTCAAGCGCCAATGATTTGTTATATTGTAAATAGTTTAAGTGAATTATATAGTTTTTACTGTGATTCACTTGATATTTTATCGTCAATAATAATTTTTTCGGGGGGGGGGTTTAAAGTGCAAAAATGTTTTTATAACCGGTGTAATTAAGTCGCCCTTTAAAATGATTCATTTTATCTTTAGTTGATAAAAAGCTGACTTTGCATAAAGGGGTTTGAGTAGCACATGAAAAGATAGAATCTTTCAATAAAACCGTTCTTTTAAAACTTAAAATTCCTCGAGCACTGTTTCGTGTCCTCAGAGGTGTCGTAATACAAATACATAGAGGGGATTCCCTAAATTTTTTTTTTATTATTTTCATTAGCTAGAGTTGGAGTGATTAAAGAAAATTAAAAGATAAAATATTTTCCCCTGTTGACATCGTAATTTTAGTAAGTTGATTAGATCAAAACTGAGATAATTTAATCTTGGTGAATTTGGAAAATTTGAAGATGTATAGAGGGGGAATTTTTTGAGTGGTGGGTAGAAGCGCAAGGAAAGGAAAAAAAGAGTAAAAAAGAAAAGAAAAAAACTCACAAACCCAGACACCTTTGTCCGGTGAGTACTGGACAGGAAGATAACAGCTGTTTAAATGAATAATTACGAACAATCCATATGTTAAAAAAGAGCTAGTGTCCTCGCAGAACACTAAAATTGATAGATCCGCGGGTTTGACTGGATGTTTCCCACAACCTATAGGAAGCGTGCATGAGCGGTCTATAATCATCCAAATAAATAAAAAGCCAATCTATCTTTTTCTTTTTTCCCTATATTGCGTGAACTGGAGGGTGTATCAGACTGATCATCTCTGATAGGGTCTGCTGAGTGAAGGGAGTATGATGTTGTAATACTGAACCTCCCCAAGAAACCAAGCAAAACATCATTGATGACATCCTCCGGCGCTAAATGTATTAAGGCGTATATTTAAAGTAGATAATTTACCTCATTTATTGTAATAAACAAAAAATATTTACACTTAAACACACTTAACTGTTTCGTTGAAACAAAATATATTCTTAGAGAAACGAGAAGTAAAACCCATTTGAGATTTAATAAAAAAAATATGTTATATTTTTTTAGCTAAAAATCTATTCGTTTAAGTCATATTATTAGAAGAATATCGTTTGCTGTTATTTTTTATTTTTATTTTTTGGAGTGGTTTTAATGGGCCCAAAATACCTAGTTGTGTTATTTTATCATCGTGTAATTTTATCATGAGCACTGTAAGCTTAATTTATTTAAATTGGTATTTAAAATCATAAATATAAAACAAAGTTCTAGCAGGAGTTACCGTAGCGTTGCGGCTAAAGTGAAAGACTTCAGTCAGTAAATAAGCAAGTTCAACATCCACTCTTGTTAAGGCGTTCATTTTCGAATTAATAGTCTTGGAATAGGTGTGACACCCTTTATTCCCCAGCAATTTGTTATATGGAGTCACTGCTGTTTTTTTTTTTTTTTTTTTTTTTTTTTTTAACAAGGATTGATTTGGTATTAAATAACTCACGAAGGTTGATATACCTTTAAAAAGAGACCCAAAACAAAGCTTGAGAATTAGTGAATTAGAATATTTATTCATGGTGATTTGAGTAGGAATGTTGAGTCTGATCAAAGAAATAGAAATGAATTGTTTTAGATCACTCTTATGGCTTTGAAATTGATTTACATGAAAGTGTAATTCTTCATCTAAACATGAAAAACACTACTCATTGGTATATGGAGGACCAGCCTCACTCGGACAAGCTGATAACAGAAGAATGGTTCAGCATTGTGCAACAGATTTTCCAAATTACATGGCTCATGTTTTTTATGCAGGTATTTTCTTTCTAAACATATATATACGAGGATCAATAATAAGTTTCCAGACTTTTTTCGCATGGGGGCTTTTATTGATAGTATACACAGGAAACTCTAGTCCCCTTCGAAGTAATCTCCTCCGGCTGCATTGTACATGTTGTACCGTTACAACAAGTTCTGGAAGGCCCCATGGAAGTCCTCTTGTGTGAGCGTGTCAATGACCTTCGTCACAGCCTCTCTCATCTCCTCAATTGTCTCATAACGACAGCCTCAGAGCTTAGGGAATAACCAAAAGTCACAGGGAGCAAGGTCTGAACTATAGAGAGGCTGAGGAACTGTCTTGATGCCCATCTTGGTCAAATAGTCTGTGACAAGGATGGAGTTGTTGACTGGTGCATTGTCCTGGTGAAAATGCCACTGGCCGATTTAAAGAGTGCTGGTCTCTTCCAACGGAATCTCTTCCTGAACTCCTTTAAAACCTCAACATAGTAACCCTAAGCCTAACCCTAACCGTTTTGCCAATCAACTCTGTTGTATTGACTTCCTTACTCCCCCTACACCTCAAATCATCCCTCACAGACTCCCTGCCTTCCTTGAATCGTTTACGCCACTCAAAAACTGATGCTCGATTCACACAATTAGGACCAAAGCAGTCTGAAGCATTCCAAACGTTTCTGTGGCATTTTTACATGTTTAAAATAGAATTTGATTGCATATCGCTCTTCTGAAGTGTCCTCACGTCCAGATTGCATTTTTGAAATTCACCAGCGGTGACAATCAGGCTTTAGTAGGGTGTATTCCAGTTCCTGCTGTAGCTGTTCATTTAAACCTGAAATCATAAAAATTGGTCAGTCATCTCATAAGATGTATAGCAATAACTAACAATGAATTTTCAAGAGTATACGACCATTTTAAATGCCTGTACAAAAAAGTGTGGAAACTTATTAAATGCAACAAACACACACACGTACATATAGTCATCCACAGACAGATCTGTTTCGTTCTATTTGAACTCATCAGTGTGGTTAGACAGTATCTCCCCGTAGCTGGGATCGAAACCCGGTTGACTCAAATGCCAAGCCAAAGCTTCTAACCATTTAGCTACGAGGAGATATTATCTACGAAGTACATTTTAAACGGTTATGAATCACAATTACTATTGTTTACATACATCCGTTCAACGGCCGCTGAGATCTCAATTCAAATACGAAGAGATTTGCAAAGGCGCTAATGGCAGACTGTCTTGTTTAACGAATTTCCTACATAATATTTATTCAAAAATAAAGACACCTTGACTTCATACTGTCATCAATAAGCATTACAAATTTTGAAGATTTAAACAAAGCTGATTTATTTTTTTTTATTAAATAAGGTATTCTTTACTGTTTCTTAAGAAAATCTAATGAATATCTTACCCCCTCGATGAATACACAATAATATCCATGTTTATATTGCACAAATGATTCTTGATCACAAAATTCATATCTATTGGTCAATATACATTGTATCAGATATCTCAAGACAAATTGATCAAAAGGCATTCTGAAAAAAATAAATAAAATATGTATTCACTTTTATCAAAATTCTTATTAAAATATTTTTTTTTGTCTTATGAAAAGTGTCCCATACCAAAGAAAGTTTACCGTATAATTTTCAAAGTTTATTTAATAAAAGCAACATAAAAATTAACGTCTAAATTTAATCTGAACGTCTTCTTCTATTGAAAAAAAATCTTATTTCAGTGATTTCGTCTTTCCCATTATCAAAATATTATAAAAAGATATTTAATGAACACAACGAATACCCCGATAAAATGCAAATGAAGCGAATTTGCTGATTAAGAAATGTATTGGACAGAACAGAATCAAAAATAGATTCTACCAAAAATTCAAATGTTTAAGTTTAAAATTGTTCGCATGATAATACATTCTAATTTTCGGAAGAATCAGTGTTCTTATAGAAAAATTCAAAACGGCTTTAGCTGGAAGCCACTAAATTTTGTATAAATGCTGGTGACAATAGCTAGTTGGCAAATATTTTCTCTAAAGAAATGTTTTTTTGAATTACACCAACCTTCTTCATAGTTCACTCACATTGATATTATTCAGAAAACAAGTAATACATTTTTTTCCATAAATATATTTTGTTTCTAATTCTATTCAACATTTAAAATGTTTTGAGAACATGTGAATTTCCCTTTTCGACTTATATCATTTACAGTATGTTTCAAGAGGAGCTCATAAAGTAACGGCTATCATCCTAGGAAGTTTATTCGGTTAAGCCAGTTTAAATCTTAAAAGAATCTTTTTTCATTTGACATAGCGTGAATACATCATGGAAAGGCACAAATTTAACAATTATTGGCTAAATAAGGATAAATAGTAAGGAAGACTTGTTATGGCAACTAGTCTGGAAAAAAAGAAAACTGAATTTCAAACCGGGACAAGGATTCACTCTGCCATGATATTTCTGTCAAAGGCACGTGATCAGTATTGCTTTCACGACCAAACTAGGCAACGGCATCAGAGAGATGTTTCAGAACATTCCATTACGAATTTAAATTCTAAGACTAAATTTTGAAGAATTAAATTCATTTTATATTTCCTTAATGAGCTTTTTTATCAAACATAATGATTAAAATAAAACTTTACATTTAATTGAAAGAAAACGTTTTGAAGTGTGATCTGATGTATTAAATAATTCAATTTAAAATCCTTAACAACAATTTGGCAAGTTTCCATTAAATTCCCGGTTCCTACGGAGACACAAGCATTGTGACAGAGTTGGAGCCTAAGAAGAACATTATAGTTGGATAAATCTTCACATGTTGGATTTTAAAGCTTTTTTTCTTTGTAATAATACAGAATTTCACTCAGAACAAAATAGATTGTATTAATTTTTTTTATAAAAAAAAAAAAGATAGATGATACAGCAGTTAAGTTTTTTTAAAAAAATGAGAATGGTACAAGAATTATGAATTAAAAACAATAATTATCAAATTGATATTTTTAAAAAATACAAGGGTAACAAGAGAAATAATTTAAAACTACGGGGAAATGGTTTATGCTTTTAATTTGGTTTAGTTTCTTTATTTAATGGCACATCAACCATTGTTCATGTTTTTAATATGCTTTCTTACAATAAATGATATTTATATATAACGTTTAATATAATACACGATGTCTCAAAATAGATGCAGTCCAATAATATGATAATGATTTATTACTGAGAAAAGCGCAGCGGCGGTATTTTGTACACGTCCAGAAAAAAATACGTCCTTTGAACTAAAAATATCAAATAAATATTATTTTTTAATTGATATTATATCCGTCTTCAGAAAATGCAAACCTTTTTTTTAAATATATTGTCTTACTAATAAATCATGATCATATTAATGGATTGCATCTATTCTGAGACAGTTTTGAATTATTTTGTCTCCAAATAAATATTGACGCAAAATATCTCCCCCTTTTGTCCTTGGCATGGTGATTGAGGCTTAAAAGTTGTTAAGTTGTTGATACTATTTTTGAATCTGAAAAAGAAAAAAGAGCACGACATTATTATTAGTATAGTTATTAGTTGTTACATGGGTTTCGTAAATATTGATACACACAATATTTTACTTCAATAAAATACAGTTTAAAAATGATATTTCACTTGACTGCAATGAATAACATTAACACATTTTGATTAAGCTATTATGAAATGGAAATAAAATTCAAATACTCTATAAGAATTGTCTCTTTGAGATGGACTTATACAGACAGTGACAGTATCACCTCCAAAATTTTAAATTCTCATTTGAGTGATTCAAGTGGACTTTGTCAAGAGGAAATTGTAAGACTTTCAAACTAATGTCTTTTCATTTATATAATTTGTTACAATCAAAACTGTTACACAATGTGCATTCGAAGATGGAAAATTTTTAGAATAGTGGATCAGTAAATGCTTCACAGAGAGCATTTCATGTTAAGTAGTGATGACACTATTCCAGATAGAAAATCGATACAGGTATTGAATGAAAATTCTGTCCAGAACAATATCATTCCGATGTAACATGAAATGAGCACGAAAAAGCGCCATTTGTATCGATTACAGATTCATCAGTCTTTAAAAAAGTTTCAAAAGGAAAGGCATTGTATTCACCACTCTAAAACATGATCGTGAGGGATCCTATCTAAAAAAAATCATATGCCAATAGCTGGATGGAGCTACTATTGACACTATTTTCAGTTCCCTTTTACCACAAATGAGATGGTTTAGAATGTCAGAGATATTTCAGCTTCAGCTTGTACAAGGTGGAACAATAAAATTGTCGACAAAACTGCAGCTTTATTTTAAAACTTTTATTGCAAAAATCAATTCAGGTAACTTGATTATATAGTAGAGCTGACATCTATTCAATAGAGCCACCTTCAGCCTCAATCACCGCCTCGATACGGATCCGGAACTGGAAGCATGCCTTTTCTATAAGCGCCGGCGGGAGCTCGGTGAATACACGGCGGATGGCGGCGATCAGGCTGGCTTTGGTGTTGTGGGAGGTCATGGTGGTGATTTTCTCGACGTATGACCAAACGAAGTAGTCCAGCGGGTTCAGGTCGTGGGAGGGGGCAGTGAGAGAATGGTACCAAGTCGTAGCACTCCTTCTGAAGCCAAGCATGGGTCTCTTTGGACTTGTGGGCCGGCGCCGAGTCCGTCACTCAGGGTCTGTCACCGGCCGCCCGATTGTCCCAGAGGATCACCACACTCTTCAGCACATCCAGGTACACTTTAGTGTTGACTTTCAAGCCGACTTCGAAGATGTGAGGTGGGATGATGTAGCCCTCACTTGAAACCACACCAAAGACCATAACCGTAGCCGGAAACTTTGTTTTCAACACCGTGGGTACGTCCCTGTGATTCGTGGCAATCCAGATTTTCATTTTGAGGGTGCTGGCAATGGTGCTGTTGTCTTAACTTGGATCGGTCGAGAGCATGAGTTGTACAGCGGCGCATCTCCGATCTCGCTCGTTGAACATTGTGTCACTTTCAGACATGATAGAAGACTCCTATCGCTCTTGGGATTTGTACACAACTGGTCATCTTGTAGATAGTCAGCAACTAAAAAAGAAAACCGGTTTTCATCAAACGGAAATGGAATCATGTCGACTTTTCTTGGGCGACAATTCTATCTTCCCACCCTGTACATTGAGACTTAAACTTACCAATATAGAATGGCTCAGTTGACCGAGGCTGCAGTATACAGCAACTGCATTTCTGTAGAGGTGTTAAACTCCACCAAAGAGTATCCTGGATATGACACTAAACAATCTGATGGTAAAGATAGAGTAATGCAGGAGCTTTGGGAGATGCGGAGTACCCCTTTTATTGCCATCGCTTCAACGTCCACTCGGAGTGATTGCACCTGATAGAGGCCCATGTATGAGTAAAATAGAACTATACTGTGTACTTATGCTAAACTGAATTATTATAAATAGAACTCTTTAAATATATAAAATGGATTCGGCATTAAATCACCGAAAATAGTTGATATGCCATAAAACCAAACCAAACCCAGCCAAACCAATTCAAGAAGAAAGCTTTTGAATGAACAAGTTATCACTCGGTCAAACCATCTTGAACATCGGTCGTTTGCAAAAATGGCTGATCCTTGAACTCCAAGTTTCACGAAATGTATTAGCCGATCGCATGATAGTCGACTAGTTGAGAAGTAGAAAGTGGAAAAAATTGACATTAAAAAGCTTTTATATCTTATAAATGAAAACGTTTCATAACGTCTTGGAAAGTTGTTTGAATGCCAAATTTTACGGCATAGAAGCTCTACTGAGTCTGCCGTATGATATTGTTATGTCACTGACTAAATACTGTAGCATCCGTTTGCAGTGATCCCACTAGTTTAATACTGCAGAATAAACTGTGTAGGTATATAAATCCTATTCTCTTCTTTTAAGAGTTATGTTTTTTCTCTAAAAACAGTATAATTCGTAATAAAACCAATATGTTTATTTGACTGATATATCTACTGTAATAGGTATTTTATGTGCAAATAAAGAAAAGAAATTTCATAGATAAATTCAGACCTAAGTTAGATAAAACATTAAAAGTATACACACAGAAAAGGTAATATATATATATATATATATATATACAAAACCATGAGTAATTAAAAACCATTAAAACGACTAACACAATAAAATTAAAATCTGATTTAGAACCCATTAACTAGACCTTATGCCAAACATGTTCCCAGACGAAAAAAAAAAGCTGAAACCACTTATACACACACACATACACAAACATATGTGTATATATACAAAAAAGGAGAAAGAACTACCAGTAAGTCTAAAACCACAAAACTCACCAAGATACACACACGCACACACACAAACAAACAAACTGTTAGTGAAATCCAAATCTACTTCAACGCCAACACATATACACACACAGAGAGCTATAAACATGTCAAATATCAAATGCGGGTAAAGCAGACCAAAGTAAACACACTCCAAGAAAGAGGAACAACGACCCCTATATAAACCTGCTTGATCAACAAAAGGTTATTTATACTGGAAACAAGAGAGAGTTCAAGTCTCATTGAGCACCCCATTAAAAAAAACCCGTGCCATATATGTTCACTGATGAAAGCAACAAGCTGGAAACATACATATATATAACACGTATGTAAGAACAAAATAAATAAATTCAAAAAATACAAATCTCTTGGTGGGCCTTTCTATTTTAAATAATATCCGTATTCTTTCTTTGGACCTACAGCAACCATCGTTATATATATATTTATTAGTATAATGTATTTGCTTGAGAAATTTATACTTAAAAGTTTGTAATTTTTCTATTAGTAGCATTAATGATTTTCAGCCTTCGGAAAAGCAAAGAAATGTTATGCTGTAATTTACTAAGCTTTTTGCTTAGATGTGGCACAAGGTCTCATAAATGGGGCACCCAAATAAATGTTATGTTGTTGTCGCCCTCTCCCACCAATAAACCTGGTGTCCGGCCGTGTAATTGACAACAAAATGACAACTACGAGTTGGGGATTTTTTTAAAGATTCAAGGAGTAAGTCATTAACCAGCAGACGACAATGAGTGTCTTAATTTTCTTCTTCAGTACAACATTCATGCCATTAGGTGTGGGCGACGAATTAAAAATTCCTTCATAGAATCAAAAATTATACTGTCTGTTTTTTTTTTTTTTCCTTTTTTTTTTTTAGAGTGGCCCGTTGTAAGCTTGAAACAATTAGATAAAATGATTTTTTTCTGTGACCATGTGTCTGTCTTTTTCCTTTCCCATGAGCTCGTCGTCAGTTCTTCATCTCGTCAGTGTCTTTGTCAACTTTCTTCGATATCCTGCAATGACAGAATCAATCACTTTAGGAAAACACAACGAAATTGAAAACTCTTTTCTGATCTTATCGATGTTTGACAAGAATGATCGATTATTAATGAACATTGAACAGTTTATTTTCAGTCCGGGTTGTCACTCTAAAAAAGAAAAAAAATATCAATACATAGAATAAAATATCTTCAAAAGATTCTTGACCAATGAATAAATAAATGAACAAATAAATAACGTGTTATTGACCCAAAAGGATATTCCTACAGTACTACAAGCTCCTTATTCCCTGATCAAAGGACCTTGTAACCGTTTCCTTAATGCGCAAATAAAATCCCTGCTCGGTGCTTTTCATTTGGAAACGGTTGAGAACATGTAATAGATCGTGACGAACAATCTGAAGGCCTTGTCACTTGTTGATTTCCAGAATCGTTCCTTAGTGGAAATAGCATCTTCGACCCTGTGTGACTTAACAAGGGAATAATTTCGGAGATAGAGTTGAGTTATAATTAAGTTGATAATAACATTTTTCTTTTTTTTTCTTTTTTATTCACTTAATCACTCTCATCACTTAATAGATTGACTTTGTACAAATTAGATAATTTCTCAAGGGAAATCTAAATATCGGTAAGTGTCAGCAAGGGAACGTGATGCTTTCACATGATCAGCAAGTAACACTCATGTTTTACTCTTGATCTGAGATTATAATTCTATACATTTCTAAATCTGTTGGTGTGGTTTCGATCTATTCTTTAATAACAACAATCTCCTCTTTTGAAATGTATAAATTTTCAAACGATACAAAAAGAAAAGAAACAAACAAATATCATTTTTACATTTGAAATCAATCACAGGGCTAAATTGTTTTCATAGAAAGTGATATCACCGTCACAATCTGCATTCTGTTTTCTTCAAGTTCGATCATAGAAAATCAAATTAAAGTCGGAATAAAACGCCCCAATATTAAAATAGAACTTATTTATCATTAATCCAATCGGAAATAGCTTTCTAAGCTTCATGCTTTCCCCTATTTGATCTCTGTCTATCTTTGTCTTCAAGGTCAATCAGTTTTTCAGAATATTGTTTCATACAGAGCCAGTTTTAATTCATATTGTTGTTGTTGTTGTTGTTGTTGTCGTTGTTTGGATGCTTCGTTCTTCTTCTTCTTCTTCTTCTTCTTCTTCTTCTTCTTCTTCTTCTTCTTCTTCTTCTTCTTCTTCTTCAAAATTATTATTATAGCTGTCATACGTCTTGTTTTATGACACCATACAGCAGTAATTCCAGCTGGAGATCAAGTGACAGCAATTCATATGAGTACGCCAACAATTTCTGTGTAAACATCTAAATTCCCCAGTAATCGTACTCTTATTCTGTGTATTTTGATTATAGATAATCCTTAATAGCATCCGTGACCTGATAGGACACTAGACTGAATGAGGTGAGGAGGCTCCAATTCAACAACTTTTGGGAGATTAGAGTTATTCTTTTGTTACCATTATTCCAGGTTTTCATCTATAAGCCTTCAGTGTTTAATTGAAGCAAAACTTAACATTAAAGGAAAACATAACAACGAATATTTACAATATTTTCTGTAGGACTTCAGTGGCATGCATCAAAATCGGTCCTTCATTTTACTTCATGTGAGTTTTTCACACCAGTTTTAACAGGTGGTTATACTTAAACTTGAGTGAAATAAATTCTCCTCATGTCCCCTGGACTCTTCTTAAAATCCAGCTGATTTTAATAGTGATGTGGTATGGATGGTCTCGATTCCTCATTTCTGGTTTTCCCAGTGTCTTTTTCCAGCTCGTTAATGACCGTTTCAAATGCACAAACTACACTATTTTTCACAGCTTTTTCAGCTGTCTTGCAAGATCCAGGTACTTTTTAAGTTTCAAGTTTATTCAGTGGCACTATGTGGTCTGTTCGAACTGCAAAAGGCATTAGAAGAAAAAAAGAAAATTACTTCGTTGGCCAGAAAGAGAAAAGACTGAGATAAATAAAGGAGGTGTTTGTATTGGGAAAACAAGGGAGGCTTTAAGTGGAGGAAGAAAAGAACTGCTTATAGCATAAAATTGTGTATATACAAATACATACATACATACATACATATATATATATATATATAATTTTCGATTGCAAATCCTGCAATTTTTGATAAGAAGAATTTCCGTACAAGCTAATAAAATACCGAACTTTATCCTGGGCAATATTCGTTAAGTGAAATTTTAATCAATGTTTTCATTCGATTAACAATTCATTATTATTTGCTAAACAGTTTGTGTCTACCCTTATACAGGAAGATTTGCTATTTTTCTTTCAAGCGCAGGTCTCTGTTTTTGTTCTTTCAACAATTTTCCGTATTATCTAAAGAAATGCGCCTTCTTTATGGTTTATGTGCCAAACATATATGAATTCAAGTATTAGGAAATCTTAAGATAAAAAGAATCGGACAATGCAATGCTGTCAACATTGATAACAAGAAGATTGAATATTCATGAAATCTTTTATAATCAAAATCTCCCCCATTATATTTGAAAGCTGCTAGATAGGAACATTGATGTGACTAAACAATATATTTTTCTTGTCAAGCTCTTCAAAACTTAGACTAACACGACAATTTATGCCATATGAAACATTTGACTACAGTGAAAAATGTTTTAAACATTTATCTTTCAAATATGTTATATAATTTGGTGATATCCTTAATAAAAAAATACAGATACAGATACGAAAACAGGCGAACTCTGTTGTTCAGATACGAACAATTTATTAGTTTCTGGCTTCGGTTCTTAGACATGAGGAGAGAGACACAATTCTTATGCTGACCATACAATGCTGATGTGCGGCTCATCTTGTGATGTTTAAGAACTCTGTCGGTAGAGATCCGAAAAAACCCAACTACATGCCTCAACTGTAGAGAACTCAACTCTACGCCTTAATGGCAGGAACTCAACTCTCTTCCTCCATGGTCCAATTTCAACTTCTCAACTGACCCTTTTTCAAAATCTTCAAATTCTCAGGACCATCTCTTCCGGGCATGACGTCATCCACACTCCAGCTCCATTTCCTGTCTGGGGGTTTATTATGACAATGGTGATTATCATATCCTATACCTGCAAGCGTAAAACAGCACCCAATGACGATGCACCGGAACTCTTAACCCGAATAGTTCAAAGCCCAACCAAACAGAATGATAATATATAATAAACAAAAGATGATTAATATGAAAATATCAGTCCTTAATTATATATATATATATATATATATATATATATATATATATATATATATAATTTTAATAAAAATAATCAACACATGACACTATTATAACATCAGCGAATATTTATTTAGTATGTATGTATTTACTAAAGCCCTACGCCACCGACAGTTCAATTTTAAAACTTGAGTGATTTCAAATTGTCCTTTTTACTCTAGTTTCTAAAGGCGAAATAAATTAGTCTGTCCTACTATTTATATAGCTGGTAGAATGATAAATGGATTCATGTGTTTTTAGAGGAAATTATGGCGAAGTGAAACGCAAACAGCGCCGTGTAGGATATGAATTCAAGACACCGATTAAATGTCCTACAATTATGACTGTTCCCCTCAGGAGGCCTTAAATTAAGTAGGTGTGTAATTCTAAAGACTCTGAATGAATCTTGGTTCGAAGTGTTGCTTATTTTTAAGAACATATCTTAAATTGAATATTCGAATTTCAAGGACGGCGTTTCTTTAATCTAAAATTTAAACAAACCCTAGAAAGGAAGCAATTTGAATAAAGAAAAAAAGAAAAAGAAAAGAACTTAATACCCAAACAATGAAATATCAATTACCAAATAGTGCAAAGAAAAAAGAAAATGATTGCTCATTCGTGAATAATTTACCTTTTATCAAATCATTTTATCTTTTCTTTACAACCATTTCAAATATTCTAATTTCTTCCGATGAAAGAAGGGATTGATGAAGGACAGCTCCTTGAAAAAAATATATTGTTATTATCATAACGTTTCTAGCTTCAGGCTTTTTGGAGTAACACAAATAGGTTTAAATGAGGTGAACATTAAAAAGGTTTCATATTGTATATTACTCTCGCCAAAAATATCATCGCCACTACCATAGCGACCGAAACCAGTGTACATTTTCATGATATACTTCCTTTCTATGATGAAATCAGAGGAACTATATTTTCTGCCATCGATGTCTACTTCATCATCTTCGGTACAAATCATTTATGAAGAAACGCTGATTAAGATAGTCTTATGGAATGTGGTTTATTTTCCAACGTAATCCTCATTGCAGTTCACATACTTCTTCCATATGTGATTCAGTTGGATCCACTTAGTCATAAAACCTATCAGTAATAAATCCAATGCCATCATATCATCATTTAAACCAAGTAATTTTTCAGCCTATCCATATATATATATATATATATATATATAATATTTTCCCCTTAATTATCTCTAATGATAATCTGAGATATGGGGAACATTTAGACAGTCTAAATCACTGCAGAGCTGAGAAAGACTTGAATATTGAGGAGAGTTCTGAAGGATTGAGCAGACTCTCTTTAACATGGATTTCGTCGGAAGCCACCAGTTACTACAGGTGTAAAAACTCACATTTATAGAAATTAAAAGCTATGACGTGAAATAATGGAACAATAAAACACAGAAGAGAATGAAGCCAACTGGTTCAAAAATGATCGCTACGAATGTCTAAGGAGAAGGATCTATTTCTTGTTATGCAATCGATAAAATATTGGCTATTCAGAAAAATGGTATATACACAGAGAAGAATCTCTTCAGGAAAATTAGACCCACAAAATTATGAGGGATTTTCAATTAAGAAATAAACGTTACAACGACTCTCTGCTAGAAGACAAGACTTCATATCAACCAACTAAAAGAAACGAAAGCGACATTGAGTAGATTTTGCCATTCTAGTAGATAATGTTTTTAAGATAAAAGGAAGCTAAAAATCAGTTTATATTTTGATCTTGTCATATTGCTAGAAAAAAAAAACAGTGATAACCTCTGATACAAAATATTGTTGGTACCTTTCAAATAATCCGAAAGAAATTAGTAAATAGATAGAGGAATAGGAAATCTGAATAAGAATTGATGCTCTTCAGAACACGATACTACTTATATCCGCTTGATTATTTGTAAAATGTCTTGGTAGCTTGCTCTGACGCATACTTCTGTAAAAATCCGGTTATTATTGATATGACAATCTCGCAAATATAATGAAAGTAAAAATCGATAATACACAGAAAAATAGCCGTGTGCCTTATGTAATAACAGAGATGACATTGACTTAAGTCAATGAAACAAACAGGCAAAAAAAGAATACAAGAGAAAGTATTATTTGGAAAGAAAGGTGATCTGCATAGAATTGGGATTTAGAAAAATTTGGACATTCTAGCAAATGGAATATAAACTTGTCATCTTATAGATTTGGGCATTCCAATAGTCTAAAGAGTTTAATGAAAAGTGAAAAGATAAAAAAAACTACTTGGATATTGCCAGAGATATGAAAATGCTAAGGAGTAAGTGGATAAAGCAATGATAGTTAGTGCACTTAGAATGTACACCCTGAGCATGGAAGAGATACTGGAGGAATTAGCGATCAGAGGAAGAATGGAGATCACCCAAACACATTACTGTTTTGATCAACTAGAATTGTATGAAGAGGTTAGAAGACCTGAGGAAGCTTGCGGTCACCTTGGCTTTAGTGGAAAAAACACGAGTTAAAAATGTAGTAAAAAAAGCACCCAAAGAAAAAAGTAATATTAATTTGCACAAACGACTAAATGATGACCATAGAGAAAAATGGTAAATACACCTTGCTGGATCTGTCCGGAAAATGAAATACAAAATCCTTAAGTATTTTGAGATAAAAACGTATTAACAAACCTGGTCGGATTACCTAACTTTGTAAGTTAACAAGAAAAACATGTCACTTTGTAAACGTCTCTGTTCCAAAGAGAAAGGAAAGCTAAAAACTAAAAAGCAGTTGGGATCTTTGCGGATGACTAAAAATCCTATGAAACATGTAGGTTATACTGATATCAGTCTTAGTAAATGCTCTTAGAACGATTTCAAAAAACCTGAGAATGAAATTTGAGATTAGGTAGGAAACGGAGACAGCTGAGAGCACAACACTGCTAAGATCTGCGAGAATACTTAGAATAGTCATTGAAAACTGCGGAGACTTGTGGTAAAAATATTATGAATTTGTTTTGTATTTTTGCTATAATCATTTTAAAATAACCTGGAATGTAAAATCCTGTTAACCTATTGGTGCAGTTAATTAAAGTAGACAATGTGGCCCAAAAGTAAATTCAGCCGTAACAATATGTTATAAAAATGTTAATTCTCCTCTCAAATACCAGGATTCCATTGCTTCGTATTGAACATTATATAATCAAAACAGATGCTATTAGGTAATATGTATAACCTAATACAATATCTTTGAAATTTTAACTAAATATTTTAATGTATAGCAGTCTGAAAATAAATGCCTCTTTTACACACACACACACACACACACATATATATATATATATATACGTATGTATGTATAAGATGCATTTATATATATTATATACATAAATATATATGAAAAAAGATCCATATATATATATATATATACTGAAATTTCGGTTTTAGCTAAAAATTTCGATGCTATAGGTATTTAGTCATAAATAATACCTAATCATATTCGTTTTGCTTCTTTAATATATTTACGGATATACTTTTTATGGACGATACTGTATATACATAGGTAAGGGTGAGACAGACCTTATTCAACATTGTGTAACACTTCGGATCCTCATATGAGGTTCACCATATCCAGAATAAGAAAGTGTATATTTACCCAACCCCTCCTCACCATCAGCATGTATCTTAAGTTCAATTTTTGAGCTGAGTTTTAAAAAGTCGAATTTATCGTTTTCCTTTTCTCAGACTGGTTGCCATACCAATATTAAGGAATCCACTCTGCCCTAGTATTTACCTGTTGCTCTAAGGAAAATAGTTGGATGCATATTTTTCTCAAATGTCGTCGTGCTATGGGAAATACAAACAGCCTTATCTAGGATTTGAACTCGAGTCTCCGTATTCATTTCCAATATGGATAACCAATTCACCACGAAAATTTCCAAGAATTCTTCCTAAATAAGTAAGTACATATATAGGTATAGGTATGGGTGGGCGTGTATTAGAGGGACTGGATGTGTGGAAGTAAGTCTTGAAATTTGATATTTAAATGCGATTCTTTGTAAATTGCTTAAAACGTTTCAGTCAAAATTTGCAGCTTATAAAGATTTTTGCATTTTGGAGAGATTAAATTTTTGTGAAATTTGATAATATATAAAATATTGCTACGGTTTCTCACTTTATACTGATGGGCCATTTTATCTTTTTCAATCATTACAAATGACATTTTAGCGAATTAGATATTGCAGGGAAAAAAATGTTAGTTATTGTGTTTCATGTCTTTAAATGTTCGTAAATGTTTAACAGTTTGTGAAGTTGGCCAAACAGTTAACGGCACGGAAAATGAAATCGAGTTCAAATATCTGTTGAGTTAGTGACTGTTCTCTTTGAATTAATTCCGTTCGGGAACGGCGTGAATCCGATTCTTGCCTAGTCGGATGGGGCTGTAGAATATACTGACTGCACCTCTAACGAGTGTCCTGGATATGACACTAAACAATCTGATGGTGACGTTCCAGCAGTGCTGGAGCTTTGGCGAATGCGGAGTACCCCTTCATTGCCATTGATCCCAGGTCCACTCTGGCCCGGAGTGGTAGTACCTGAGAGGGCACTATCCATGGGTTAAATAGAACCAACAGCATGCTTATGCTAAAAGGAATTGTTTGAGTAAACTGAATAGCTTGAAATAGAAATGTTTTTGACAATTAAACCGTACTTACATTTAAACTGCAGGCTTATGCTTAACTGAATTATTTCAAATAGAACTGTTTTTCGATTTTAAAACTGCATTTACACTTAACTGAATTGTTACATATAACTGCTTGAATACTTTGAAATAGAAATGTTTCTGACAATTAAATTGTGCACTTATGCTAAACTGAATTGTTTTAGAAGAACTTATTATTTACATAAAGGTGGATTTCGCGTTAAATAACTTACAAAGGTTGATATGCCATAAAACCCAAGAAACGAACAAACGAACGAATGAATCCGATTCTCAAAATTAGACAGAGGCTACTTCTGCTGATATTTGCATGTCAGTACCCAACCCCTCAGTGATGCGTAGAATGTGACACGAGGTCAGTTTCCAAGCTGAGTAAAGCTTGTACAAATTCAGTTTTCCTTCTCCTTGAGTGGTTGCTATACCAACACAGCCTGTCCTACTAATCACCCATATTTGGAGGGAGAACTAAAGATTCATGCCTTTGCCAAAGGCATTGGCGTGAAGTGTAACTGAAAAAGTTTTGTCTAGGATATGAATATGAATCACTAATTCCATTTCCTACGATGATAACCGTTACGCTAAGCGCTCATCTATGTCGGTCACATGTTATTTGATAAAACCCGACCATTCTATTTAGAGATGAGAGGAGAAACGTAGTCCCACAAAACCAAGCGTTCTGAGTAGGATATTAAACAGCATCTGGATTGAGGCTCCAGTTTTTATCTTTGATAATACTCCTATGTCAACTTTGACCCAGGCTATTAGTGTTAAATGATAGATTGCCTTAATTTTCTATTTAACAACTAGTATTGATAATTTCAAAACTTTGCTAATCATTGTCATCAGAAAGAGTTATGTCTAAGCTGAGGTCAACTTCTTGTGATTGACAAATAAAAACCATTTATTTTAGATGGATGCTTGACTTTTATTTGGGGATTTTAAAGTCTTTTAGCTACAATTCGAGGAGTTAGAAATGAGATTTCATCTTTGTATCAGTTAGACTTTAGCCTCAGAATGATGCAGGTCTTATTTCCTTCAATATTTCAATGGACAAATATTGGTTCGTATGACTAGTTTAGAAAAGAGATCTGAAAACAAAAAAGATATGTGCACACAAAAGAGACTTCGAGTAAATTAATTAACTAATAAACGTTCAGAGCAGCCAGTGAACAAGATGGAAAAGTGAAGTGAAGGATGGACTATTGACCAAGAAGATGAACATGGAGAGAGGAAACAGCAATACAACATTATCACTTGTTATTGACCCATCTATAGGTTAAATACCTTCGTTTAAGTTAGGATTCAAAGGGATTTTCATCTATATTAAAAGCATGGCTCTAAAAGAATTGAATTTGTGTAATATAATTAAGGAAGTTTTTTCCATACTCGATTTACTGGTCAAACCCAGGATGGTGGAGAAAAGCATATATGGGAAAGACGTTCGAGGCAGTCACAGTCTGAATGAGAGAAAGACTATAAGGGAGAAACAAATGGGAAACTCCCCAAGACGACTGGGTACTAAATAGAAATGTATCAGCAGCAAATTGTCGACCGATTCTGATTGGCTTGAAGAAACTCAAACGGAAAAGCAGTTAGGGGTTTCGTGGGATAGAAAACACGAAAAGAGTGTCAGTTGGGGACTAGCCACGATGATATGAAAAAGGACCGAAGATTTCAGCACCCATTTTAAGGTGAGATCTGTGAAGGTGTCCCACATCTACTGAAGACGGAACCTGCAGGCAAACACGTGCGAGAACTATAATAAAAAACGATAAAGATAATATCAAGGTGTAAGTCTGTTCTCTCTCTCTCTCTCTTTCTCTCTCCCTCTCTTTCTCTCTTTCTCTTCCTATCTCTTCTCACGACGGTTTATTTCTCTCAGTCTATCTAAAGTAATCAACTCAGTTCATACACTTTTTCTCTATTTTCGATGGTTACTAAGTAGTGTAGTCGCGAATAGACTTTTGTATGAGTGAAGAAAGACGATGTTTTATGTGTTCGTTACTTTTTTCACGGTGAGGTACAACGGTGGTCCGATTGACACTTATAGCGTAGTTCTATACTTTTAGACCCGTTAGAACCGTGGTAACACAAATTGGTATTTGGTGTTGTAGCCCAATAAGTGTCTGCTGAGAACTGTACTAGTGCAAACACCTATTTGGTATCGTAGTGTTACAAATGTCTATTAGTGCCGTGGTATCCTTACAATTGTAACGAAGAACTAAGTTCTTACTAGTTTAAATGGATTGTGAAGATTATTAATCTCTTGGGTCTTAAAAAAATCATATTTTAACAAAGGAAGGATTCTTTACGAAATTAGAGTGGAGATACATTTTTGGACCGTATATAATTGGATGCAATTGCTCTTATACTGATTTAGGAATAAAATAACTCTTTTGTGCGCGGCGCAACGGTTATCTTTGCCTGGAAATATAAAAGAAATCTAATAACCACATAATCGGTTGCAAATTATTAATATCAGATAGAACTAAATGAAACACTATAATTTGTATCCAAATGATTTGTATTAAAATACTTTCCTATAGTTTAATTTTTTTGTTTTTGTTTTTGCAAATTATTATCATTGGTTGAGGTAATTGAAGTCATGTATCTTACAAAAGGAAAAACTGATTTTTGCATTATATAACATAATAAGGGTTGACGCTGTGTAAAACAAGATAATCTTATTCGAAATAATCACCGTAATGTAATAGATAAAGTGCAGGACTGTAAACTCAAAGTTTGTCTGTTTTAACTTCAGTTCTGCAGTTACATTTACTTTCAGACGAAAACTCGTTGAAAAGGCATGACCCTCCTTGTGCCCTAGCTATGTGTTAAATAGTACTACTGCTTTTCTTCTGCAGGAACACCTTCGGCATCAAATACCCACGATGGTTGATATAAGTAAAAAGTAAAGTTGGTGAACGTAGTCGATAGTGACCCGAAGGATCCTTTTTCGATCGCTACGACACCAAGGTGTAAGAGAGTATGCTTCTCTTTTCCCTGGATTGCCCTTTACCTTGATCCGTACCTTATAATGCTGAGTTTTAAACAAGGAAGCATCAAGTACCATTTTTTAAGTCTTTGGTATGACTCGAACTGGGATTGAGCCTAGGTCTCCCTGGCTATTGCCAAACACTCTAACCATTATGCTAATGTCCGGTATATATGGTTGATATGCCAAACCAATAATTGCATCATCACTAGGAATACCATTATTTGTCATGTGTAGCAGCCCCAAACTTGTTCTCGATCATAAAATAATCTAATTTGATTTAAGATTTCTGTAAAGAAATGCAGATATTCAGGCGAAATAAAATTCCTAGAGTTTATATTTATAAGATAAACATAATAATGTTTGAAGTTTGTGATTGAAAAATGTTACGTATTCAACTGATTAATCTGAAAACGATTAGGTAAATACTCAGCAGATAGAAATATTTCAATTAGAATTTACTCATCTTTCTAATTCTATATGGATATCCCTATCTTATATACCTCTTTTGGGTTCATATGACGTTTCTATTTCTTTACCAATCTTTTATCCTAGCGCTCATCTTTTCTTTTTTTTTTTCTTTAGTCATGTTTTTATGACTGGGTCTTATTCCCGTTGTGTCGTCGTGTAGTTTCGTGTCGCCATTTTGTTCTGTGTCTTATTCTCGTCGTTGAAATCATAACTGTTCATCGTTGATGCGTTGACAAACAACTCATACACAATTTTTTCTGGAAATTTTGATTATTTTTTACGACAGTTCAGTCGCCCATCGCAACTTTCAGAGAATTAGAGAGCAGAGATGGAACTCACAATCACTCTAGTCAAGTACCTCTCCCTAAATGAAGTTTTTAAACTTTTAAACAGTCTAAACCAATGGTTCATAACCGATTTTGGGCTATGTCTCACTTTGATATTTCTAAAATTCTGATACTCTCCTGTAATATTTAATCTATATGTATTCAAGATTTTTCGGCAATACGGGTGAAAGAAGCTTAAAAGGCAATTTATTTGGTCTGTAAACGAGCCCTATCGATGGGACATGCTTGTATATTGTTGGTCTAAAGTCAAGTAGTTACGTAACTGTGATAGTACCCCTGGCCGGCCGACCCCCGACATTATAAAAGTCGTTAAACCAAACTATTCATTGCCAGTGATTCATTATTTCCGACCAGGGGTATTACACATTTCATTACAAATACGCAAAATACAACCGAGAGGGTGGAAGAAAGAACAAACGAACACTGGCTTGGGTAAGCTCCAAGCACAAGAAAGGGAAGTCTGTGTGACGATTTTGTGCAGCTTTTCGTGCCTTTGTAGACTATCGCGGGCGTGTATTTTGCGAGAAACTTCTTCAAAACCACTAGGAATGCTAACTCATCTTTGACTGGCTTCTCTCACTGCCTCCTTCTGATGACTGTACTTCCCCTGGACTGCTATCTCAAGCCAGCCGTCTTCCTCTTCCCAGCTTTGTCAAGTGGGTCTTTCTGTCTTCTCTGCGATCCTCTTCTCTCCTCCACTTCCGATCTCGCTGGTGATCTCGTCTTCAGTCTTTTGTGTGGGTTTCGCGCCAAACCAGACAAAGAGATCGTCTGTGTGACGCCAGCACAAACGGAAACGAATTGCTACGCATCGTGTCACATAACTATCTCGCATCCAATAAAAGCCAAGCTTATATCTGATCTTGCAATCAACATAAAACTAATGGTCTTTTCCACACCGTTTAAAATAACTTACACTTAAATGCCAAATAATACGTTACACCAGACCATAATTTAACAAAGTTAAGTTGACGAACGTAATCGAGGGTGACCCGAAGTTTCCCTTTTCATTCGCTACTATACCGAGGTGTAGATAAGGTCACTACTCCTTTCCCATTTTTATTCATTAAAGTTTGCTATTTCAGACAGTAAATGAAATTTATTCTATGATAGAGAGTTTTGAGCTATACAAGATCTAAATTTTTCAAGATTTATCCACATTGAAAGTCAGAGTTAAAAGTTTAACTTTTACTCCCTCTCTCTCTCTCTATATATATATATATATATTGCTACATTCTTGTGATGTCGTACAAACCAGCAGCCATCAGACCCTGGAAGATGAGTAGAGGGAGGTTGTTGACCAGATGCCCCTGGAGTAAAAAGAATATATATATATATATATATATATATATATGTGTAAGAAAGTGAGTTATACTTTTTTTTCCATATCGCACCTTTTTCTGTCTCTCTCTTTGTCTTTATCTTTTTCTTTCTCTTCATATCTCTCTCTCTCTCTCTATATATATATATATATATATATATATAAGCAGACCAATACAAAATCAAATATTATTCTCTTTTTATTTCTGCTACAAATGATTTATGTGCCGAGAGACACAATAGTGCGAAAAAATTTTTCATTAGTATGAGAAAAGAAATTACTATGTTTGTAACCTATTATATATATAAGCAAACATGTGTAGCCTACTAACCGTTATAGTTGTACAGAATTTAATTGAATCTAACGAGCCGAGTTCAGATCCAGAATGATATTTGCGTTGAGAGAGGCATGATTTATCCAACTATGCGAAATATTAGAACTGAGTGGATTTATTTAAGTCACCTGGGGAGTATTTTTCAGGATAATGTGAGGCCAAATGAATCACCAGAAGAGTTCATAGAGGATATATCTTACCATCATGTCGTGCTGCTTGCACAGATTTCCTTGACACTCCCCCTATATTCGTCTCTATCGGCCATTGCACACTGCATGTCCTCTAGACTACATCCTGTGTCTGCACAGAACTGTTGTAGATATAAGTCCAAGCTGGTCGTCCAACACCCGCTGGTCCATGTAAAGGGGTCCACAGGAGAACGTCATTTATGAGTGTATTTTGTATTTCCAATGGTGTTCCACGAATTTTGTTTGTCTGATTTGAATGGTTTTAGAGATGGGAGGTAGTTGGCCGTACAGCTGCTGTTTTTGAGATGTTGCGTCCAGAATTTATTCAGTATAGCTCCTAGTATTATTGTGCAATTGCCGTCAAGCGTTTTCTCTATGCACATAGTTGGCATCCATGTGGATGATCCATATAATAGTATGGATACGATTGCTGCTTGGTAAAATTTTGTTTTATTTTATCGGATAGTTTAGACTTCTGTATGACCGATAACCAATCGATAGCAAACCTGGAATTCACTAGTCCTTTATTGATATTATTTTCCGTTGATGAGATGCTGGTTCCTAGGTTGGTGAATTAGTCAACTAGTTTCAAGTAACCACCTTTAGGGTGGAGATGTCTCTTCTTTGATTTTGATTAAAGCACACGTACTCTGTTTTGTCTGCATTGACATAGAGGTCTATACCACCTGGTGCCTTCTCTAGAATATGTAGCAAGGATTCTTCCTGAGCAGGTGTATTTGCTTGAATCGCTATGTCATCAGCGTAGTCCACGTCCGTAATAGTTAGCACTGGGTATCGTCTGCCCTATGCCTTTTCCAGTGAAAAGCTATTTTCTTTCGTTAAATCTATCGACGTTTGAAGCACGTAGTATAAGCAGATTATGAGCAGATATGGGGCTACATCTGCGACAATGTCAAAGAAATCTGTCTCCATGCAGTGAGTAAACTTTTACTTTCATTATGGCTGCAACGGTTTCTTTGGGGAGGCCATAGGCTAGAAATGTTTGACCCATCTTTCCCCTGTGTATGGTATCAAATGTCTTAAATAAATCTTCAAATAAAAGTGCCCCCTCCAGGTTTTTGCATGAACTCCTTCTTTGATTCAACAGATTGTCAGAATTTGTGATGTCCCGGATCGATTTATCTGAAAAAATATTTAGATTCTTCCTAAGATCTTTCTCAATTCCAGACTCGATACGGTTGAGTAGCAGAGCATTGTAAATCTTAGCCGCTATGGAAGTAAGGATTATACTTCAGTAGTTCTTGGCAATTCCGAGATCACCTTTCTTCGGAAAAGGGAAGATGCAGCCTTTTATCCATCCGTCTATTGTATTATGGTTATATACGGTGTCGCAGCATCGGAGCAGTAGGTTGTCGACTTTCCTTGATTTCCATATTTCAGGGGGCATTTCATCTAGACTGGCAGCTTTCCTGTTTTTAATTTTTGTTTGTACTAAGTCGAGTTCTTCTTGCGTAAACTATCCTAGTTCAATGTCTGGTTAATTATTAATAATCTTTGTGATAAGTTCTTCTGTAACACTGGGGGATTTCCCAAGCAGATTCTGGAAATGTTCTTTCCACTTGTGCATTCGTTCTTCTTGCCAGATAGCTTTTAGTTTAGATCTGGAGATGCTCGTCCTTTTATTCACTTCATTAATTGTCTGCCTCACTATTTGATATCGGTTATCTTCTACGAAAGTTCTAATCTTATCTATCTGGTCTTGAATGTATTCTATTTGTTCTTTTAGCAGGTTTTAGTTAATTCCATTTGTGTCTTCTTAAGTTTCTGAGAATTGGCATTAGTTTGGTTATTTTTATTACATAGAGATGTCGTTTTCACGTTATCATGTTTTTCTTTAACTTCTAATATCTCGCATAGAACCCAATGCTTAGCTCTCATTTTCGTTGGCATGAATTCTGCAACCGCTTCTACGTGAGCATTGACGGATTTCTCATATTCATCATAAGGTGGTGTTTTGCTAAAATAGATTCTATCGTAGAAAATAGACTCAGTAACCCGAGTTCAAAAGCTGGCCGAAGTTGTTTGCTTTTGACATAGGGCTGGGAAAAGTAAGAATCTATTTTCCCACTAGGTCTAGATAAATAGCAGAGCCGATTTGGCTCGACAAACAGTTTTGGGGTAGGAAAACTAACTTGCCCGTTAAATTTGGTTTAAAACTTGATCCTGAGTAGGATCCTGCACATGCAGAGGTGTTATATATATATATATATATATATATGTGTGTGTGTGTGTGTGTGTGTGTGTGTGTGTGTGTGTGTGTGTGTGTGTGTTTGTTTGTTTGTGCACGAGTGTTTCTGTGTGAATGGTTTATCCCATCATTACGTCAGCCTCACACCAATTATTTTCATGTATTTGTATGTATTTATTTATTTTTTTGTATTTATAATTTCTCTATTAAAAGCTCCAAATAATTATCATTTCTTGCTTTGAGCTCTATTTTTTGTAAAATACAAATATCAACTTGATTAAGAGATAGGAAATGAAGTTTAAGTAAATAAAAAGGTATGTTTCATATAAAGACGTGAGAAAACATTAATGTATTTGTGTTTTAACTTGCTTTACTTGTCAGTATTTGAGCACTTTTCTCATTTACGAAAACGGTTTCATAAGGATTTGTTCTTTTTCAATATATATATATATATATATATACTCACATATATTTTTATAGAAAGGAGACGAGCGAGAGGCACATAGTGAAGAGATTGATGGATTAATTAGATAAAGAAGTGACGTAAAAACTTGATATATTTTACGCGTTGCTTTGAGTGTTCATTTATACACACCGCGCACACAAGTATATATATATATATATATATATATATATATATATATATGTGTGTGTGTGTGTGTGTGTGTGTGTGTGCTTATAATAATGTACATATGCATAAGCCCTGGGCAAACTTGTTCGAGATATAATGTCTATAGGCAATATGTAGAAGTGAAATAAACCTGTAAGCAATAGAGAAGGAATACCTGTTACTTTTGAAACAACGAAGTGACTATCACATCATTAAATACAAGTTGTATGCACATTATTTTACAATCTTTACCATATTCATATACATATGAAAATATCTGAGCACACTTTTCTGATATATTTTCCACTCACATGATATACCCAAGGCCTCATCTTCAACGATCACAGAAGATATAATTCAAAATCATTGGTACAGTTCGAAGATATTAATTGATTGATTCTATTATATTGCTAATTTCATTTCTTGAAATTCTGTATAAATATTAGAGTTCGTTTACGTAATAACGGTTATTGTATTGTGTTCAATCTCTGCCAAATGATTTAATTAAAGGTTAAATAATTATTGATTGGATTCTCATATGGCAATTAGCAGGATTGTTGATGCTTCATTTGTGCTCATTAATTAGTTAAGTGCGATATACGACTCTTTGTCTCGCGTGAGCTGCTTCTTCTATGCCTTCAGTAATGTCATGCGTTTATATCTATTATTTTTACTTATTTTTCGTATATTCATATATCAATAACTTAGAATATATATATATATATATATATATATATATATATATATATATATATATTTGGAAGAGTTCACATAAGGCTAATACTGTTAGGAAAGGTATAAATCCAACTATTTTTCCCTCTGTTGTATACCCGGGGATAAAAGTCACAACAGCACTTGTTTATAGATATATAAATTCAATTTTACTGCTGAAGGGCACGGTGAAATGCCTGCATGAGAAAGAGAGAGAGAGAGAGTGTGTGAGAGAGAGAGAGTTAGCTTCTCAAGCCGGGAGTCGCCGCCCTAGATTAGCACCCAAAACAGCATGACGAGTCTACTCTGCTGACAGCTGACCCTGACTGATTGCTCAGGTCAAAAACTCCAGTCATTATATATTTTTCTGACGCCCACACATTTCTTTCTCGTCGCATTTACTCCGTCTCTTGTTTACCTTAAGACGCAGCTGCATATCCTGTTTATGAAATTCACATTAACTCACTGTCAAAGGTTAATATGGGTAAATATAAGAGTGACCTGAATGTGGCAACTGGTCTTGAAGTGGGAAGACTCTGATAACCCCTTTTAAAAATTGACCTCGTGCCGTATCTTGCTCATACGGAGGGAGTATATATATATATATATATATATATGAAAGAAAATATAGATCAAAATCCGACAGTATGAAGGTAGCAGAAAAACATACCCCAAAAACGTGAATTCGTTATGATGTAAAGTCGACGCTAACGTTTCGGTTTCAGTAACCATCATCAGGACTTGGATATCAGAATAGTTCACATAGCAATGGATGCTTGCTGAGATGACAGGAGAAAATGAGAAATATATAACGAAAAGGTACACAAACGTGCTCATAGCATTCATAATTCAAAAGTCTTAAGAACGTGTCTGGCACGTGGAAACATATTTGAAAATGTTAGCTTTCCTTCCTATATATATATATATATATATATATATATATATATATATATATATATATATATATATGCAGGTCGGTAAAAAGGTTATAAGCTCCACCTAGAAAAAAAGTACAGCAGAACATTTTTGTTGTGGCAACACACTGCGACTTCTCATAAAACGCCAAGACTTCCATTTGGGCAATTCATTTAATTCACTAGATAAACTTCACTAGTATTATCCTAGCAATATACAGTGAATATTTCATATAATTATTCACCTGATTACTCATCAAACCAATAGATGGCCCAGTCGGCTCGGGCAGTAGAATACACCAACTGAATCTCGGCAGAAATTTTAGACTCACACAAGGAATTTCTTGGATGTTGTTTGAAATAGAACTGTTTTTGATATTGAAACTGTGTACATATGCTAAACTGAATCGTTTGAAATAGAGCTGGTTTTATGAATAAAGATGTATTTAGCATTTATAAGCTCCAATGATTGATGTGCCATAAAAACTAAACAAATCAATAGATAGATAGATAGATAGATAGATAGATATGAACCAAAAAAGATAAATTGATAGATATGAACCAAATCATATAGATAGATAGATAGATTTAAACGATATAGATATTCATGGACAGAACGAATGAATAAAAAGACAGATAGCAAGTTAAGGATGGTGGATAGATATTCAAGAAAAGCTGGATAGATAGATAGATAGAAATGAGTATTCATCTCTTTACATGTGTTTCTAAATGAAAGATGCCTCATCTACCGCTTTTAAGAAAAGGAGCATATGATATTCAGTTTTAGGTCTACCTTAATTTAGCCCGTTTCCTGCCATTGGAAAATCAACGGATTTGAAAAATAAAATCATTACTTTAGCAAATCGATAGTTACGAATTTGTATCTAATAATACCTTGTACCAAACTAGAAAAATAACTAGAATATACGATAAGTTACGAATTGTCTTACGGCAGTCTTTTGTAGTTATATTCGTAATGTATGTGGGGGTGTGATTTCAAATAAAATTTCAGAGGGTTGAGCAGAACCCTGAAGCAATAAAGAGAACAAGTCTGTTATTTAAAAATATATCAATAATTCATTCGCCATCATACTAGAAATAGGAAAAGCGAATGAATAATAGTGTTTATCGTTTAAATCCGAATTTCGAGTGCGATTTTTGCCGTAGGAGTTTTATGAATGAACTAAGATTTTGCAGCTTTACACACACACACACACACACACTCACACACTCACACACACACATATATTTATATATATATATATATAGCGAGAGAGAGAGAGAGAGAGAGAGAGAGAGAGAGAGAGATTCAAAAAAGAATAGTTTTCATGAAAAGGTACTTGATGCTATTATTGCAGAGCTGGTATAAGCCAAAGAAAGTATAATTATGTGTACAAAAAGTTTTTTACTTGATGTTTCTTGAAAAACACCACACAGACGTACATGCACACTTATGGAAACACAAAACATTCACACAGATTTATATATATATATATATATATATATATATATATATATATATATATATATATATATGAAAGTAAATAATCGAAAAGAATTCGACAGTATGGAGTAAATAGAAAAATAAAGTAATCGAAATGTGATGAATCTATGACGAAGGAAAATCAAAACCGAAACGTTTGAACAGTGACTTTCCTTTGTAATAAATTCATCAGTTTTGGATTACATATTTTCTATTTTGCCATATATATATATATATATATATATATATATAACGAATAGAAAGTTTTGTATTTCAGTGCCCCTTGGATTGAGAGGTGTGGTTTTATACTTCAAACTTTATTGGTGTAATTGAAAGCAATAATTACCTCAAATGAGTGATAGTCATTGCATAACCTACAATGGTTGATATGCAATAAAGCCCAGCAAAATCAAGCAAAACCAATCGGAACTCACAATTTCTTTAAATGCCTGTAATTATCTTCTAAAAGTGATTTAAATGTTTTATAGGTGAATCTTCATCGTCGAATTACCCGAAATTTATATCTCTATGAGAGACCTAGGGTATCAGATTGATCTCTGGCCATCACAGTTCCCCCTAATATCCAAATATCTTTGAAAAAATCAAGTCAGTTATCCAACTATTCTTTTTATTTGAGACTATGTTTTCAAAACCTCAGAATTCCAGCATTTTTTTGTTTTGTCTGTTTTGTTCAATCAATTTTGATATGGTCCCCAACGCTCAACTTTTTAAAAATGATTTCTAAGCTTGCCTATAAAACAATTCCATTCCTTAAGATTAAGAATTGAACTCCAGAATTTCGTGGACGATCTATTGGGATTTATAATGTTATAACTTTAGGAAGACGCTTAGATTAGATTACCTTTTTACAAATTAAAATTTCGTGAAAGAAATTCGATTGGGAAATAAATTTATGACTGATTTTCCATGAATTTATCTCGCATTTGATATCGTAATCTTTTTGGTTAGATCATTCGAATCTGAGGTTCATCCACATCTTCTCTCCCCACCCTGCAGACAAGTGAGATAATCTTTCATCCTCTTCATCAACCAAGTGAGATATTCTTCTACATTTCCTCCCTGCCGTCAAATGGTATAGTCTTCCACTATCCCTCTCAGTCAATTGGAATGTTTTTCGACGTAGATATTGCTTCTTCATATCAAACAATGTGTTCAACTTCAATGGAATTACCCTGTGGTAACTTCATCTGTCTTTATTAAAGACCATACTAAACATGAAGTATTCTATTTTTTATTCTGAAGATCTGATCAGCTACAAGGATCTGCTGAATTCTGAAGTACTGATAAGCTCCAACAACCTGATATCGAACGCTGAAAAGGAAAAAGAAAAAGAAAAAGACCACAAATTATTATTCGCTACCATTATCCACAAAATAGAATATGCGAATTCATATGGATCTTGAAGTTTAGGTCGAATTTAATGCTAAAAAATGATATGTGCATTAAGTACTACGTGTCACTGTGGATGGCATCCGTTTCTGTGGATGTGGGTGCCAGTCAGAGAATCACTTTGTCTGTTTTGGCGCTGAACCCACACAAAGGGCCAGCGCGCGAAATATCCTTCGAGACCGGAAGGAGACGAAGGAAGCAAAGTCCTAGAGACCACAGCTGACCCAAGTCCGTGTTTCTTCGTTTGTTCTTTTCTTCGACCCTCACGGTTGTGCTTTGCGTATCTATAAAGAAATGGGAAATACCCCTGGTCAGAGATGAAAAAAAAAAAACCACTAGATGAATCACTGGCCATGACTGGTTTAAGGGAGTTGAGATATTGGGGTCGGGCGGCGGGTATTGGCACAACTATATACAGTGTAAAGGTATATCTTTTGAATTATATGTTATAAAAGCAACAATAAAATCTGTATAAGATCTAATTGTAAATAATCCTTTTTCACTTAAATTACTCCTCTTGATTTTTTCGTTCCGTGGAATTTTCATGTGTCCAGAGAGTATTATAAACTTTGGTAAGACACTGGAGCTTTTTGGTCAGCATTATTAAAATTCAAGATCAGGTTTAAATTTTCTTTTGTAACATTGACCTGTCGGCAGGAGCTATATAATACACCGTTGTACCTCTGCAGAGGAGTAAGAATAACGAGAGTCCTGCATATGACTATAAACAATCTGATGGTGAGGTTCCAGTTATCCTGCGGCTTCATTGCCATTGCTCCCATGTCCACTCCGGCCCGGCATGGTAGCACCTGATAGGGCACTATGGGTTAAATAGAACTAAACAGCATATTAAATAACCTACAAAGGTTTTTATGCCATAAAACCCAATCCACCAACATTTTTTATAACGTGAAATAATAACACAATATTGTTTTGGTTGTGTTGCTTTTGTTGTAGTTGTATAGAGTAAACACAGGGGTTTTGCCTCATGTGGAAGGATTAGCCAGCCAGACATGCATACCAATGACCGCGGGTTCGATTCTCGCTGCGTCTCCAATAATTTTCCCCTGATGTTAGTATATCCGAACTTTAGCAAATCAAAAAAGTGCCTCGGATATTTTATTTATTAGAAAGTAAGAACAGATGGTTATTAAAAGAAATTTATATTCTTATTGGATGCCTCATACTTGAAGCCTTGGGTCAAATATTGCCACGTTTTGTACATTTTATTGGGAGCGGAATATGCAATCGGGAATTATTTCTTGAAAATCCCGGAGAAGATTTTTTTACAGAAACATATAGACGGCATCAGTAAGTTAGGAAACTCTTATGGGATGAAAATGAAAGAATTTATCGTGTTTATAAAAAAAGGAATAAAGTTTCTCCTAGTATCTTTTCATGCTTGTAAATGTTTGTGTAAATGAACGCTTCTTAATTTAAGTCACTATGCATGCATCTAGTCTATTAGAACAGTGGTGTGTTCATTATTATTTAACTCCTTGAAAGTTCCTTAACCCGGCGTTCCAGTTTCACTTGAATCTAAAAGACAGCAACTCTCCTATGGTCCTCTGGAATATTTCATATATTTTAGCCGAACTTAAAAATACTATAGTCTGTATTGTCCCAATTCGTCCTCCGATTTCCTACTCTTCCAGCTTTTTTTCCAATCCTGTATGGATCGTTCCAAAATCACCAATCACAATTGATATCAGTGTCACCCGCCCGTTCCAAGGTTTTCTCAGTTCTCTAGGAATAAACAGTCTCTTTTTTGCTTCCTTTGATTTTCACGTTGTTGTTAGTTGAGACAGCAAACTCCTCTATACAACCAGTCATATTGATTATTTATTCCTTTTCGATTTTTCTACACCAGCGTTAGTCAATGGTTTCTCACTGGATTTTGAGTGATAGTAAGTATTATCAAATCTCCAGGACTCTCCTCAGTATTCTGGCTGATCTTAATGATGCTGTAGTTTGGATGGTCTCAATTCTTCCTCTTATTTCCAAGTCTTCGAGTCCCTATATCGTTTCTGATGGCTGTAATGAGTCCTCCATCGTGTTTTGTATATAGTGTTCGGGTCGTTATATCGATGCGTCAACACTGTCTTCAATGCTAGCAAGTCCGCTTCCTCCCTCTTTTCTTCATACATATAGTCTGTCAACGTCGTCTCTGGGATGTAATGCCTTATTGAATCTCATTATTTTTCTTTATTATTATTATTATTATTATTATTATTATTATTATTATTATTATTCACTCATTAGAGCTTTTCACATCAGCGTTAGCCGATGGTTTTTCACTGGAGTTTAAGTGACAGCCAGTCTCCTCAAGTCTCCATGAATCTTCTCAGTATTCTGGCCGTTCTCAATAATGCTGTCGTTTGTATGGTCTCCACTCGTCCGCCAGCTTCCAAGTCCTCTAGTCCCTTTAGTAATCCTTTAGTTACTGTTCCAAACGCACCAAATACAATTGGTATAATTGTCACCTGCATGTCCCACAGTTTTTTTCAATTCTCTAGGAAGGTCGAGGTATTTATCAATCTTTTCACATTCCTTCAGATTTATTCTGTGGTCTGCCGGAATATCGAAGACGACAATTTTGCAAATTCTCTTTTTTTTGTTGTTGATTATTATAAGGTGTGGTCTTGTGGCCGGGATTAGGTGATCCATTTGTATGTTAAAGTCCCATAGGGGTTTATATGTGTCATTTTCTAGGAAAGATGCTTTGTTGTGCATTATTATTATTATTATTATTATTATTATTATTATTATTATTATTATTAATATTATTATTATTATTCCTTCCGAGTTTCTCACACGAGAATTTGCTGATTGTCTTTCAGTGGAATCTGAGTGACAGAAAGTATCCTTAAGTCTCTTCTCAGTATTCTGGCTGATCTTTGTAATTCTGTATATTGTATGGTCTCGGCTAGTTCATCCAATGCCAGGTGTTCCAGTTCATTGATTATTATTATCTTGTGCTTTTTAATGGTAGTACGACTGACGACAAGTATTCTAGCAGATCTTAAGAGTGCAGAGGTCAAGATAATCTCGATTTTTCCTCCGATCTTCCTTTGAACTCTACTTACACTTTTCTAGGATTTTGGGACCAATCTGAATGTTCCAATTACAACATGAATCGTCTTTAGCTAAATGTTAAATAGGTTTTCTTGCTCTTATGCATGATTATTATTATTATTATTATTATTATTATTATTATTATTATTATTATTACTACTTTTACTGTAATTATTATTAGTAGTATTACTACTACTTCTACTATTATTATTATTATTATTACTCCATGACCATAATTCAATTTTCTTCCAAATCTTCTTCACTCTTTCTAATCAAAAAAAGGACGTTCATATTTTTAGCATTGGGGTCTTACCTCTCTTCAGTGGATACAATTACAGAGAGTTTTTCGGACTGAAGTAAAAATATAACCTGTTCAAACACCTTCTTCTTCTTCTTCTTCTTCTTCTTTCATTATTTTTCTTCTTTTTTTTGCTTTTTGCTCGGAAAATCCTTTTTTTCTACCAACTCTACTTATTCAAATTCTCTCTCAACTCTTTGTATTATAACATTTTTTTTCCAAGTCACTTGAAATTTTCTCTTATGAAAAAAATTATTTCTTTCACTCGACAAGCATTTTCTCTTACATTCTTTCCAAACTTTTTTAGAGCCAAATTCAACATGAATCACATCTGAAAGAAAACTCTACCGAAAAGTTTGCTGCCATTCAGTTCATTCCTGTCCTCATCTTGAATATCAAAGAAAGATAAAACAAAAATAAAACTGCTCTAACTTGAAACTATATTATTGCTTTAAATACACCTGATCTATATAATGGTGTACAAATTCTTCGTATTAATTGTACTTGAAACTATAAAGTTATGTATGAATAATTTGTATTATATAGGGATAATTGAAAATATGTAACACTGTGTTAACAAATTATTATTATTATTATTGTTGTTGTTGCTGTTGTTTTGTCTTTGGGATTTTTTCGCACGAGCTGAGGCTGGTGGTCTTTCACCTGCGACTTATTGACAGCATATCTCCTCAGGTCTGACGGTCTTTAAATATTCAGGGCAATCTCGGGAAAGCTACAATCTGAATGGTTTTGATTCTCCCACTTATTTCCATTTCCTTCATTCCTTTCTCCAAACTCTTAGAGACCGCCTGAGTGTACAAACTACAATTGATCTCAATAATGCAATAGTTTGAATGTTCTCCACGAGTCCTGTTGTTTCCAAATCCTCTATTTCCTTTATTAATTTTTCGGTAACTGTACCAAGATCACCGATTACAATTGGTATAAACGTCACTTTTATGTTTCAGAGTTTTATATGATTATCGTTATTATTTACTCCTTGAGAGTTTTTTACATCAGCGTTAGCCGATTGTCTTTCACTGAAGTGAAAGCAAGTTTCTTCGAGTATCCAGGACTCTTCGCAGTATTCTGACTGATTTCAATAATGTAGTAGTTTTTAATAATAATCCTTCGGTGACAGTACCAAGTGCACCAATTACAATTGGTTTAAACGTCACTTTAAAATTCCACAGTTTTTTCAATTCCCTAGCAAGGTTGAGATATTTGTCCTTCTTTTCATTTTCTTGCAATTTTACTCAATGATCAGTCAGGACAGCAAAGTCCATAATTTTGCAAGTTACTTTAAAAAAGATATTATAAGGTCTGGTCTTCTGGCTGAGATTAGATGATCCGTTTGTGTTTCAAAATCCTATTAGAGTTTGCGTGACTCAGTCTCCTGGACAGATTTTGGGTTGTGCCTATACCATTAATTCATATGGTAAATTCAGATTTCTTGCACAGTTACCAGGGAATCGCCTTGCTCACCCAGTAGTGTCTAGGGGTGTACTCTTTCTGTGCTATTTTTCTGCATTCGCTTATCATGTGATTAATCGTTTCGTCTTTGTCTCCACATAACCTACATTTGATGTTTTGTTTAGTCTAATCTATTCTTGCTTTGATGTGATTGGTTCTTATGATGTTGTTTTGTGATGCTATTAGGAGATATTCAGTTTCTCTCTTAAGGTTTCTCTTTCTAAGCCACATCCATGTTTCCTCGAGTAAGATGTCGCTTATTAGTCGCTTAAAGCGTTTATAGAGTTGTTTTTCTTCCTATTTTTGTTTTCTGGTGATTGTCGTTAAGTTGGTTCACGGGTTGTCAGTATAGTTTTTACTGGCTGTAATCAGTCTTTCTTTGCGCTTTTGTATGTAGTCTTCATGCCGTTGTATTGATGCCTCAACGCTGTCTTCAATACTGGCAAGCCTTAATCCCCCTCCTTTTCTTGATACATACAGTCTGTCAACGTCTGGGAAATAATGCATTATACATGGTCTTTAGTTTTCTTGTTATTAGGTCTATTTGTTTAAGTTTTCTATTTTTCTTTAAGGGTCTCGAGTATTTTACGAGGGGAACAGCCTTGGTAATTTTTCCTTTGATAAGATTTATGCTGTATAGTTTTGTCTCGAGTAGCTTTCTGGTTCTCCTGAGATACTCCTTCTTATTCGTTTTCTTTCATCTACACTAGTTTGATGGTGTCACCTTCAAATATCCCCAACTTTTAGTAAGTTTCCTTTTCTCCAAGTTTTTATTTCTCTCCTTGTGAGTTCTTCATACCAGCATTAGCTGGTGATATTTCACTGAAGTCTGAATGATTTAATATATTAATGTGCCTTGCAGGTGTTGAACACAGCGGATGTTGACCGATACATTGATAAGATCGGGGTGATTACCGGAATGTCACCATGTCATGCAGGTGTTGTTGTATCGGCAGATGTTGTTGATAGCTTCATCCGGCCGAAGATAATACCAACACACTGATTATCGAAATATCACCTTGACCTATGGACGTGGTTGAACTCGGCGAATGGTGGCAGATACGTCCACTCATAGAAGTGGCTACCGAAAAAAACACAGTAAGTGGTCTTGTGCAAGTAGCCAATGGGGAACAAGGAATATATGGACGGGAACTGTAACCAATGGAAAACAAAGAAGTGAGACGTGGGCGTAACCATAACCAATGAAAAAGAAGAATTGCTGCTGGTCACGTGGGAGTAGTATACTATATAATTTCCAGAATTTTGGCTAAATTCGGTTGTTCACTGACTCCTCCGACTCCTGACAAGCCCTTCATGTGTGTGAACTCTCTGTGATTACTACTCTGCTCCACACAAGTATCCTCGTCAAGAATACAAAATATAATCTTATATTTTTATATATACATGTTCCTCGTTGTTCATCAAGACACAGCTGTAGTATACAACAAGTGACAGCAAGTCTCCTCAGATCTGCAGGATTCTTTTCAGTATTCTAGATGATCTTAACAATGATGTACACTTGATCTGTCCTCTTATGTCCAACTCTTCCATTCCCCTTCCCAAACCCATTAGAACTATTTCAAGTGTGTCAATCGCAAATGGTAAGACCGTCAACCTCATGTTTCCAAGCTTTCTCTCTTATCTGATAATTTCTAAGTGGCCCACTGAAACGGCAAAATCCATTGTACGACAACTATTTTACTTAGTTTTCACTATGTCAGGTCGTGTTGCCAAGATAAGGTAATCTCTTTGCATCTCATGTGATTTCATGCATCTCATTATCTTGGACGGATTTTGGTTTGCGCATATACCATTAGGATTTCAGTTTTTTGCACAGTTCCCGGCGGATCAGCTTCCTTAAACAATCGTGTCTTGTCTTATCCTTCGTTTGCGCTAGTTTGCTTTATTCGCTTACTATGTGATTAATCGTTTTGTCTTTGTCACCATGGAATCTACACTTACAATTCTCTTAGAAATTATCGATTTTTGCTTTAATATAATTGGTCCTTATGACTTGTTTTGTGATTTTATTAGGAGAAATTAAGTTTCTCTCATAAGGTTTTCTTTTGTAACCATGTCTAGGTCTTCTCGCGAGGGATTTTCACAATTTATAGCTTGAAATAGTCATGCAGTTGTTGTTTTTTTCTTTTTCTGTTTCCATTGTTTTTGTTGTTCTGTTTGTTCTTATGTGGTCAGAGCTATTACTGGTTTCTATAGCTAGCCTTTCTTTACTTTTTGATAATGTCCTCGAGTCTATGTATAGAGACGTCCACGCGACCATCACTGTGGAAACGTCGTCTTATTTCTTTTCTTGACACTCTGTCATATCTCGGATGTAAAGCTTTATGCTTCGTCATCAATTTTCTTGTCCCTTAATTCATTTGTCGGAGTTCCTCCCTAGTCTATTTCAAGAATGGTCCGAATATCATATCTGGGGAACATCCAAGGGGTCAATCCCTTTGATGCGATTTCTGCTGTATAGCTTGGTTTCAAACACAGTCTCCTATTCTTTTTCACTTATTTGACAAAAGCTTGATGTCGTTCAGATTCATGGGATGCTTAATCTTGCGATTTTGTAAACTATTAGCCTCGTGTTCACTTTGTAAGTACATACTTAAGTGATATCATTGCTATTAAAAAAAGTCAGGGCGAAAAGGTATATCCTTGGAAGATACCTCACAGGATTTTAACCCTTGCTTAAGTTTTTCCTCTGTTGTTAATTCCACTGTCAAGTCTTTCTTGAATATATCGTACATTTTTTTGACAATCTACTATCCAGGATTGCGGGACAATATAAAAGGCTTTTTAAAAATCAATCCATTCCATGTCTCCAATTAATACCTCACGTTGCTTTTTTTGAGAATGTGTTGATCAATATACGGTAAATGAACTGTTCCACGGCAAACAAACGAGCAATAATCGCCTTCCTAATCTGTGCTGTTAGGTTTTTCAAAATCCCAGGATGGGAATTAATCGGTTCAGACTTCCTGCGGATGGTTCTTTCTTGGAGGTCTTATCATTGTTATTCTTATTTTTGCGAGTTAGTCACACCTGCTTTAGTTCTTAGTCTTTCACTAGAGTGCAAGTAATAAGTCTCCTTAGGTCTCCAGAACTCTTCTTTGTATTTAACTATATTGTAGTTTCATTGATCCCGATTTGTCCGCCGATTTCTTACTCTTCCAACCCCCATTTCAAGCTTTTTGAGACCTTTCCAAACGTTGGTTGGTTGGTTGGTTGGGGTTTTATGGCATATCAACCTTTGTAGGTTATTTAACGCCAAATCTATTTTTATGCAAATAGTCAGATTTATTTCAAACAATTCAGTTAAGCATGAGTACACAGTTTAATTGTCAAATACATTTCTATTTCAAACTATTCAGTTTATTCAAACAGTTCTAATTCTGCTTATTCAGTTTATTATAAATACATATTTTGTTTACACACAGTTAAATGTCAAAACAGTTCTATATTAAACAATTCAGTTTAGTGTAAGTAGAGTTTCAATGTGAAAAACACTTCTATTTCAAACAATTCAGTTTAGCTAAGCACGCAGTTTAAATATAAGTACAGTTTAATTGTCAAAAGCATTTCTATTTCAAGATATTTAAGTTAGTCAAACAGAACTAATTCAAACAATTCAGTTTAGTATGCAGTTAGTTCTATTTAACCCATAGATAGGGCCCTATCAGGTGCTACCATTCCGGGCCAGAGTGGACCTGGGAGCAATGGCAATAAAGGGGTGCTCCGCATTCCTAAAAGCTCCAGCATCACTAGAAACTCACTATAAGATTGTTTAGTCTCATATGCAGGACACTCATTGGTAGGGGGGCGTTACTCCTCTGCAGAGGCGCAGTCACTGTATTCTACAACCCCAGCCCACTGGACAATTTCAAAACGTGCTAATTATTATTATTATTATTATTATTATTATTATTATTATTATTATTATTTACTCATTTGAGTTTTTCACATTAGCGTTAGCTGATGGTCTTTCACTGGAGATTGAGTGACAGCAAGTCTCCTCAAGTCTTCAGGACTCTTCTCAGTATTCTGGCCGTCTTCAATAATGCTGTCTTTTGGGTGGTCTCCATTCGGCTGCCAACTTCCAAATCCTCCAGGCCCTTTAATAATTCTTTATTTACCGTGCCAAAAGCACAAATCAAAATTGGTATAAGTGTCACCTTCATGTTCCATAGTTTTTTCAATTCCCTAGCAATGTCGAGGTACTTATCTCTATTATTATTATTATTATTATTATTATTAAATGGGAATAGTTACTTTAAAACATATACGTTGGCAGTATCATACAGAAATACTCGCAACCATTTAGTTGTTTTGACATTATTTTTATTAAGAATAGGTTTCTGAAGCTATCAGGGAGTCCTCCTGGCGTGGTGGCTAACCTGCTGGAATGCGATATCGTATAAAGAGAAGTTGAACACCAGTCACGCCATTAAATTCACTATTAGACTAATACATTTGTGAAAGCTATGAAATTTCTTAGCCTCTCGTCTGTGGGTTACAAGGTAACACTACTGTTCTCCAACAAGGGTAGCTTTGACTTTGAACACCCCAAGAAGTTTCATATGCCATTAAGCAAAAGAAACCGCACCATGAAGCTATGTTTGTAAAATAATTATAATCATTTGTTACTTGAAATCATATTAGAACTTGCAAAAATAATTAAGAAAGCACTTCGGCGTTAATTAACCCAATAAGTGTTGACGTGCCGTAAACTCAAGTAGCCAACCAACCTTCTAATACATGCACACGTCTTGATTTAGATTTTAAAATCAAAACAAAGTAAGACTCAGTTTCAGTATGTTTAGATCACACTTCGTATTGTTCCAACTCTAATCAATGCTTGATGTTGTTGAATAGGCAGTAATTTTCTTTATATTATCATTTTCAAATTCATGTTAAAATTAAGTGCCTTGAAGTATTTTGATATATTGATAATTGAAAAGAACCATTTTCATAGAATCTGAGAAAGGATTAAATTCATTGCTTCGTTTCCCAAGCACAATACACTAACCAGCACATGTTCGGATCAATTATATCTAATCGAATGTGGTATTTGTTGCTAATTTTGATTCTAAACAGTTTTGTTCTGTTGGGAGAAGCAGCTATTTAATATTATGAAGACAAAAGAATTAGAGAACAAAGCCAGGAGTCTACTGACTCACATACCGGAGACCATCTAATATTGAGCACTCTGCTCTTAGGATTTTAACCTCAATAAAATTAGATATTATCAATGTGATATCTTCAATTTTTCTGTGAAATTCTTACCCACCAAAAATACACATATGCAACATTAACACTTGCGATATTTAATTGTGTGTTATCTTGTCATTCAATTGATATGCATTCATAAATGAATTAGAATAATATTACAGGCGATGATTTTATCCTTGGTGTCTTGTGTAACATTGGGCTCTACTATAGATGGTGTAATGGTTATTGTCTTAGGAAATGGACACGGTGACACGAGTTCAAATCCTGAACGAGACTGATTGCATTTTACATAGCATTACTACCCTTGGGAAAGGTATGAATCCAATTATTTTCCCTCCAGCTATGGGTAAATAGTAGGGCAGATTGGGTTCTTCAGCCTTAGTGAGGCAACTAGTCTAGGAGAAGAAAAACTCTGAATTCAAACCTGTTAAACTCCGTTTAAAAATTGATCTTGTGTCATATCCTGCCCGAGCGGAGGGGTTGGTATATATATATATATATAGTAGAGCCAAATGTTATATAAATCGTTAATTATATATATATATATATATATATATATATATATATATATATAACAGTTTTATAAGAATGTTAGTTGTCAAAAGAGAGATGAGTTGACTAAGGTCGAAATCATATCTGTTAAGCAAGGCGTAACAAGATATGCTTCATCTAGCTCCACGGACTGAAAATTGTTGTAAAGAAGACTTTGATGTATCACTGGATATTTCAGTTGAATTTATATATCAACCGATTCTCAATATGAAATTATGATTTCAAGTGTAACATTTTAATCGAGCGGTCGTCGGGGCGAATAGATAAGTTATTGGCTAGGCAAAGAGTCTGTTGAATGCAAAATCTTTATAAAAGGTTTAGGTTTCTTTTGGTTTTATGGAATATCAACCATTGTAGCTTATTTAACGCTAAATTCATTTAAATAAATAAAATAGTTCTATTTCAAACGATTTAGTTCAGCATAAGTACAGATTTTGTTTACACACCGGTAAATGGAAAAACAGTTCTATTTCACACGATTTAGATTAGCAATAGTACACAGTTTATTCCTATTTGACCCATAAATAGGACCCTATTAGGTGCTAACACTCAAGGCAAAAGTGGACCTTGGAGTGATGGCGAAGCTACAACATTACTGGAGCATCCCAGTCAGAATGTTTAGTGCCATATCTAGGACACTCTTTAGGGAGGTTTTACCCCGGTGAAGAAATGCAGTGGGTGTATTTTACACTCCCAGACAACTGGAACATTTATAAAAGGTTACACCGGTTGTGTTGTGCATTACATCAGAAAGAAGAAACCTGCTTGATTCTAATTTCGGTCTTTTTCATCCCTTCATAATCATTTCTAGGATTGATTTTTTCCATCTTAGTTTCATTTTGATCCCATGACTAAAAATGACGTTTTGTTAGTGTAAACTCTTTTAATTGAAACATTTAATTGCAATATCACTCCACGTAACAATTCTCTCGTCTAATAAGACGAGAAAATTATTTCTTAGAGTGATGCTGCAATTTTGTGTTCTGTTTTGTTCTATTACCGTTAATTCTTTGTTTAAAAAATCCTTTTATATTTAAAAAAAATGTTCAAATCTTACAATAAGTTAGTTGTCACTGCCTCCCACCAGACAGGACTGGACACAAGGTCAATGACCCGAAGACCGATTAAAGTGGGGATTTAGGGGAGGAGAAGGTCGGGAACGAGCCGTGACTCGAACCCAGCTGGTGTGTGCTGCTCATCGACCGACTAAGTGCAATGTGGGTATAATGCGCCAAGCAGTTTCACGAACCCAAATCTGGGCCCGGACACGGATGCCGGGTTATAGCTTGAACTAGACAGCAAGGTCTAGTGCTATACTTAGGGGACAAAGGTGGCCCAGCCGAAGCTGGCGGCGTTTAATCCTCGAATCTGCCATTGATTTCGATACCCCATCCGGCACGAATGCCAGACGGCCCAGCAAAAGTCGGGGAAACCTTACAATAAGCCAATAGGTCTAGTTGCTAACATTCTGGGATTGAAAGCGTGTCCATTAATAGCAAGTTTTGGCGTAAGGTTGATTTTACTATATTGTCAAAAAATGCTAATCTCGAAAGTATGTCGATCTTTAATTTCCAGTCTATTGCGAGCAGGTGATAGGATGTTTGGTATGGTGCTTATGACAGCGTGGGGGAACTCTGTCTATCCATCTATCTATCTATCTACACAATCACATACGGCTGCCTCCTTGTTCATATCTATATATTCATGAGATGAAATAGAAGTCTGAAATATTAGCTTGTCCATTGGATATCTGTTGCGTGGAAGGGGCTTTGCAAGCAGCTAATAATCCAATCCTATGTTTTTTTTTTAAAAACTTCTCACACATGTCTTTTGTATACATTTCTTTATTGGAGCTGAATAAACCATTCTGTTCTGTTTCTTTTTTTTTTTTTTTTTTTACACTATTCTTTGGAAGAACAAGAACTTGTCAGTACTCTTGAATAAATGAAGACTGTAAGACCTTCGTTTAGTTTTCATCAGTATTTCATCTCCTGCGAATCAATACTCCATGCATTTTCTGGTATGAATTACAGACTCATGCTACAATTTTCCCGTGCTTACTTCAAGCCCCTTCCGCTGTCAATATCAACAAATATATAATTAGGATATTTCTATATTAATGAAATAAAAGAAAACATACATGAATGAAACGATATATATATATATATGGAGCATTCAATAAGTTTCCAGACTTTTTTGTACAGGCATTTAAAATTGTCGTAGACTCTTGAAAGTTTAGTATGTCATTGCTATACATCTTATAAGGTGACTGGCCAATTTTTATGATTTCAGGTTAAATGAACAGCTAAAGCCAGAATTAGAATACATCCTACTAAACCTGATTGTCACAGATGGTGAATTTAAAAAATGCAATCTGAACGTGAGAAAGAAAGATATGCAATGAAATTTTATTTTAAACTTGGAAAAAATTCCACAGAGACGTATGGAATGCTGTTATTCGACCATCTTGCATGGATCAAGCATCAGTTTGTGAGTGGCATAAGAGATTCAAGGAAGGCAGGGAGTCTGTGAGGGATTGTGTGGGAGGAGCAAGGAAGTCAATACAACAGAGTTGATTGGCCAAACGGTTAGGGTTAGGGTTACTATGTTGAGGTTTTAAGTGAGTTCAGGAAGAGATTCCGTTGGAAGAGGCCAGCACTTGAAATCGGGTTAGTGGCATTTCCACAGGGACAATGCACCAATCCACAACTCCATCCTTTTCACAGACTATTTGACCAAGATGGGCATCAAGACAGTTCCTCACCTTCACAATAGTCCAGACCTTGCTCCCTGAGACTTTTGGTTATTCCCTAAGCTCAGATGCTGTCGTTATGAGACAACTGAGATGAAAGAGGCTGCGGCCTTCCAGAAATTGTTTGAACGGTACAAGTGCATTGCTGCCGGAGGAGATTACTTCGAAGGGGACTAGAGTTTCATGTGTGTACTATCCAAAAAGGTTCTCATACGAAAATATTCTGGAAACTTATTTAATTTTTCTGGTATATATATATATATATATATATATATATATATATATGTGTGTGTGTGTGTGTGTGTGTGTGTGTGTGTGTGTGTGTGTGTGTGTGTATGTGTGTGGATAGCCTAAGAAGAAAGTCATTGATTTTTTGCAACAGTCGATTTATCGCCAAAGTGATTAGCAGACAAGTCTATCCTAAATTAGATGCACATGCTTTATCACCCATATTAATCATTTTTATTTATAAATATTGAAGTCCACATAATTTTATGAATATATTAATAAAAACGCAAAAAGAGCACAATTTTCCACTCGGATTTATATATTGACGGATTTTTACTATATTATTTATTTTTGTTTTTAAGTATAACATTGCAAGCGTGCGGTTGAGGTGCCAATAGATAAGTCATAAAAATCCAGGAGCACGAAGAGATACGTATTTGCAAAGTTAAAGATATCGCTCGGTAAACTAAGTATAACAAGCTATGCCTTATTTAGCACTCCAGACTCAAAACAAAAATTACTCCTAAGTTGGTGATATCACCAGACTCGATAAGCAAACTCTGGTGGCAAGGGCCTGTCAGACGATCGCGTCTACGCAAGTTGGAAATGGTGGTTCAGTGTTTTGTGAACCCCAATAAAATGAGCTGGATTTTTCAATTATCTCTCTGTCTCTATCTCTCTCTCTATCTTTCTCTCTCTCTCTCTCTCTCTCTATATATATATATATATATATATATATATATATATCATTGGTGACTACGCAACATAAGGCTAAAATTTGATTTTGATTCATACAATATCTCTTCATGAAATAATCAAATGAGACAGGTTGATTATTCGGTTAATGCAAACATTTTCAGCATTTTATAACTTTTTCTGACATCATTATTCATTTAACTTTCTATTTCCCTTCTGGTTTTACAGCAGCTTTCATATACCTTGTGTGTCTCCTTATAATATTTCCGCCTTTATTTGAGTTATCATTCGAGGAACATTTCCATATATATTTCTTACTGGAGTCACAAAACAGACATGTAATATTATATAAAATGAACCATCGTAACTTGAAAGTAGAAGATCAGTTGAAGCAATAGGGGCGTACTCATTATCATGTCTATCTGAGCCTTGCAGTAAAATATCGGTCAATTTTCTTGTTAGCTTGAATGTCTTTTATACCAAGGAGTGTTTTCCTTTTTTGCTTGTACCTAACTGCTTATCCAGGAGCAGGATATGGCACAAGGTTATATTTTAAGCGAAGTAAAGCTGCTTTGAATTCAGAGTTTTTTTTCTCCTGCTTGCTTAACCAAGAATTAAAAAAAGTATTCCCTACTGTTTACCCATAAATAGGGAGAGCAGAGAGATTCGCGCCTTTTCCAAAGGTATTAGCCCGACGAGAAATACTCTTGGCCAGGGTTTGTAAACGGACCGCTTATTCCATTTCTTGTATGATTATCATTATTCTAAGACCACATTAGTAACTCAAAGATGATCCATAAAACTATGTTAATCTTCTACTAAATCATTGTAAAGATTTCTGTTTGTATCGAACTCTTTCGTGGGGTTATATATATATGTATATACACGAGGATCATTAAATAAATACCCAGACTTTTTTCGTATTGGCACTTTTATCGAGAGTACACACATAAAACTTTAGTCCCCTTCGAAGTAATCTCCTCTGGCTGCAATGCACTTGTTGTACCGTTCCAACAACTTCTGGAAGACCCCATGGAAGTCCTCTTGTGTGAGTGTGACCTTCGCCACAGTCTCTTTCATCTCCTCAAGTGTCTCATAACGACAGCCTCTGAGCTTAGGGAATAACCAAAAGTCACAGGGAGCAAGGTCTGGACTATAGCGAGGGTAAAAAACTGTCTTGATGCTCATCCTGGTCAAATAGTCTGTGACAAGAGTGGAGTTGTGGATTGCTCCATTGTCCTTGTGGAAATGCCAATGACCCGATTCGAAGAGTGCTGATCATTTCCGACGGAATCTCTTCCTGAACTCAACATACTAACCCTAAACCTAAGCCTTTGGCCAATCCACTCTGGTGTTCTGAATTCCTTACTTAACCCACGCCTTTCATCATCATTCACAGACTCCCTGAGATCCTTGAATCTCTTATTCCACTCAAAAACTGATGCCCGATTCATGCAAGATGCTCCAAAAGCAGTGTGAAGCATTCCATATATTCCTGTGGCATTTTTCCAAGTTTAAAACAGAATTTTTTTGCATATTGTTCTTCAAAAGTGTCCTCACGTCCAGATTGCATTTTTGAAATTCAGTAGCTGTGACAATCAGGCTTTAGTAGGGTGTATTCCAATTGCAGCTGTAGCTGTTCATTTGAATCTGAAATCATAAGAATTGGTCAGTCATCTCATAAGGTGTATAGCAATAACATAGTGAGTCTACGAAAATTTTAAATGCCCGTAAATGTCTGTAAAACCTTTGAAGTCACCACGTATATATATATATATATATATATATATATATATATATATATATATTATCCTTACAGAGTGTAATTTGTCTCTTCACGAGATCACATCTGCATTAGAAAGTGCTGTTAAATTTATGAGCTGCTAGATCATGGAGTTTAATATAAGTATATTTTGGTATCATTTCTTCATTCATACATATTTGAATGATCATAAGAGACGTTTTTTGTCTACATAATTTTCTGTTTAATCTTTCGAACTGCCGAATCGATCTAATGAACTTCGGCAGGAATTGGTTGATAAACCCTCTATAATTTGTTATTTCCTCAGTACTTTCTGCTCAGCATCAGGACATTATATATATATATATATATATATATATATATATATATATATATATATATATATATATATATATATATAAGCATGTTTGATTAAATAAGAAAGACTCATTTTGTCTAAATATTCTTATTAAAATCCTTTCAAGTTTCCTGATAAGTGTCTTGGTTTCAGGTAGGAATTCGTGGATGAATTTAACAAAATGTGTCTTTATTATTTAATCAAACATGCTTAAATAAAAGAGTCCTGCCTAGCTATATATATATATATATATATATATATATATATATATATATATATATATATATATATTATCGCGTTAAAGAAGTAAAAATTATTTCAATTTCGAGGTAATAATTCTTGCGACTACAAGTAACCGAACAAAATATTTTGAATAAATTAGCTTCAAGTTGAAGGGGTAAAATATGCTGTGCAAAAAAACTGTTTTTCTTTTCATTTTATGTGGGAAATTTTTATTCCTCTTGTTTTTTCTTTATTGCTTTAACCTTTAAATACCAAGTTTCATTGACATGAGGATGTCTTCAGACAAAGAACCAAAGTGTCGAGAATTCGTGTCTGGTGATCGATTGATGTTTGAAGATAAATCTATTATTTTTACAAGATGGAATCCTCAGTTTATGTATGTATAAACCCGACTCTTCATCGACGTGCAAGGTCAGTTGTTAACCGGAGTAAAGCTGATTTGAATTGAGAATTTTCATTTTATTAGACTGGTTTCCAGCAATTTTTTTATGGTTTGAAAAATGAAGCAGTCGAAGAAATAAGTCGAATAAAATAATTTTGAATCAAGTACACTTCCAAACACAAAGTCAGGTGAATTTTCAGCTTTGAACTATGTAACTTTACCTGGATTATTGAATAGAATGATAAAAAAAATACTCAAAGGTTGCCTGTTGCATATTTAATCGTAGTATTTAGTACATATGTATTCAACTCTCCAAAACAGACAGGATCTGACATAAGGTCAATTTTTGAGCTGAGTAAAAATGGTTTGAATCCAGAGTCTTATATACTACTTATGTACCATATTCACAATTAACGCTATGTGCGAAATGGACATATAATGTTCATAACGATAGAACGTATGAATCTCGAAATTCGAAAACACGTAAAGACATCTTGTTCAGATACGAAACTTTTTTATTTACTTTGATTTAAACGTCTCGACGTAAGGAGGAGAGACACAATCTTGTTATGCTGTCTTATTCATTTAGCCCCCATCTCGTGCGGCCCCCATAGGGCGCACGTTCGCCTCGCGCCTGCGAGCTCCAAAAGTCGATCCTTCTCGTTTGGCGTCTAGTACCCGACTCTTACTTTCTTCAAATCTCACACAAACCTCCGCGCGCTTCCGGTGCATGACGTCACCCGCACCCTGTCACCGCGTTTTGTCTCGGACTATTATGACATCTGAGTGACACCTCCATCCGCCCGCGCGCGCCCGCGTTAACACCTGCCTCAATGTTGCACCTAACTAACCCATGTACTGAGCCGAAAGGATCTCAGCCTAACTAAACTCAAAGGCATGAACCGAAATCCCTCGGCTATTCCATAACACTTACCTATGGCGAAGAGGCTGGATGGATGTAAAACAAAAACAGCCTTTAGCGGGAGCAAATTTACGGGAAATCTGCCTCACCTGATGTAACTGTTAAAGAGACAGACCATTGCTCGAAATTTGAATCATTATTTGCAAATTCGATTTCCACTTGCTTCCTCACATTTTTAGCTGCTGACTAATCTAAATCAAGTGTATTAAGAGACTACATTAATTACTATACAAAATTTAGAATTGTCACATTTTAGGCAATGATTTGATTTTTCTTTTCAACTATTCATAACATATTGAAGAAGCTCGAGCCTTTCATATATGAGATGATGTGCTTATTAAGAAAAGAGCCATAAAAAGTAGATGTATTGGAAAATAATGATAACATCTTTCATTCAATAATTATGAAGCTAATGAATAAAGAAATATTGCACCTTTCTGTGGTCAAAAAAAGAATCAAAATTCAACCTTGTTCTATTAAGGCATACGCGTTTCTTCCCGAATATATCACATCTTGTCTTTCAGGGTGCTTTTCCAACCTCAAACATAACTTTGTTTTTTAATCAATGATAGCCATATGGGCTGATGTATTATTTTATCATAATCTATGTACTGCTCGTTCAGCCGTCTAATCTCCTGTGTTTCTCTCTGTCAATTATTCCGATCTCATCCCATAGAATTCGGCGTGGTTCCTTCTCCCAAGACGCTTGATCATATATTCCTGATTGCTTAATCTCTATCAGGAATAATATTTTTTCAGTGATTCTCTGGTTTTATTTTCAGACGCCGGTCGGGTTTGCTCCTGTAATCTCACCCACAATAGCGGGGATTAATCTCTCTCTCTCTCTCTCTCTCTCTCTCTCTCTATATATATATATATATATATATATATATATATATATATATTCTTACAGTTCTTTGTCTTATTTTCTTCCAAGGGAGGTTTTATACTTATGAATAACTACTTAAAAGTGAAATCATTTTAAATAATCTCCTGATGTTTGATGAAACTCATGTTCGCCTCTAATATATGACAGATAACCTGTTGCTAGTTTCTTTTTTAATCGTTATTCAAATTAAACGAATGGATCTTAAGGATATTAAAAGGCTTTGTTGATAAGCACAAAAGTCGACAAAGAATGTGACCTCATGATTAAGCAGTCTTAAAGATGTGTCGTCGCACCTGGGGAGAGTTTACTGGGAAATGACATTTTACAAGTGAATCACGCGATAGGAATTGAGTTGGTGGTTGTAAGCTGTAGGATTGATAAGAACGTCATGTTATAAGAGAGAGAGAAGGGGAGAGAGAGAGAGAGAGAGAGAGAGAGAGAGAGATTGCAGAGGTGTTTAAATCGTTCTCTCCACCACCGAGGAACCAATTTTTCCTCTGGCCAAAAGGAACAACTAAAAAGAAAACAAGGTCTTATAGAATAAAGTGGATTCTCAAAATCTAAGAACATTTTTTGTCAACTATTCTCGTCATAAATATTCAAACTATAATCCACTGATTTTATATCCTGTTGTGGATCAAGCGAGAACTACGCAAAACACCCAAATGTTGAAAATGCGTTATATCATTTTAGGTAATCGTATGTAAATTAGAATATAACGTAGCTTTCATGTTTCACATTTCCACATTAAATACATTTTTCATGCCCGCTTACTTTTTTTTCTAAATAACTGATTGATTTTTATAGCGTGACAACTCGATTTGGGTTATTTTATTATTAAAATTTAGAGAATCACATAGTTTCTTGATTTTTATCTCAGTTAGAAATCAAGTATTCCTATCAAATACAAACAATTTTCTCGCGGCTGTATTTAAGGCAAATAAAATGAAATAATTAAAATGCAATTGGGTGTCTTTTTAGATTATCTTTATTTTTGTTTACGGCTTATTAACCCGTGTTAGGTTATATGATACCGAGGTCTTTTCTGTGAGTATAATGTGTTTAAATTATCTCATAACAATAACGAATTTATGCACAACTATATGGTTTCAAGTGAATATTCTATTTAATATTAATGTTCCTTTATTCGAATATAGATATGGTTTCAAGTATTCATCATCAAGGCACCTTTTTTTGCAGAAGACTTACTGCTCTGCCGGATATACCGTCACCGTATCCACGTGGTGTTATGGTTAAAGTGACGGACTGCGGAATCGTAGCACGCGAGTTCGTATTCCAGTCGTGCTATTACGTTCACTTTCGGACAAATACCCTCGGGAAAGGTATGAACCCTCTAATCCTCCCTGCTATGGGTTGCATAGTACCACTACTGTTCTTCTAGGAGAATGGCTTTGACATTAAATAACCAACAAAGGTTGATATGCCATTAAACAAAGAAACCAAACCAAACATATATGGATAATATAACCCTTGATAGGCTGATATGCCTTTAAAATTAATCAACCGATCATGAACATCTAAATATCATACGAAGTAATTTTTAGAAAATGAATACACAAAAAAATATGAATATAGACATGAACACACAATGTTTGCCATTTTCTAACCTGTAGAGATGAAATCATCTTGATGGGTTTGCATGTCATTAAAATAGATAAATAAATCTTGAAAGTGACTACGAAACGTTTAGCGAGATTAATTTGCAAGGACTTTTTCTTGGGGTCTTACACAAACATTTCTGAAACTTTTTTAAGACATAGAATGAACTGATTGTTAGCTACCCTCAGCAAACATTGAAATATAATAGGGGGTTTACATTTAGAATCGTTTGGCAAGACTAGTTACCGCATCAAGATCTATACGCCTTAATATTTCCCTACAGATGATAAGAGTTGGTATATCGCGGGCCTTAGTTTGAAGTGAATGCAAACTGCCTTTATGATGATTCGAAATCAGGTTTTTTTCCCTTTCGATAATCTTAATGTTCCCTGTCAGCTGATAAATATCTTACAAAAAAAGAAACTAGTTATATACTAAGTAAACCAGGAAGGAAAAGCGTTCAAGTTTTGACCGATGAATATTTTTATTTGTACTTATGAAACTTATTTGCATATTCTTATTTTTTATTTCTTTGAACCCTGTAATCTAATGGTCTCAAACTACGCGCCATAGATCCCGAAAACTAATTTTCTATGATGTGCTTCAAAACAATTTTCGCGAATATTTTCTTAAAACGTAGTATTTTGTCACCCACCCTCGATCTTGTTCCTGCCAAAAGAACGTTTGGATGAAATTATTCATTTCATTCGTTTTCATATTAAGATCAAAAGCTTACAAATAAAAATTGTTTAATTTTATATACGTTATAAAAAAAAACTGTATGTGCATTTATTTTTTGTGTATTTATTTTTTAGTTTTGTGTATTTATCATTTTTATAAGAACGTTAATAAAATTTATATCGGCTGGTTTCAAATACTTATTGTGTTGCTTGATGCGGGTGACTGAAATTATAAAAACTTCAACTCACACAGTGGAACACAAGACATTTTTTTTGTGATGAAGGAGTTCATAAGGGGAGGAGAAATATATTTGATAACTTATATTGGCATGTGGGGCGTACTTTAAATGACAGACAACTTAGACGCACAGCAGAACATAAGGGAATTTTTGTTTTATGGGGTAAGGGGAAAAAAATTTGTCAACTCATATTGGTATAGAAATGCTGTGTTACATAACAGATTAGTAGTGTAGAATCCGAAATAAATCATAACCGTTAAACGGTGGAAAAGCAACATGAGTAACAGTTTGATGAAGATATTGTTAACCCAGTATCAATTTGATTGAGATATTGTTCACCGAGTAACTGTTTGAATTGAGATATTGTTAACCCAGTATCAGTTTGATGGAGACATTGTTAACCTAGTAACAATTTTATTGCGATATTGTTAACCCAGTATGAGGTTTAGATATTGTCTACCAAGTAATAGTTTGATTGAGATATTGTTAACCCAGTATCAGTTTTATGAAGATATCGTTAACCCAGTATCTGTTTAATTGAATTTGTTTACCCAGTATCAGTTTGGTCGAGATATTGTTAACCCAGTAACAGATTGATGGAGATATTGTTAGCCCAAGATCAGTTTGAATCCTGGTCGATGATTGATTAAAAGGTCATATCAGATGACACTGCAAAAAATAGCTGAACAAGTCAATTAAGATAAAGCCATCGAAATGCTAACACGTAATTTTGCCACTGTTGGTTGGTTGTTTCATTTCATGGCGTATCAACCCTTTACGGGTTATTTAACGCCGTTTTAAGTCATTTCATAAAAGTTTAAAACAAGTGGGTTTAGTGTAAGTACATTTTTGTTTACACACAGTTAAATGTCAAAACAGTTCTATTTTAAGCATAAGTTCACAGTTTAGTTCTATTTAACCCATAGATAGGACCCTATCAGATGCAACCACTCCGCTCCTGAGTGGACCTGGGAGCGATGTCAATAAAGGAGTACTCCGAATTTTCCAAAGTTCAAGCATTACTGTCACCTCCGCATCAAATTGTTTTGTGTCATATACAGAATATTCGTTGGGTAAGTCTTACCGCCTGCAGAGATGCAGTCGGTGTATTCTGCAGCCTCAGCTGACTGGGCAATGCAGCTGTAGGCTAGCGATTCCTGACCAGGTCACTAATATAAATGGATAGGGGAATAAAGATAATTACGCTCATGGAAGCGGCTGGGTTGTTATTCTAACCGATTAGAGATTTCTTTGTGGTTAAACTGTAAAATATCGAATGGCCCTTGGAGAAAGAAAGGATCTAACTTTCGAGAAAACAAGATATCTGCTCTAACGAGAAACAGACCACTATATAACAGGTAAACCTGAGATGACAAACAACAAAGAGGAAATCATAGAAAATCTTTGAAAAGGAATTATTAAACAAGTAAAAGTAAAGTTGGTGATTTTAGTCGAAAGTGACCCGAAGGCTCCCTTTTCAATAGCTACTACACCAAGGTGTAGGGGAGGGCGGTACTCCATTTCCTGGATTGCTCCACCTTACCCTTTATCCTTACCTCATAGTGCTAAGTGCTAAGCAAGGAGGCATCAAGTAACATTTTTTAAGTCTTTACTATGACTCAACCTGGGATTGAACTCTGGCCTCCTCGAGCACTGGCGAACACTGTACTCATTAGGCCAGTGGCTACTAACAATTAGTAGATAAACAGAATTTATATTTACAATTTCTTTTAACGTGATTAAACTCTAAATTTTGGTTTTCTTTCCTAATTTAATAATATGTATAGTAAAATGTATTGCAATTTATTAATGAAATTGAATCAAACGGGGGAAAAACAGAATTAATCAGAAGGGAAAAAGGTATAAAAGACAATTTGTAACTACAAATGTGTTATGGTCTTCAGATAAGACCGGTGGAAGAACAACTCAAACAACAGGTGATAAGTGAACGTTATTGTATTAGCAGAAAAAAGGAAGTCATACAAAAGAAGTAGTAGCCGTTCTCGGCTTGCAGTCTGTCTGTCAAATGTCTTGTAAGGAACGAGATGTTGTCCTCTTCGAGCGAGCTAAGCTCGGTGATTATGTTTAGGTTGGACGACTCCATCTTTGGGGTATGGTAGGATATGTCCCCATAACAAAATGCAGCTCCCAACATTTTGTATAATTGTGCTTATACTCTTGGGATTCGTATGCATGTACCTTTTCTTCCTCCAGCAGTCTGTATACAGAAGCGTTCTTTAACCTTGATATGACAACAGATATTGAGGGAAGATTTTTAATTCAAACTTCTTAATCTCTGCTTAAAAACTGACCTTGTGTCTTATCCTACCCATGCCGAAAGGTAGGGTAGATAGATACATTTTGTACTAATTCACCTGTTATATCTGTATTGGTGTAGATGAAAAAAATAGTGACCTATAAGCTGTATTTCAGATTAGCATTCTAATTTATAGATATCACGTTTTCCTATTTCATTTTTAGCCCAATGTATCTTTCTCCCAGGACCAAATGTCACTTTTGAATCCTTGACTTTTAAAACCTTATTGTTCAACAGTTGCATGATTGTTTGAGAAAGAAAAGGACGAATGCAGCTTCGAAGATTTCCTGAACACAATACAAATGATAGGGACTTCTTTACTCTCATAATTAATTAATTACTGGATAAATAATTATATTTCCTGTTTTCATCCGCGTCTATTTATTGAGAATTATTACTGAATTTGTTAATAAATAAAATATCATTTGTAAGTTAATGACATTACATTCTCAAATCATTTAACCGTTGGCATTTCTTCAAGTACCACTATGACTCTACGCATAAAACTGGCGTTAACTAATTTAAGCATCTTTTTACGGCCTTCAGCAAAAGCAACCTATGGCAAATATTGTGAATTTGCTTTTAAGAGCAGTGAAATAATTAGATTGTTTATACGAAAATCAGAGCCTAACCTTAAATAAGCACTTAATCGGTTAGAATTCATAAGGATATAAACAAATCTATCATTAATGAACTGGCAATGAAAAATAAAGATTACACAGTGAATAAATCAAAAATGGCAGATTATTTACTAAAAACAATGGGCAGAAAATTTTATAATCAAGATAAAATCGAGATGATTGGGACAATATAATTGATTATTTACATAGTCATGCTTGATGAAAAACTTTAGCAGGAGATCAAGAATAAGAGGCTTAAAGGAACGATGTTATCATAATCATGGCACATACGCACACGCACCCACATCTATCTATCTATCTATCTATCTATCTATCTATCTATCTATCTGTGCATGTGTTTGAGTGTACGTAACAGAAAAAGAATGGCAGTCTAAAGGATTTGAATGACTTGTGTCTCTGTGAAAAATAGCGTGTCACATTTAGCTGAAGCTTTTTTTTTTTAGTTTCATAAAAAATGCATTTTTGAAGGTCAGAGATCTTTTGTGCTGTTTGTCTTGAGATTAATGTTTTTACCAAATTTTGCCGCCACGATCGGTTTCAAGTGATGCACAGCTGGTTTGAATTCAGTATCACTAGACTATTTCTCCCGATGATAACCGTTGGGCCACAAACGCATATTCTCTGGTGTATGCATACACGTGTTTTAATTTTACCAAAAACCCATTGACAAGGCAATATTTTTGGAGGCTAGTTTTCTTGTACTTTCCTTTCGTATACACTTACACAAACCTTCCCAGACTAATGAATGACTTTGAAAGTAATTAGTTTGGTTTGGTTTCTTTGTTTAATGGCATATCAACTCTTTTTAGGTTATTTAATGCCAAAGCCACTCTCCTAGAAGAACGGTAGTGGTACTATTTAACCCATAGCTGGGAGGATAAGGGGGTTCATACCTTTTCCAAGGGTATTTGCCCGAAAGTGAACGTAATAGTGCGACTGGAGTACGAACTCGCGTACTCGCAGTCCATCGCTTTAACCATTACACCACGAGGACACCCCCCGAAAGTAATTAGTCTTATCCTGACACATGTTTCGCAATAGGTATATCGTAGCAGATTATGATGCTATCCTACATGTCCATCTAATTTTCTTTACAGTCAAATTTCATTTAGAACCTTCATCATAAGTTCCAACTATTTCTCTCTCATTCAAAAATTCCACCACCCCATATATATATATATATATATATATAATAATAATAAATAAATATATATTATACATATATTTAATTCATGGAAAATATTTTTCTGCAACCTAAGGTTTCTTGAAGTTTATAACAACATTCGTCAGGCAGTTAAAAAGATGGAAAGAAATTGAAAATGGAAAATAAGACAAAAATATAGATAAAATCGAAAATACGTCAAAAAGCAGAGAAAAAGCCGTTAAGATCTCATTTAAGTGTAGTTGTAAGTATGTGTGTATATATGGGTGAGAGTGCATGTGTGTGCGTGTGGATGCGTGTTTTTAAGTTAAGTTTGGCTAGGAACATAAAGCGTTGTTTATAACGGAAATGAGTTGCGAATGTGCATACGCACACACATGCACCCTCACCCATATTTCAATGTCTTTCCATCTTTTTAACTGCCTGACGAATGTTGTCATAGATTTCAAGAAACCCTAGTTTACAGAAAAATATTTTCCGTGAATTAAATATATATATAATATATTTACTTATTATCATTATTATTATAATAGCTCTATCATAGATATTGAGCACTCTCCATATTATATTGCACTTGGTTCGACAAATAACCACTTAGTGATTTACTGACGACCAACACTCTCATAATATATATATATATATATATATATATATATATATATATATATATATATATATATATAATCAAATTGATATTTTAAATTTACCGTAAAAATTGGTGTTAATATGTCAATAACATTTGGCGCTAAAGGTACAAGGCTGTGAGTTTTTATTTACATATTTTTTGACGTTGATTAGACACTGGTTGATTTTTTAAATCATCACAGGGATATCCAAAATTAGATTTCAAAAGGTAATCAACGCAATTAAATAATTTTCTTTCTTTGTTTCTTACTCCCCCTCTCTCTTTCTCTCTCTTATTGCACTTTCTCTTGAGTGGATCGGCACAGCTTCTTTTCACAACGAGCAGATATGTTGATGTATTCGTAAATAATTCAGTAGTTTATATTCGGAACAATATAATCAATATTTCTTAATATCAACATTACCTTCAGAAATAATTTTTAAGGTAAATAGGTAAATAAAACCTTAAGTATAGGATACAGAACCTTATATCATGGAATAAAGCATGATGAGCACAATTAAGAAAGAGGAAAGACTAAGAAATTTAAAGTTAGACCCATATCAAAAATAGATTATGGGACTAATATTTTTGTAAAACATATATAATTACCTTTGTTGTTAATCATTTATTTCAATAGTGGATTTAATATCATTTAATGGTTTCTTCGAAGTAATATCCTCCAGCTGCAATCAACTTGTTGTACCGTTCCTACAACTTTTGGAACGCCCCATAGAAGTCCTCTTGTGTGAGAGTGTCAATGACCTCCGTCACAGCCTCTTTCAGCTCGTCAATTGTCTCATAATGACAGCCTCTGAGCTTAGGGAATAACCAAAAGTCACGGGGAACAAGGTCTGGACAATAGGGAGGCTGAGGAACTGTCTTGATGGCCATCTTGGTCAAATAGTCTGTGACAAAGATGGAGTTGTGGACTGGTGCATTGTCCCATTGGATATGCTACTGCCCCGATTTGAAGAGTGCTGAGCTCTTCCGACGGAATCTCTGGCTGAACTCCCTTAAAACCTCAACATAGTAACTCTAACCCTATCTCTAAACTTTTCGCCAATCAACACTGGTGTTCTGACTTCCTCACTCCTCCCACACTTCTCATCATCCCTTACAGACTTTCTGTCTTCCTTGAATCTCTTATGACACTCAGAAACTGATGCTCGATTCATGCAAGATAGTCAAAAAGCAGTCTGAAGCATTCCACACGTTTCTGTGGCATTTTTTCCAAGTTTAAAACTGAATTTTATTGCATATCGTTCTTCTAAAGTGTCTGATTGCATTTTTGAAATTCACCAGCTGTGACAATCAGGCTTTAGTCGGGTGCATTCCAATTCCTGCTTTAGCTGTTCATTTGAAGGTGAAATCATAGAAATTGGTCTCATAAGATGTATAGCAATAACATAGGGAATTTTCAAGGGTCTACGACAATTTTAAATGCCTGTACAAAAATGTTTGGAAGCGTATTGAATGCACCACGTACAATGACTGACTGCCTTTTTTTTTAGCTTAGTTTATATGATTACAACTATTTTTTGCATTCAATAATATGACTACAATTATCCCTACCTAATAAAAATAATTCTTCCACCGTAGCATAGTTTAATAATTTCTTTCTGATATTGATAATTCATACATAATTATATGGTTTCAAATAATTTATTCTCTTCAATAATAATAATTTTTTGCACACAAAAAAACATCGATTTTAGGAGAAATGATGTTAAAGCAAAAATAGATTATAGGCATCAGAATTGCAAGTGGAGGTTAAGTGAAAAAAGAAATGAAAAAGTAAATCACATAATAAGCGAAAGTAGAAAAATAGTAAAAGAAAGAACCAAACTAGGCACGACTGTGAGGGAAAGTTGATAGAGCGGAAATTGTGCAAGAAATTGAAATTTCACAATCCTGCCAAATGGTATATGCATAAACCGGAAACTGTCTTAGAAAATAAGACGCGGAGAATTCTCTGGAATTTTGATATTCAAACAGTTCCCATAATCCTGGACAAAACACTAGACTTATAGATAATGAAAAGAAAAGAACTTGTATAGTGAACTTGGCCATTCAAGTAAAAATCAAAGAAAGTGAAAAAGATACAAGTGATTAGACATTGCTAGAGAAATAAGAAGAAGACTGTGTAACATGAGGGTGGCAGTGTGACCTATTATAATTGGCCCTCTTGGAACGATTTTTAATAATAACAATTATAATGATAATGACATCAGAAGACTTGCTGTCTCTCGGACTATTATGAAAGACCTCAAACGCTTGAGCGTAAAATTCGTACGAATTTTCTCTTGTGCGTTACTCAGGACCATTCTTAATATGAACAATAGAAAAAACTTAGACAAATGGACCAAAGACCAGAATATTCAAGATTATGACCATGGCTTTCCATCCGAGAGTAATATTATTATATTACAAGTGTTAAAAAAAAAAGAAGGAAGGAGTTGCTAGCATTGAAGATTGCGGAACTACATCAATACAATGATTAGAGGACTGCATTAAAAAGAACAAAGAAAGATTAAGTTGAGCTGTCAATAAGTTCAAAAATAAGAATAACAAAAAATAGGACACAGAAAAAGTAAAAAACCTGTAGCGATATCTTAAGCGACAAAATGGAGCGATTGCACACGATAATACATGGATATGGCTACGAGAGCAAAAGTGAGAAACTGAATCTCTTTTAAGAGCAACACAAGAGAAAGAATGGAAACAGTGAATTACATAAGACCATCAGCTAGCACTGGTGTAAAACACTCATAAGGAGTAAAATAATAATGATGAAATTAATAAACTTATAACAAGAGAAAACCTGGACTTGGCTAAGAAAAAGAAACTTTACGAGAGAAACAGAATCTCTCCTTATAGTAGCACAAAACAACGCCGTAAGAACCAATCATATCAAAGCGAGAATAGATAAGACGCAACAAAATAGCAAATATTGGTTATGTGATGATAGAGAGGAAACCATGAATCACACAATAAGCGAATGTAGCAAATTAGCACAGAAAGAGTATAAGATTAGACACGACTGGGTCGAAAGGTAATCCACTAGATGTGAAAGAAATTTAGATTTGACAATAGGAACAAATGGTATATGCACAACCCAGCATCTGTCCTAGAGAATGACACACATAAACTCCTATGGGACTTGGGCATTTAAACGGATCACTGCATCTCGGCCAGAAGACTAAACCTTATAATGATCAACAAAAAAAAAGAGAATTGTGGACTTTGCTGTCCCGGCTGACCACAGAATAAAACTGAAAGATAGTGAAAAGAAGGATAAATACCTCGACCTTGTTAGGGAATCGAAAAACTATGGAACGTGAAGGTGACACTTATACCAATCGTGATTAGTGCTTTTGGTACAGTATCTAAAGGATTATTAAAGGGACTGGAGGACTTAGAAGTTGGATGACGAGTAGAGACCTCCAAACTACAGCATCATTTAGAGCGGCCAGAATACTGAGAAGAGTCCTGGAGACTTGAAGGGACTTGCTGTCACTCAAACTCCAGTGAAAAGCCATCAGCTAACGCCAATGTGAAAAACTCTTAAGTAGTAAATTAAAACGCAAAAAAATAATTACAACAGCCAGTAACACTGCTGGAAATATGAGGAAAAGTTATGTTATAGCGAAAATAGATAATACGCATCAGAATAGCGAGTGGAAATGATGTGTAGAGAGTATATGCAACTATCAAAAAAGAAGTAAAAGAATCGACACAGATGGATAGGAAAGGATATCTACTGGGAAATGTGGATGAGATTTAAATTTTACCATACTACTAAATACACAAACCAATAATTCATCCAAGACAATGAAACACGTAAAATTCTCTATGATTTTCAGATACAAACAGATCCCTTCATGCCGGCCAGAAAAAGAAACTTTACCATCTTGTATATTTTGTCGGTTCAGTGAACCACACTGTGAGAATAAAGGTTAGTGAAAAAGGTAAAAAAAATATATAGATTTTGCAAGAGAATTGACAATTGTGGGAACATGAGGGTGACTGTGATACCAATCGCAGTTGGGGTGCTTGAAACGGTCTTTAGAGAGATGGAAAATAAGACTTGAACAACAAGGATTCAGGGTTAGAATCGAGACCATTCAGTCTACAGGAATGATTAGAACAGCCAGAATACTTAGAATTGTCCTGGAGACTTGACGAGACTAGCTGTTACTCACTACTAGATGAAAGACACTCAGCTAGCGCTGGTGTCTCAAGAGAAGTAGAAAACTACTCGAAACAAAACTCTCAGGCAGAAACCTTATCAAAGGAATAAATACGTGGGCTGTACCACTCGTTAGATATTCCGGACCTTTTCTCAAATGGACCAGAGACGAACTCACACAAATGGACCAAAGAACAAGAAAATTCATGACTATGCATAAGATATTACATCCCAGAGACGACGCTGACAGACAATATGTTTCAAGAAAAGAGAGAGGAAGAGGACTTGCCAGCATTGAAGACAGTGTTGATGCATCGATATAACGACTCGAACACTATATACAAAAACACGATGGAGGACTCATTACAACCATCAGAAACGATAATGATAACACAATGCACAACAGAATGACAATAACTAGAAAACAAAAATGGGAAGTAAAGCAACTCTATGGACGTTTTAAACAACTAATAAACCACATCTCACACGACAAAACCTGGGCATGGCTAAGAAAAGGGAACTTTAAGAGAGAAACAGAAACTCTCCAAATAGCAGCACAAAACAATGCCATAAGAACACATCATATCAAAGCGAAAATAGATAATATGCAACAAATTAGCAGATGTAGACAATGCGGTGACTGAGATGAAACCATCAATCACATAATAAACGAATGCAGCAAATTAGCGCAGAAGGAATATAAGACCAGACACGATTGGGTTGGCAAGGTGATCCACTGGGAGATGTGCAAGAAATTTAAATTTGACCATACGAACAAATGGTATATGCACAACCCAGGACCTGTCCTAGAAAATAACACGAATAAACTCCTATGGGACTTTGACACACAGACAGATCACTTTATCTTGGCCAGAAGACCAGACCTAATATTAATCATTAAGAAGAGAACGTGCAAAATTGTCGACTTTGCTTCCCCGGCTGACCACAGAATAAACTGAAAGAATGTGAAAAGAAGGATAAGTACCTCGACCTTGCGAGGAAATTTAAAAAAAAAACTATGGAACATGTAAGTGACAATTATACCAATTGTAATCAGTGCGTTTTGAACAGTAAATGATTACTAAAGAGACTGGAAGGCTTGGAAGTTGGCGGACGAGTGGAGACCATCCAAACTACTACATTATTGAGAACATCCAGAATACTAAGAAGAGTCCTGGAGACTTGAGGAGACTCGTTGTCACTCAGACTCCAGTGAAAAACCATCAGGTAACGCTAATGGGAAAACCTCTAATGGGATAATGATAATTAAAACATAAAAAATAATTACAGCAGCCAGTAACAGTGGTGGGAATATGAAAGCAAGCAGAAAAAAAAACTGACATAAGAAGACATTTACTGTATCTATAATTTAAGCGATACACTTTCGTAATTGCAAACAAGGAGACATGGAGACGGTTGAAAAATATAAGCCTTAAAAGAGAAATTGAATTTCTTTTCAGAGGAGCACAAAACAACGCCATGTGAACAACTTTCATTCAAGCGACACCTGATAATATGCAACTGAATAGCAAGTGTAGGTTATGGGGAAAAAGAAACGAAACAGTGAATCACATAAGTGAATGCAGCAAATTCTGCAATAAAGTAAAATTTGGCTCTTCTACCAAATCTTTATGCACAAACCAGAACACGTCTTAGAGAATGATAAGCAAAAAAATATCTGTGATTTTCTGATTCAAATGCATCATGTAATATCGGCTAGAAGACCAACCCTAATGTTGATTAAAAAGAAAAAAAAATAACTTGTCGATAGGATATTGCCGTTTTGGTTGATCACATATGGAAATTAAAAGAAATCGAAAAGATAGACACTTACGAGGACCTTCCAGAAAAATAAAAATGCAATCGAATATGAGGTTGACAGTATTACCAATTCTATTTGGTACGTTTGGAACAATGCTATTGCAAGAAAGTGTATAGGAAAATCAGAGAAAGAATAGAGACCCTCCTGAGTACAACATTGTAGAGGTCAACTAAAATATTCAGAAGAGTCTTGGAGACCCAATGAGATTTGCATTTACTCAGACTTGAATCAAGTACCACTAGCAAAGGCTGGTGTGTAAAAATAAAACTTTAATAAAAGGAAACGAAACAAAAAAGGAAAATAAAATAAGCGAAAAGATAAAAAAAAACAACATTTGGACTTAGCCAGAGAACTGAAAAAAAATTGTAGAACGTGAGGAAAGGCGGTGTTCCCAATTGAAGTTGGTGCACTTTGGACGGTCCCAAAAGGTCTGGAAAAATGAGTGGAGCAATAGGAAATCAAAGCAAGAATCAAGACCATCAAGAGCATATCCTTTTTGAATTCAGATAGAATACTGAGAAAAGTCCAGGAGACCCTCAGACTTATGTGAAAACTCATATTGAATTAAATTTTTTTTTTCTATTCAAATAAAGATTCTCCATACAAATAGTTTACTGTCATGTGTTATCAAATACTAATCCTTTATACTCAGTTATATGATTTCACCCGGCCATTCGACTAATGAGTAGAGTGTTCGCCAATGATCTTGGAAATCGGGATTCAATCTCAGGTCGACTCATACCAAAAACTCAAAAATGGTACTTGATGCCACCTTGCTTAACACTCAGCATTATAATGTAAGGATCAAGGGTAAAGTGGAGCAATCCAGGGAAAGAAAAGAGTAGCACCCTCCCCTACACCTTGGTGTAACAGCTATTCAAAAGGGAGCCTTCGGGTCACTCTCGACTTAGGCTACCAACCCTTACTTACTTATATAATTTCAAGTCATTCTATTTAATCATAATAACTTGCTTGCACACAGTTATGTGTCTTCAAGTAACTAATTATAATAATTGTATTCCTAACTAATACTAATGATTTGCAAACATATACTTCAGCAATATATAGGACCCTCACTAGTACTATCAGTCAGTGTAAACCTGGGAGCAACTGACATGAAAATGTACTTTACACTCCCCATTTACGAAGAAATAAACCTCATCTTGTGATACTGTTTAGTGTCATATGAACGATACTCTTTTTTGGTGGAAGTAACTATATTAGAATTTCCATAAATAGCTAGTATTTATAAATCAAGTTAGATTCCACAAAAGAGTATAATTTTCTGTGATGGAATAATTAGGCAGGTGGCTACCAAACTTTTCCTTCCAGCGTAACCGTTCCACTTGTCCATCATAACGATTAGTTCATTTAATCCAATGTTACATTTTTAATTAAATGGATGAGATTGGCTCTTTCCGACAAGTAATTCAATTAGAGGCAGACTTTCCTTGACACACAAGTGTGTATTATCATTCACAAATGACAGCCTTTACAAAAGACGTTTTGGCTAGACACATTGTTGAAAAAAAACTAGTTCCCAACGGTAAATGAATGGAAAGAAAGTCGATATATGTGCAGATCAGAGAGGTTTTGAGGGAAATTTCCTTGGGGTAGTGGCTAACGGGCTTGGCTGTGACATCATAGTAAGTTTGAACCCTTGTCTCGCTATTATGATTCCTTTTGGACCAATACTCTTGGGGAAGTCATGAACCTCAAGTTCCCTTAGCTATGAGTTGAATAGTACCTTATTGTTCTTCTACTGGGATGGCTTTGGCCTTAAATAACCTTCAATGGTTGACTCTAGATGGGTTAAAATGACATTAAAATCACTCAATCCATTAAACTGCCAATGTTTTTAAAAGTTCTTTTACCCAGGATTTATCTAGTCGAAACCGAGGGATCCACGAATCGTGAGTTGAGAACTCTTTAATTAAACAAAAGACAATGCACGCGTCAAATTAAGCCATCTGCAATAATACAATGATGATACACGAAAAAATAGAATTGTTTTTTGTTTTAAGTTCCGACTTTAAAGGTTTGCCTGTAATCTTCTTTCTGCTATAATAAAATGATACATGTTATTTTTAATCCAAAAAGCCAGTTGATAATCACGCTGAAAATAGAATTATTGACAGATACCCAAATTAAAGCAATATTCTTATCTTTGGAAGAGGTTTCTTTTCCTTCCCGTCGTTCCGCATTCGGTTGGAGTATTATCTGCTTTAACATTTCAACCAAATATAATGATCTCTTCATAACATTACATCACAAACACGATAATTCGAGATCTTCGTTAACATATCAGATACAGAGATTAAGTGTGTATCAAACAGACTCAGAATCTAATTTACTAGTTTTCCATTATTGAAGTACGAGTCAGTTTGTTTCTCTCCATTGTTAGATACGACGAAACATTGCTTGGCTGATTGGCTTTCCAGCATTTCAACCCATATTGGTTTATTTTATGCTGAGTCATTTGACTAAAACGGAAAATATATCTCCAATCACTTTAAACATGTAATCAATTTAGTATCACTAATAGATCAATGTGATCTATACATGGTACCCTGATAAATATTAATGGAGTTGACGGGGGAATAATAACAATAAAGTGATGATTACACGCTTGTCAAAGCTTCAAAAATAGAAACTCACCACTGGAAGCTGTTTAATATTAAACCCAGGACACCTGCTTTGGATAAGTTTTCTCTCTCAGAAGGAGATACAGTCGGCGTATATTAGACCCTATCGACCGTAAATCTTGACTATCATTATAGTATACAAATTTGGAAAATGCTTTATCTATTCCATCATGGTTGACTATCATGTGACATCAGTTAGTATGAAAGTATAGTTTTTTCATGGTCAACTTGTCTACAAATGGATCCTTGTGAAATAACTGCAATTGAAGTCTATTTAAATATTTGTTCTTATTAGATTGATCCCGATGATTTAACCAGTGACGCTCATACACTGTTCTTAGGATTTCAAAATCCAAGCTGTCATTTTCCTTGACCGGCTGCTAAAGTATTACATAATTTGAAATTGGCTCGTGGAATGCATTTTATTGGACGATATATTAAGAGTGACCCGTACCCCGTCTGAATAAGAAAGATTTTCCCCGTTTTTCTGTAAATCGATTGAAGATCAATAGAGCAAAGTTTAATTGTGTTTTGTGCTTTATTTATTGTGTATAAGTTAGCTCAACTAACTAGTATTGGAAGGACAAAAGTACCAATGGTTCAGAAGAAGAAGAAAAAGAAGTAGAAAGCATAAAAAGTAACAGAATCTGCACAATAATCCAACATTTACTTTTAATAATCCTCTACATATATATAAATATACATATATATATATATATATATATATATATATATATATATATATATATATAAATGTATATATATATATATATATATATATATATATATATATAAATGTATGTGTATATATGTGTCTAGTGTGTTTGAGTATGTGTGTCTGTCTCTCTGTCTGTCTCTGTCTGTAGGGGTGCGTGAGAAAATTGAAAATCACGTTTATATATATATATATATATACATTGTGGGTGTCTATACATATGTATATCCCAAAGTATATTTATATATGTTTGTGTGTAAGTGTGTTTGTGGGTGTGTGAATGTATGTATACATATATATCCATATATACATGTTTTATGATTATGCGTTTTATGATTATGGGTGTGTTTGCATGTCTACTTGTCTGTATGTGTGTCTACATATGTATATACATATATACGTGTATATATCATATACGTGGGTAGGAATATGTTTGTGTGAGTGTAAATATGATTGTCTATGCTTGTCTGTTTGTGTTTTATGGTATATTAATACTTGTAGTTTATTTAATGCCAAATCCTATTTGTACGTATATATTAGATATATCTGATCTGTAAACACATTTTGTAGAAAACGTTTTTAAACGAACCTGAGCTCATTTATTTAGCACAGGGTTATTGCTATGTAACGCTAACAACTTAATTTAAGTTTGATTATTTGTTAGCACACAATCAAATAGTTACACTTACATCATTTGTATGTCAGTAGTTTGTTGGTAATCTTATTTCTTCATGAGTAAGAAATTATTTGTTTGCACAGTGTTAAATGTTTCCAAAATATTATGACATGAATAGTTTTGTTTAGTTTTAATCATTTGTTTCCACTCAAATAGTTTCTAATATTACTGATAAATATAAATAGTTTCATTTAACTCAAAGATCTCACGTATCGCTGTACACAACTAACGACTAAAATTAGGAAGACGGTTAAAGAATTTTAGGTATGACTATTCAAGACTAATATTTTAATTCAATATTACTCATTTGTCACCACACTAAAATTGTTCCAAGTATTGCGATATATCTCTAACAATTCAATTAAACATTAGTTATTTGTACATTCTATTTGTTGTGGACCAGTAAAGGGTCGGGAAGAATAACACAACTCGGGTTTATGTAGAACAAAGTATATTACAACAGAGTGTCGAATGTCAGTCTGACCGCCAAAGTATTAAGCTGCGGAAAACTTCCTCTCTGCCGAGATAAATATCCCCCCGGTATTAATAACAACAGGAAGAGTTCATCACTCACCGCAGGTTGGGTACCATAACACTATTAAATCGTCAAAAAGTTATTTCCTACGATTTGATTTTACATGCTATTTGTTTACACAGTTTAAATGTCAAACAGTTCTATTTGAATAGATAAGACCCTATCAAGTACTACCACTTTTGTTATAGTGAACCTGGAAGTAATGGTAAATTCCGGGACTGGAGATCCACCATCAAATTGTTTAGAGTCATATCCATGATACACGTGGGGATCTCACTCCTCTACAGAGATGCAGTCGGTGTATTCTTTAGCTCCAACCAACTCGACCCATGTGCAGGCGTGTGTATATATTCACATATATATATATATATATATATATATATATACGTGTATATATGCTTGCGTTTATGTGTGTTTGTGTGTGTGTGTGCATATATATTCATATATACATGCATATGTGTGTCAGTATGTTTGCGTGCGTGTGTTCGTGGGTGTAAGGTTTTATTTTACACATTAACCTGTGTTCTGAAAACCTGAAAAAAAATGATAAAATATCGCAGTGCTGAACCGAACAATTCTTATCTATTAAATTTTTTTTCTCATTCTGTATATTTTGGTTCATTTCATTTTATTCTATTTGAGAAAAAAGTAGTCACGTGTTCGTCGATCACTTGGAAATTCTGCAAGTCATCAAAAATAGGTATTCATTAAGGAATTACATTATCTTGGCAAATAAGGCACGTGTGAATGTAAAAAAGTTTCTTACAAATGAAATACGAAGTAATTCGATTTCTAAAATGAATCGTCTGTCTTATTTCGCTTTCTTAACGGACAGTGGAGGCCTCCCTTAACTTTTATGCCATTCATTTTATTTTCAAATAATTTTTTATTCTAAAAACACGTGTCCATTATTGGTCGAATATTGAGAGACTTATAAATATCTCGTTTAAAAGCATGGATCTTGAGAAAAAGGTTGGTTGGTGGGTTGTGTTTTATGGCTCATGAACCTTTGTAGGTTATTTAATGCCAAATTGTGTTCATACATGTATATTTGATATGAATTGTAAACGAAATGGTTGTAACATTATTTCTAAACGAGCTAGATCTCATTCTTTCGCATACAATTAAATGGCTTCTAGCATTGCTATTTAACAGAAATAATTCAATTCAACAATATTCATTCATTTTAACATAGTTGAATGGTTGCAAGTATGGTTATGTAATACAAATAATACAATTTTAAATGAGTGGTTTTTCGTACAAAGTTAAATGTATTAAAGTGTAGACAAAGGTAAAAGAATTTATTTTTCCATACATGGCACTATAACAAGTACCACCACTCCAGGTTAGATTAATGGTAATAAAGGGATATTCTACATTCACTAAATATCGATGACTCGAGTCTCACCATCAGATGTAGTCTGATGTCATACCCAGAAAAGTCGTAGGTGGCAGCCCTACTTCTCTGTAGACATGCAATTGGCGTTTTCTACAGGTTCAGTCGACTGCGATGTTGGAAAAACATTCAAAACATTTTCAGTGTATTTGTTCTCTGGGAATAATTAATTTTTTATCGTGAACGTAAGCGTAAAGTGCATGTTCAATTCTAAAGATATTTATAATAAAATCTTGTCTGTTTTATTTCAATTCAACACAAAATAGATGACGATGACAAGGAGAGCATTTATTATAGGAGGATACTGATTTAATAATGACGACGAGAAAATAATGGAATTTGCAATTGTTAATAAGGTAATTCCTATCATTTGTTAAAAGATGATTTAAATTTGTTTATCATCTTCTTCAATGATATTATATAGCATCTCATATAAACAATAACTTATAACATCTCATATAATCAATAACTTAAAATTATTAAAATTATGCATTTCAAAATATTTTAGAAGTCTTTGTTTTGTTTCTAACACTTTTAGAAAATGTAGCTTCTGAAATGGAAATTTCAAACAGAAGACAATACACTTACACTTATCTCCCTTTGACAGAAATGAGATCATTGTGGGGATTAGTACGATCATAGGCGCTAGAGTATTATTTTTACGCTTCAAAATGTAATTTCATTAATCTCTACAAATCTTTTAATCCATTATGTTATACACTTCACTGTTTTTTGCTGTGTTAAGACAACAGTCATACACACTCCGTCGCAATATAATACGAGTTACTAGTCATACATTACTAAGTTTGATGTTGAGCCAATTCTTATTCGATAAATTTGTGCCATTGCTATTTTTCAATGTATAAGAAGAGTATTTTGGTAGCACTTTAAAATTATCCTTCTTCAGAAATATTCACAGTCAGTTAGAGTGCATATGAAGAAAGCCGAATCAATTACAATGCAAATTGATTTGATTATGCTTTATTCTATGAGCGCATTAAAAAAAACCCCAAAAAACAAAACTTTCTACCATGTGCCTGATATGTTGTGTTACAAAGAATATATTGTCCAGTATGATATGGATAATCATTAATAGAACTGATTTTTAAAAAAATAATATTACTTTCCTTCCAAATGAAATAAAACATTTTAAGAGAATATGCCAACAGATTTTACTTATATTATTAGTATTCATTAAGCTCAAATTGTTGTATTTTGACCATCGACCCGGCCCAAATGACATTCCAAGGTGATGCACCGGAAGGAAGTGACACATTCTAGTGGCAGTTATGAGAGGAAATCGCGGGGGCGGAAATTGGCTGATGAAATGGGACGAGCTAAAAAATCCCATGATACTCTCATAGACTGACGCACCGGAAGAGAGTGACCTCTGAACTGCATCACAGTTATTTCCGCTTGATGACGATTAAACATGCGATTTCAAAGATCAAGTGGACGATCGAGTGGGCGTCGAACTATTATATAGCTCAGTCAAGACCAAAGTCAAGTGCCAGTTCGAGTTCCTATCGGAGTGGACGAGATGTGGTAGGGAAAGCCACACTCGGCCTAGGGGGCCCTCGGGACACCGATGGAGTTTGGGGACCAGAGAAGATGCTGATAAGATGCAGTAAAGAAAGCCATCACCCAGCTGAGTGGACCCCAGGGCCTCCGGTTGAACAGCCCTGGAGAACGAGAAAGACACAACGTTGACAGCCATAAGAGTGGAGGTCAAAATATTGCAGTTATGTTCGATCTCCAACTCCCTCTCGCACGCAAACCTTGAGTAACCCTTTTCGAACCCTTACAAATAAAGTGAGAGGTAAATATTTAGTTAAAGAATTCTTCCTGCGCCTGTCATTCATTGCGTCAGTATGTATCCTGCATGAATCTGCATATGACCATATAACAATATTAACTTAGACAAGATCTCACCTTAGAATTACGAAACATAAAAATAAACTGATATATATATATATATATATATATATATATATATATATATATAGTATATTAATAGATAATGTGTTTAATTTCAGTGATAAATCAAGCATAGCGTCGAAACTGTCCACAGCAGTTGGTGGTTGACAGTTTCTCGCATATGTACTCGTTGGAGCAAGTCTTGGTCCGATGATCATATAGGCTAGCATTCGCTATCCAAATATAATAATAATAATAATAATGATATATATATATATATATATATAGTGTGTGTGTGTGTGTGTGTGTGTGTGTGTGTGTGTGTGTGTGTGTGTCTTTGTGTAAGAGTCCATTTGTCCATAAAAGGTAAATGGACGCTCTCGTATGGGCTGTCGAACAAGAACATACATGCACCAACTTTATGCGAACATTGGATGTCGTCAAGAGGACCTACTGGAAACAATGGATGATAGGGAGGGAGGTTGAGAGAAAGACCGAGAGTGAGAATCAGTAACTCTGTGACATCACCATGTATGATGATATATATTTAGTGTGTGATTGGTAAACTGAAGCCATTTTAAATAAAAGATTATTGCATTTACTTTATTTGAGTTTGTATCAACTGTGCAACAAACTAGATTCAGTTGGACACTGTCAATGAGGAAAACAGCAGTCTGACACCATCCACTGCTCTTGAAATTTGAAACGACATGCTGATTTGATTTTCATTATCTATAGCAGCTCCAGTACACAATTTTACAGTATCTGTGTCAATCTGAAGACAAAGCAAAGGATTCGGAAAAAAATTGATGAGTCCAGTGGTGATTAAAAAGGTAAAGCCGACTCTGATTGTTCTGATATGATCGACCATAATTCAAGCAAGTGATTCAGGTACGCAGCAGATAACATGGGAGCGTGGAAGTTGTTTTTTTTTTATCAGACACGTAATGCATACCGACATTCAGAATTTCCTATACACGAGAAAGGGGTAATTTTCATCACTGACCGTGAAGAACAAGAAAAAGATAGTCTTGCAAAGCTTAGGAAACCTAAAAAGTGTCTGAGGGATATAGTGCTTTGGATCGAGAGGGTGGCTGCTGGAAGACCCTACGTCTAGCAACATGACATCACGCCATCCCACACAAGCAACAGAACCTAGATGAGGCTTTGAGAAATTTTCTATAAACACATCACTACCAAAATGTGACTGCCTATTTCTCACGAGAGCAATCTACTTGATTATTATGTGTGCAGATTTGTTGAGAGAGCAACAAAATTGCATACAACATCGAAGATAAACGGAAGGAACAATAACATGAGCATTTACCTCTTCAAACCATTATACAACTTGAAAGTCTTGCAGATTTTGAAGTCATCGGGAGGCCGTAGTTAAAGTCAATGGCGATTTCTTTGAATTGATGTAATATTATTTCAAGATATTTTCATGTTACTTTGGTAATTATATCTGATGAATGATATTTCAACATCATTTTCATTTTTGTGATATTTAGGTGAAAATGTACATATTGACACACGCACGCACACACACACACACATTTATATATATATATATATATATATATATATATATGTGTGTGTGTGTGTGTGTGTGTGTGTGTGTGTGTGTGTGTGTGTGTGTGTGTGTTCTGAAAATTACTAGAATATATTTTAAAAACAAATTACTTTTTATAACTTTTCCTTGTTCATTGAATTTCGACAGTATTTATTACGATAAGTCGCAAATATGATAATATATGATGGTTTTCACATTCATTTTAGATACTAAAGGGAAGTCTGTTTATATTCATTTGAATAATGTGTGTATTCTGAACCAGAAAACTATCTCTAAAATCAGATTGAAATATGTTCTTTTGATCGAATTCCTAATGATTTTTTCCATTTAGCATTTTATCTGAATACCAATATTTCATGTTTCATCTTTACAGTTTAAGACCACTTTCCAAAAGTTTTGAAATTATATTTCCGTAAAACATTAGTTTCCCTAACTCTGATATTTTACTAAGTTCTTAATATATAACAAATACGTTAATTTATGCTGTTTTAAATATCTGTTTGAGACCTTTAAGAAAATATTTTTTAAGTAATCTGTACCAATTCATTATTACCTCATTCTCAAGATCTCATATATCACCGTCCTGACAGCCAAATAATGAACAAAATATTTTCATGCCTTCTCTTTTACCTTTAAGCAAAATATTTCGATATTCCATATGTCGCTTCCAATTTACTTTCTTTCTTGCATTCTCGCAGGTCCTTCTTTCTGTTTTTGCCTATTCTCTTTAATTTCAAGCTTTCTTAGTTTTATTTTATTGTTTTTAAACTAATTCTTCCTGTAAAGCAAGAGAAAAAAACCCTTCTAAACGAGACACTAGCAGTACCAGCAACGTCCGTTTTGCCTGCCTTCCAGTACCGCTTGTTATTTTTCGTTTTCCGCCATTTCGTTGCAATTACACACCGGAAGTGCATAGAGAAAAAGAAAACAGCGCCCCGACTCTGTGAGCAGATAATATAAAGCTGGAAATGAATGGCACAGGCAAAATAGGTTTATAGTTTTTGAGATGGTCTGCTTTGAGGGAGTTGGAGATAAGTCTGAGGGGGTTGAAGGAAAATTTGAGAATAGAAAAATAGAAGCAGGAAAAGGAAAGAGGTTTACGCATGCCTGCACTGCAATGCAGAAAGAAACCAAATCTTGCATATGCTGCTTTTCAGAACGTGTGTTATCCTCCCTGGAATCAAGAGAAAAAACAACAAAGAAAACAACAAAAAACAAACCAACTTTACAGAAAAACAAAAACAAAAAACAGACTATCATGGCTTACAATGTAAGAACAAATCATACTTAACCGAGTCATCCAGTTTAGCAAAACATATACTGAGTATTCCACAGGGTGTGTTTTACACGCACTAAATTTCGTGCTACAATGTTAGTCACGTGACGACACTTTGCTCGTGGCGTAACGGTTATTGGCGTTGGAAATAGAATCGGTGATCTGAGTTCAAATCCTTGACGGGGCTGTTCGAAAAAATTCTCCCCAATCTTCTAATGGGTAGATAATAGAACAGGCGGGATTATTTAAACTTGTATGGTAACCGGTTTAGATGAAGAAAAACTAAGCCCAAACCAGTTGCTCTCCGTTTCAAAAATTACTTTGTATCTCACGCTGATCATGGCGGATGGTTTGGAGGCGTGCTTAGCGTAACAGTTACTTTCATAGGAAATGGAATTGGTAACCATGTTTAAATCCTCAACAAACCTGTTTGCGTTTGACTTCACGCTAATTTATTTGAGAAAATAATTATTGGATTTGTTATCTTCCTTGCTATGAGTAAAAGTTAGGAAAGCCTGGGGTTATTTACCTTTGAGTTTATTCATGAATTGATAAAAAGCATCAAAAAATCCCAACGCAGTGGAGTGTGAAAAACAAAATCTAACTTTCGTTAATCACTAATTACAAGTGAACATCCCCTCAACGAAATCCAAGATTCAATGTTTATCATATATTCAGGCTTGTGATAACAAAGGATTTTTCTCTTTCAAAAACTTTACATTTTACAGTCACAATCAATCACTTTAATTTACAGTCATATTAGAGAATGATACTTTTAGTGACTTGAACGGATTTCGTTACATTCAAGCACGTGTAATATGTGAGAAGATGAGAAGGTCTCGATGTTGCCGGGTACCAAATAAGCGAAATTTCATTAACAGTCACGTGCGAAGTTGTAAAGCAAATGTCCCAAGCTCGAAATCTGAACCTCGTGCATACAGTATTATATTGGTTAGATGCAGGGACCGATACTTAAGGTATGCCTAAGGTAACGTTTATCATCTTAGGAAATGCCATCGGCGACGCGGGTTCAAATGACAGACGAAGCGGTTTGGGTTTCAATTTGTACTAGTGTATAGGGGAAAGGAGTGGATCCGTTTATTTTACTCCCTGAGCTACGTTGTCTTGGTTAGACAAGCATTTAATGAAAAAAAAGGACTGAATTTCAATCAGGTTTACGCTGCGTAAAAATTGAGCGGGTGGCACATCGTGACCTTGGTGAAAGGGTTGCGTAATTCCACACACTTAAACACACACACACATGCACTCACACACACTAATATATATTTTTTCAATTATCCAATCATATATATATATATATATATATATATATAAAAAGTTTTTCACACACACACACACAAAAAGAAATTTTAAACAATTTGTGACATAGAAAAAAACGGGCAAAACAGAAAGACTTTTTTTTTTATCTCCATTTGTTATGACAAAGTTATAACAATTTAATCAGATTTCTTAAAATTTAGCCTGAAAAGAAAGTTAAGACCACTTTATAAACAGTAAAGAAAAAGTGACCAATGACGATTTGATACTTAGTCGAACCACTGCTTGATCTAATAGTTTCAAAGACGTGGTTAGATATGGTTTCTCTAAGTTTTTCGAGAAGAGTTTGTTGTATTGCAGCCCAATAATTCTAGATAGCATTTTTTAAATCTAACACTGACGAAAACTACCGGCCTTCTTTATATATTCTTGCATAATTCCTCCCCATAGGTTTTCGATGGGGTTTAAGTCTGGCGAGTATGGTGAGTCCTCAAAAAGATGTATGTTTTGGTCACTAAAGTACTTTTTTTGTGATAGATGCCTTTTAAATGGCAGCGTTATCTTGCAGGAAAATCCAATTATTTCCTCAAAAGCGAATTCCCTCTGCATTCACTGATGCGTTTCTCAGTATTTTTGTATCATCCAGCGCATTCTGGTGGCTGCGGACAAATTGCAACTTCATTGTTCTATTAAATGAAAGGTCTTCCTCCCATATAACTGACTCTCCCCAGCTGTGTCACGTCAAATGATACTCTGGCAGCAAATTTTTGGCTTGCGAGTATTTCTGGAATCCTTCGGGGCTGTCTAATTTTTTCCCCAATTTTCAACACACGAAATCTTTGCAATCATATTTTTTTTGCGTTTTAGTCCCCTTTTGTTTAAAAGAAAACTTTGGATTGTTCTTGCAGTACATGGTGAATCAGTAGAAGATTTTATTTGCTTCGATGATGCAGCTGTATTCTTTTTAACTTCCCGAACGATTTTTCTTTTGAAATCGAGAGGAAGTTAATACGTTCGACCAGTGAGATTTTCGTTCCACAAGAGTCCACATTTTTCAAATAGTTGGTTATTGGTTGGTTGATTTGTTGGTTGGTTGGTTAGTTTGATTTAATGGCACATCAACCTCTATAGGCTATTTAATGCCAGAGCCTTTTCATACACATACGTGGTGAATTCAATAAGTTTAGAGACTTTTTATTGTACAGACATTTGAAATTGTCGTACACTCTTGATAACTCAATATGCTATTGCTATACATGTTATGAGATGACTGACCAATTTTTATGATTTCACCTTCAAATGAACAGCAACACCCTACTAAAACCGAAAAACAAAAAAACCAGGGCATTTTATGCATTTCATCCATTCTTTTTACTGTTTATAAAGTGGTCTTATCTTTTTGTCCCGGATAAATTTTAAGAAATCTGACTAAATCGTTATAACTTGGTAATAAAAATTGAAATTAAAAATTTCATTCAATTCTGCCTACTTTCCTGTTTCGCTAATGATATGAATTTTTTTTTTCGTGAAAAAACATTAAATATTCATATTTTGCAGAAATTGTATATCTTTGTCCAGCAATATATATATATATATATATATATATATATAATTGTATTCTTGAAAATTAACTTCCTTGCCGATAATTCTTGTAATATTTTTCAACGATGATTGTTACTAGGAATGAATGTGGGAAGTTGGAAAGTAGCAGACTACTTTTCTATCATCCCCCCACACATATATATATGTGTATATGTTGGTGTGTGTATGTGTGTGCTTATGTCCCTTATCGATTATAAAACCAGCCTCAAAATATAGACTTCTAGTTGATCCTCACGAATGACTTGAGAAGAACGATTTCATAGATTATGTTGGAATCATTTCTTGTAAACAACATCGAGTGAAATCTATAATCACTCTACTCAGACGCTTAAAAGTTCGTTATTTAGGTCAATGCAAATGATATCGGCTCTTTTCGAATCAACAACAAACAGGAGTTTCTGTTTCTTCGTGCAGCTTAATCTTCGATCTTTCTGATAAATCTTCCGTGGTGTTCTAAGTACATGACCAATGAAGTTTTCGATGTGCAAAATGACATATCTCTTCATAATTAGCATATGGATTTTTGATGAATTTACCTGAAAAATAATCATTCATCGAAATATAGATTAAAATTTATTGCTTTACGTGAAATCTCTCCTTTAAAATATCCCCATCACACATTTCACCGTTTTCTCCGGATCTGGGATTCATTCTAGAAGACATTTTCAAAAATAGTCTGCCGTTCTTGAAAGTCATTATTAAAATCATTTTTATCGTTTTACTTCGGCAATCATTCATGCTAGTGTTCACCACTAGAAATAATATTCCACAGTGATCAAATCAGAAGATTATTGTGGCTGAAGGTTTAATTTTTCTTTGCTGTTTAGACTACGTACTTAGAACATCGATTGACAAAATCAAAGAGAATGGCTTCGAACTGACGAAGAGAAGAAGCAGAAGATACCCCGCAACAACAATTACCGACGCCGACTACGCCGATGACATAGCGATACTGGCAAATACACCTGACCAAGCCGAAAAACTTCTGCATAGTTTGGAACGAGCAGCAGCAAGCATATGCCTCCATGTTAATGCACACAAAACGGAATATATGTGCTATAACCAAACGGGGGACATCTCCACTCTAGAAGGAACCCCACTTAAACTAGTAGACAAATTCACATACCTAGGAAGCAGCGTCGAATCAACTGAAAAGGACATCGAAACGAGGTTAACGAAAGCATGGACAGCTATCAATAGGCTATCGATTATATGGAAATCAGACCTAACCGATAAAATGAAACGCAGTTTCTTCCAGGCAGCGGTCACATCGATACTGCTATATGGATGCACTACATGGACGCTAACAAAACGGCTGGAGAAGAAACTAGATTGCAATTACACAAGAATGCTGCGTGCAATCCTGAACAAGTCCGGGCAGCAACACCCCACAAGACACCAACTGTACGGCCACCTGCCCCCTATCACGAAAACTATCCAAGTTAGACGAACCAGACATGCAGGACACTGCTGGAGAAGCATAGATGAACTCATAAGAGATGTACTCTTATGGATCACCACACATGGCCGCGCAAAAGCAGGACGATCAGCTCGAACGTACATTCAGCAGCTATGTGAGGATACAGAATGTTGTCCTGAAGACCTACCTAGGGCGATGAACGATAGGGAGGAGTGGCGAGAGAGGGTCAGGGATATCCGTGCTGCCAGCACGATATGATGATGATGATGATTGTATATCAAGCTAGGTAAAGGGTTTTTTTTTTAAATTCCTAAGCCTTCCTTGTAGAAGAACAGTAGTAGTTTGATTTATCTCAGAGAAAGTACCTGTGACGTAATTCCTAAAGTACTGCCCTGCGATGACGTAGTACTTAAGCCACAGAGGGTGGGAATACTTTTCCCAAAGGTATTAATCCGAAGGTGAACGTAACAGCGCGACTGGAGTTCGAACTCGCTTACTACGATATCATAGAACAACATGTCAACCACTACACTATGGCGAATTCCTCCGCAGTCAGTGAAAGCGAACTGGATCAAGATTCACCAAAAATTCACCTCGTGTTCACTTATTAGACATGCCTGAATTCATCCTTTTGTGTATAACTTTAGTACAAACAAAAGAATAGTGGCGATTATGTATACGAAGGTGGGCTGAAAAATTCATAGGCTTAAAAGCTATTTTGTATGTACCAGGGTGGGCTGAAGGTTCATAGGCTAAAAAGCTATTTTATATATGCGAGAGTGGGCTGAAAATTCATGGGCTAAAAAGCTATTTTATATATACGAGAGTGGGCTGAAAGTTCATAGGCTAAAAAAACTATTATATATATAAGAAAGTGGGCCGAAAAGTTCATAGGCTAAAAAGCGCATATGATGACGAAATATCTGCTTTTGATGGCATTTATTCCTACAAATAGGATCCGGTAACAGCAACACCGATGGAAGAAGTGCATTAAAAACAAGAGGGGCTATTTTGAAAGAATAAACATCATTTGGTTACGTACCATGAAGCTATCTTGATCTGCAAATAAGTTTTTTCAGCTGTCCCTCGTATATATATATATATATATATATATATATATATATATATATATATATATAATATTTTTACTTATCATCAAATTGAATATGCGTCTTTTTTCTTTTTCTTGTTTTTTTTTTTTTGACTACTTGTCGGAATTCTTTCTTTAGAGTAATTAAACTGCATTTCGTCTATCTAAATGAGATTAATTTTTGGATTTAAGAAAAAAGATTGCAAAAACAAACGAATGATTGTTATTTGGAGCTTGAAATTGTAAAATAATCAAATCGTTAAAAGAAAAAAAATTAAATCCGGAACGTGCTCAAATACTTGACAGTAGAGCAGGATAAAACCTAAAATAAATGATTTTGCCCATTTACTGTTGACTATCAGTCGGATATATTTTGGTTTAAAAATATTATCATCAAATGAAAAGTGAGATCTCTTTGACGAATCGTCGGCATAGTTTTAGACAATAATTAAATTGCATTACTTCTTTCCTATCGAGTTCTATGTTTAGATTTACCAAATGGGATTGCTGAAATAGGTAAATAATAGTTATTAGGAGATCATATAGTTTGAATAAACAAATCGTCATAAAACAATTTTTCTTAAATCAGAAAAGTGGCCAAATACTGGCCAGTTGAGCAGAACATAAAAGAACGTTTTCTTTCCTTCCCAGGGATATGAATATTATGAAATTAAAAAAAAACTAATCTATGAGACTTACAGTCATGGAATCGTTTGGGTTTTTATGCATTATGTTATATCAAAACTTATTGGTGATTTAAGACTAATGTGTGATATATTTTCATATATATATTTGTGAGTGTATGCATGTGTGTTTGTGAGTATGTGTGTGTGTGTGATATATGTAAACGAATAGTTAGTACGTAATATAATAGTAAAATTAGTCATTTGTTTACAGACTTTTAAATGGTTTCTAGCATGGTAAACGATTAAATATTTTTATTTGACCCATACTTACTAACACTCCAGGTCAGAGTGGACCAAGGAGTTACATTGTTATATCAAGACACTCGTTTTAGCGGGATTTTTCACCTCTGCAGATATGTAGTCAGTGTATTCTTCAGTCCCAGCTGACAGGACAAATAAGGAGATTATACGTACACACACACACACACACACACACACATATATATATATATATATATGTGTGTGTGTGTGTGTGTGTGTGTGTGTGTGTGTGTTTGTGGAATTTATTGAAATCGTTAAGGCCCATTTATCTGAGATTTGACAAGCGACACAACATCCGGGCATTCAAAATTGCTTGATTCTGCCATCTGTAATCATTTGAATGCCTTAAATAGTTGTGTGGTTAATTATAGCAATGAGTTTTTTGTGTCCTTGCATAGAGTCACGACAAAACAATATTTAATTGTTCTGGAAGCTATTTAGATTTTATTTTATAGACCTTCTCTATGCAAGCAAAAGCCCAAGCGCTCCCTAAATTTATTAGGATATTTCTTGCTTGACTCAGGGTGGGTTTTAATTTTTTTCCTCCTCCCCTTTGGTCTTGCTGTCATTCTCATTTCACCCCACTTTTATTTAATCTTATTTACATTGCTTTTTAAACGACTTCAGAAGGCTGTCGCTTGACAAATCTCAGATGATAGGGCACTTGCGATTTCAATAAACTCTACATGTTGTAATTTCCCAATTTTGCATGTGTCTCTTTTCATTTGCCTCAGTAAATTTGCGTGTACTAACAATTTATATATATATATATATATATATATATATATATATATATATATAGTCATCCACAGACAGATCAGTTTCGTTCTATCAGAACTCATCAGTGTGGCTAGACATATTAGCTTTCCGTAGCCGGGATCGAAACGTGGTTGACTCAAACGCCAAGCCAAACCTCTAAACCTTCAGCCACGAGGAGGCATTAGCTGCGAAGTAAATTTTAAACGGTTATGAATCACAATTACTATTGTTTACATACATCCGTTCAACGGCTGCCGAGACCTCAATTCATATGTATGAAGAGACTTGAAATAAACGCTGATGGCAACACGATTACTTCATTCGCCAGAGAACTCAACCCCACGTAGGCAGGGGAGTATATATCTCTATAGTCATCCACACACACATATATATATATATATGAAAGTGTAAGGTCGCTGCTTAAGAACATTCAAATAGTCATTGTGTTTAAACGCGGCAGCTATACAGTTTTAAGTTTTTATTTATTTTTTGTATACCTTGTCTATGTTTATGTTTATGTATATGAGTGTACATTCCGTATTTATAGATTCTAAATCAAATAGAAAATAAATCTTAATATATCAATATGATGTAAAATATATATCAATACAGTCACAACACTATTCCATTTATTTCATTTTAGCTTGTGTTTTGGACAACAAAAAGAAATATATGACCAAAAGCAAAATCTTTCATCTGAAGACTAAAGTAGAAAACATTGTAAAATACCTTTGATATCAAATTTTTTTTAAAATTGTAAATAACTTTTTTCATGTAAAGAGAAGAAATGCCAAGATAAAATTACTATAACTATTGGCAAAATGTTCATAACCTAACGCTTTTTACCAAATCACCGTCCATTGTCAATATTATTTGATATTTACTCTTAACTAATGAGAAAAAAATGATAATTGAAATATACTACTTAAAAGTTGATAACTAAAATCCTCAAATGATTTCCTAATAACCTATAAAATTTTTCTAAACAATTAATTGTTTTTAAACAAATAATTTAAAGTTATAATCTAGCAAATGTCCCTACGTAATGAGAAAGTGCCTGCGTTGAAGTGACAAATATGCTTAACGCTTACATTGTTGTCAGTAAGTTCGATCTCCAGATATGCTATTTTGTTCAATTTCAGACTAACAGCCAAGGAAAAGTGTGGGTTCCCTAATCTCCACATTTATTGGTTAAATAGTACTACTACTGTTATACTGCAAGGATGGATTTGGTATTAAATAACCTACCATGTTTGATATGCCATTATATAAAGAAAACAAACCAAAGCCATTTAATTCTAATGTAATTCTGGGTTTGGTTTAGTTTCTTTGTTTAATGGCATATCAACCTTTGTAGGTTATTTAATACCAAAGCCATTCTCCTAGAAGAACAGTAGTGGTACTATTTAATCCATAGCTGGGAGCAAAGGGGGTTCACACATTTCCCAAGGGTATTTGCCCGAAAGTGAACATAATAGCGCGACTGGTGTACGAACTTGCTTACTACGATTCCGCAGTCCATCGCTTTAACCATTACACCACGAGGATATCCTCTGTAATTTTTGTAATTTGCACACAATATTATGGTTTCAAATTATCCTATCTAATACTAATAATTGTGTTTAAGTAATTATTTCTCTTTAAAAAAACATTTTTAAGTATAGTAAAATACTTTCAGGTAACTAACAATAGTACTTAATAAACAATTACAGCTTCAAGTAAATATTTTAAATAGAATTAATTTACACGCGGTTTTATATCAAATTCTAATATTTTTTCCACATATCTATTAGACTCATAGATTGGACCTTATCAACAACTATCATTCCGTGACGGGGTGTATCCAAGAGCAATAGCAATGATAAACTATTACCCATTACCAAGATCTTCAGAAGTGAAGCCTCAGCATCACATTCATTTTTTGTGTCATACACAGTACATCTCTTTTCAGAGGCGTCTTTCCTTTCTAAAGATGATATAGTCAGCGTATTTTAAGCCATACAAAAAGGGTTTCAAATGGATGCTGGCGGATATTTAAAAATGTGTATTCGAACAATTTTAAATTTGTAAGCCTAAAACAATTATTGTGAATAATCTAATTTTCGACGATAGCTTTGGGTGCGATTTTCTAGGTGGGTTAGTTAATCTTTATAAATAATCATTGAAAAGTTGGGCAGTTTTTTTACCTAAGCGCGTTCGAAGCAGTATACTCCAAGTCTCTTGATATCCACCAATCATAGGCTATATGATTGATTCTTTGGTATTTTTACTCCCACATTACACCTGCCACCCTGTCGGTGGGGTTTAGAGTAAGCTGAGAGTATCCCTTGCACAGGGAAAAAAACACCCACTAAAAGTGTTTTTTTGATAATTGCACTAAACTGCACCCGATTGTGAGATTCCTGTTCTTGACATCTAAAGAGTATAGAATACACTTTTCTAGCATATCACTAACAGACTCACTTTGATCTTGATTGGTAGTACCTGCTATAGTCCCACTTATGTGTCAAATACATGTTTCAAAATTAGTCCTATTCGTTATAATCGTATGAAAAAAATTAAGTAAACCTACATGAAAATTGAAAATATGAATGTTCAATGGATCCAATGCCTTAATATTAAAGCCTAAAATCACACCAGACGTTTTGTTATGCCTTTAAATTAATTTTTCTCATATTTAATTAGTCATTGGTTTGTAAGATCTATAGGCAAACTATATCAGTATTTGAAAAATGACATTAAAAAAAGAAATACTGTTGAATCAAGTTACCTATCATATCCAACCTCTCCACCACATGTAGGTTATTTGACAAGATCCCTAATGGACAAACCAAAGCTAAAAAACATAGCCTATCCTACTAGTTACTAATAGCTGAGAAGATTACAGACCCATCCATGCCTTTTGCAAGGGAATTCGCGCGAAGTCAAACGTAAGCATTTTCGTCCAGCATTTGATCTCTTGTCGCTGACTCCATTTTCTACAAGAACAAATGTTATGCTAAACATGCTTCACATCTTTTTCCCCGTAGCTTATTTCTACTCTATATTACATTCTACTGTATTCACGATGATCAGTTTCCGAGGTTTGGGACATTTTCCTTAAAACTTTGTGTTTGTTTTTTGATGAAATTTCGCTTAATTGCCACACGACGATATCGGAGTCATTCCATCTAATCCCATAACATACATTTTTTTTTAACATAATGACATTTTTTTAGGCCAACACAGTTATCATTTTATGAAAAATAGTAAATTAAAAAGTCATTAACAGTTTGAGTAAACTACATAAATATAAAAAAGAAAAAAAACCTTTGTTATCACAAGCCTGAATTGTTCTCATAATATAATAAACATGAAATCATGGATTCCTGTAAAGGGATGTTAAATTGCAATTTGTGATCATAATAAATTTGATTTTGGCTTTTACAGACTATTTCATTAAGCAATTGACGTCATTTTTTTCATGCATCAATGACTAAAGTGCAATAACTTATTCAAAATCACTAATTCGTTACTAATGAGAATTTAAGCGGTTATTATAAAATCGTGATTTTTTCAATATCTGTGTCTTTAAAATGATATCCTGTTATACATAGCGAAGAAGGAATTTATAAAAAAAAATTACGAGAAAAGCAATTTTTTTTCTCTTCGCTTAAACAACATAAAGAAAACCGAGTTGGTGTATGCTGACGAAAAAATTTTTAGTAGACAAATACAGAACTTATGAAAATTTCAGAAAAATCGGAAAATTTGGGAAAACTAAATATTATGAAAATAGTTGAATTAAAATGTAGAAAAATGCACTGAATCAATATGTCATTAAACCGAATATTCTGAATAATATCTTTATTGCATTACTCACGATGTTTCAACTGATCTGGTCTTTTTTGGGGTGGTAGGGACTCGAAGAAAATTGCTGTCATTAAGTGAGTCCAATTTTGCTGGATGGCAATTAATACATCATTGATGGTTTTTACCTACTGAAAGATTAATTTTTAATTTATTTCTACCATAAATCTTCTAGTGGATTTATATCCAGAATGTTTATAAGTCATATGCCTTTCCAAAAGAAAAGCTTAAGTTTATTTTCCTCATCACCACTAAACCACTTTTCTACCGCTGGAAAGAGGAAATTATCCAAGAATTTAATGTACATATGTGAATTGATTTTTTGAGTACTATTTGCCATATTCGCTGGTCGTGTCAATGGCATGCAATGTTATATCTTGAATGACTTAGATATTTCACTTTTTTTCAAGCAATCATTTTTATGTTTCATTTAAATGACACCAGAAAAAAGTTCCTACATCATCGCTTTAGTCAAACCAGACACTAAAATTTAAACTAGCGTACTTTAAATAAACGAGATTAAGTTATTTAAATAAATGATATGTTTTTTCCAGGAAAGCTAGCGGATTAGATTTAGATTTTTAGTAATATTTGATTTGAAGAAAAATACGATGAAAGCCACGAAAAGAGAAAAGAAGAAATGAAATGTTAAGAAATCGAATTGCATTATGCAAATACAAGTGTCAAAAGATAAACAATTTATCAAAGCAAAGAAAAACATTAAAAAGATTAATAAAACTTTTTCTGGGATTTTGAGATGCAGACAGATCACCCGATCAAAAACAGAAGACAAAACTTTAAATTAATTAAAATAAAAGAAAATAACTTATCTGCCACACTTTGCCATTCAAACCGGCATTTGAGTGGAAAGAAAAGAAAGCGAAAAGGTAGACAGATATCAGGATCTTGCCAGAGAGCAAAAAAGTTGAAGTAAAAATCAATTGTTTCGGGTGTTCTTAGAAAACTCACTGGAAGCCTGGAAAAGAAACAAATGCTAAGGAACTAGAGATCATTAGAAGCATCGAGACCAAAGAGACCGCAGCACTGTTACATTTGCTAGAATACTCTTCTAAGTCCTTACGAGATTTGTTTTGACTCAAACGTCTTTGAAAATCCACCGAACAAAACTATCGTGAACTAAAAAGTGGAATTAACAATTGGAGGGCAAACCTTTGCAGATGTTGAAATCCAAACATGACTCTTCTTGAAATAATTTCTCTCGCCTTTATTATTTGTAATAGGAATTATTCTACTCAATTATGTATTAATAAAAAAGACTGGAAGATATAAATTTACAATGTCATAAGAAAAGATTAACCTGCTCATGTGTTTAGATTTTATTAAGATATTTACAAAGAATTGAAATATTTAGAAACTCTGGTACAAAGTATTAGAATGTACAAAGGGTTAAAATATACACCTAAGCTATAAGACTTAGGATAGAAAAATGTGCAATGCTTATTATAAAGCAGTAAAAAGAGAATCAATGGATGGAATAGATCGGAAGAAAAGCCAAATATCTGGGAATATTAAAAACGGATACAATCAAGTAAACGGAGATGAAAGAAAAATTGAAAAAAGTAATATCAGAAGAACAAGAAAACTTATAGAAACCAAATATCAATCAAATAAATAAATAAATTGACATTCACCTATGTAAGATACTCTAGACTATTCATAAATAGGACAAGTAATACATATTGGATCAAACAAGAATAATGTTGAATACAAATTAAGCAACTGGGATGTCAAAAAAGCATATGAGAAATGAGATAAAAGGGTTGATTTTGATGATACATTTAAAGTTTAGATTTTTTTTCTATTTTAGCAAAAGCAAATGGAATGATTGACTGGATGGTTCAAAACTTTATTTCACGGTGGCAATTTTTTTTTTAAATATGTAAAACCCAATTAACACGGCATATCTTTTACTTAGTTCGGAACTCTCGTGTGAAAACATTGAAATTGGAGTATAATATAGAAATTGGAGGGCTGAGAAAGAAGAAAGGGAAAATGATAAAAAGAGTAAAAAGTTACTGTGATAGGGAGAGATTAATGCTATTAGAAAATGGAATTAATTTCTTTTCAAAAAAGAAGAATGGTAAGTGATCCAACCGAAATTTCTTATCGGAATTAATGGAATTTCTAATGATAGTAGACATTGTTTAAAACATTTCTACACAAACTGAAAATGTACAGTCAATGCAGATTTAAAAACTAACCAATTGAAAAGGTGTTATATTTTGACCTTTTGACCCGGCCAAAAATGCCATTCCAAGGTGATGCACCGGAAGGAGGTGACACATTCTAATGGCAGTTATGAGAGGAAATCGCGTGGGCGGAAATTGGCTGATGAAATGGCACGAGCTAAAAAATTCCTATGGTACACTCATAGACTGATGCACCGGAAGAGAGTGACCTGTGAACTGCATGACAGTTATTTCCGCTTGATGACGATTAAACATTCGATTTTAAAGATCGAGTGGGCGATCGAGTGGGCGTTGAACTATTATATAACGCAGTCAAGACAACAGTTGAGTGACAGTTGAGTTCGAGTTGAGTTGAGTTGCAGCCAGTTGGAGTCGAGATGTGGTAGGGAAAGCCACACCAGGCCGAGGGGGCTTGGGGCACTGATGAGTTGGGGTCCAGAGAAGATGCTGATAAGATGCAATAAAGAAAGCCATCACCCATCAATTCTTTTGACAGCGCAGTTCAGTTCGTCTAGTGTTTATGTTACACGCATCGTAGTTGATTCTTTGTCACCATTGTTAATATTTTTTATGACTAATTAATGAGGATTTGCAATAAATTCGCGGTTATATCTGTTATTCATCAAGCCTCAGTTCTGTTCGGTCTCCAGCTCCCTCTCACATGCAAACCTTGAACAACCATTTCGAACCCTTACAATAAAGTGAGAGGTAAATATTCTTATAAAGAAGTCTTCCTGTGTTTTTATTATTGTGTTGTTATGATACGGCATATGACAATATAACAAAGGATTGCTTATATAGAGTGGTTTATTTTGGAATAAATCCCCTTACCAAATCAAAAACTGTAAAAATAACCTGAGATTAAATTCGTCGGAAATGCTGGTAAAAGATGAAGATTTTTTAGAAACTATTGGATAAATTACTTAATAGAATTTAAACTGTATTAAGATATTGAACCAAAATTGTATATATTTTGTGCAAAGTTTCTTTCTACGTCTTAAGGTTGATGCGAGTAAAAGGTAAAAAGGGGAGATACCCGAGGGGGAAAAATTATAATAAAGAGAGAAGCTCAAAAACCTGGACCACGAAAAGAGAAAAATAATGACGGACAAGGCCCTACAACAAGACTATAGTTGGCAGACAATAAGTTTTAAAGAAAATTGGAAGACGAAGAGAATTAATTAGCATTATGAATACTCCTGGAGTGAAAATTTGGGGACTTGAATTTTACATTAGAATGTTAAGAGAGCCTAATTACAACAGCCAAAAGCGGCAACAATGGAAATAACACAAGAGAAAATACGAAAATAGGAATAATAAAAATTGAAAAAAAATAGGAAGAAAAGCAACAACTTGTATACGTCAGGAGATGTATATAAGAAATTGTGCTGAGGTCATCTGAGGAGAAAAAGGAATAAATCTTAACAGCGGGGATGTCCTCGTGGTGTAAGGGTTAAAACACTGGAGTTGGGAATCGTTGTAAGCGAGTTTGAACTCCAGTCCCACTCACTTTCAGACAATACCCTTGAGGAAGGTATGAACCACCTTATCCTCCCAGCTATGTGTTAAATAGTACCGCTACATTCTAGATGGATATATTTGGCATTGAATATCCCAAGAAAGTTGATATGCCATTTAACAACAACCAAACCAAACCAAACTTAACAGCAACCAGCAATAATGGCCTAAGACCAAATTCCATAGAAAAGAAAAGGGATAAGACTCAAGAAAAAGGCACATGTATTATATGTGGAGGCAGAGAAAAAAATGCAAGAAAAAGACACAGAAGGTATATAAAAGTAAGCACAGCTGAATGGGAGAGATAATACGGCGAGTGTTTTACAAGCGGCGGAAATTTGCCAATTAAGAACTGTAATATACATACAGACATGAATCTTTCCTGAAAAATTATGAATCTGTCCTGAAAACTTAAACCCACAAATATTTGGAAGATTCTAAGATGTAAACGAATCGCTCAATATTGATTAAAAAAAACCCGGGTCTTTATACAGAAACCAAAACGGTAACAAAGAAAAATTAAAGAAATGAAAAAAAAACATCTTGATAAATACATGGGTATTGTCAGACAAATGAAAAAAAGTGGACCATGAATGGGGCAGTGATACAAAATATACGTAAATCCCTTTGAAGAATCCTAGAACATTCGGAAAAGTGGAACTGTTTACACAAATACAAATTAAGATCACAAAGACCATAGCACGGCTAAAATCATATTGAATATTGTTATGAGTCCTGGAGGGTTGAAGACGCTTGCTCTTTTTCGGACAACAATGAGACGTGTGGGAGCCTGTTATTATTATTATTATTATTATTATTATTATTATTTAGCAGCAGTAGGACAAACCCAAGCTGAAGCAAAAAACAAAAGAGATATATTCCTGGGAGAATATGTAATGATCCCACATAATTTTGCACTTAGGAAATGCTCAGGGGACTAGGAATTCACAAATCCATAGCAAATGTAAACCACCTTACCGATAATATCAAGCTATCTGAGAAAAATTAAAATACCGGGAAATCCTGGCACAAACAATTTGACTATACACACAGGATATGGAAATAGGATTTGTCATCGAAAAATGTGTCAAAGTAAGAATTAAAAGTGAGAAAAGTAAAAAAAGATTGAAGGAATAAAAGTTTGAAATTAAGCATCAGTACGCTTGGAGAGAAGATGTATTACACGCACTTTGGAATATTGGAAGCAGACATAATCAAACCAGCGGAGATGGGGAAAAAAAGAGTAAGTAAAAAATAACTTGGACGCACTTGAAAAATTATTGAAACCAAGCTGTATGAATCTCAATAATGGAATAAAAACATCCTGGACAGTCCTTCTTGTTAGATACTCTGGAACATTGTTATACGGGATAATGGAAGAACTCAGACAAATAGACGAAATGAAAATGTTGATTGCACACAAGGCCACGTCACCAAGAAATATCAAGGTAAGAACGAGGTAGAGAATTCGCCAGCAGGAAGTACATTAGTACCAGGAATCGAGGAATACATAAAAAAGCAAAGAAAGACTAATTACAGCAGCCAGTGACAATAATGATAAAAAGAGAACAAAAAATAAAACAACAAAAAAGCAACAATAGAAATGGAAGAAAAAAATCTTTGTGGTTAATTTAAGCGTCAAATTGATGAAATTACATATGAGAAGACCTGAATGTACCTAAAAGTAAAACCTCAAGAAAACAGCTGATTCTGTTTTAATAGCATCTCAAAATAATGCTATAGGGACCAATTATATAAGATAATGCTATAGGGACCAATTATATAAAATAATGCTATAGGGACCAATTATATAAGATAATGTTATAGGGACTAATTATATAATATAATGCTATAGGGACCAATTATATAAAAGCGAAAATTGATGATACGCCGCAGAAAAGAAGCTGTCGGCAATATGGTGGACAAAAACGAAACGGTTTTTCACTTAATAAGTGACTGCAAAAAAATAGCACAAAAGTATATGAACAAGAACGATTTGTGAGGATTGCGATATATTGAAAATTCTGTGAGATACACATTTCATTTTACTAAAGGATGCTATATGGACAAAATAGCATCCGTCTTAGAGAATGAAAGGCATAAAATTTACTGTGATTTTAAAATACAAACCAACAACATAAACCAGGCAGCAGACCGGGACTGGTCTTAATTCACAAAATAAAAGAACTTATTTTCGAGATTTAGTGGTTTTGGTGGATCACAGAGTGAAAATAAAAGAAAGAGAAAAAATAGAAAAAAGTCTGAGATATTTGCTGAGAGCTGAAAAAATTATGAAACATAAGTAACAGTAATTAGAGCGGTTGGAAGGATCACAAAAGGTTTTGAAAAAATATTGAGGGAAGTGGTAACCAGAAGAGTAATCGAGGCCATGAAGACCATTGTATTGTTTACGCTTGTGAAGAGTTCTTGGCAGTTGAAGAGACGTGATGTGACGCAAACTCCAGTGAGATACCAGCTGCTAATTCCGGTGTAAAAACTCGATAATAATAATAATATTAATAATAATAATAATAACAAGAAGAAGAAGAAGAAGAAGAAGAAGAAGACTGAATTGGGCGTAAGTGTTTGAAGGGATTAATGAAACTTAAGTGTACCCACTAGCATAGTTGAGTAGGGGAATCCAGAAAACTTTCTAAAAGAATGTGAAATAATTACAAATTCAAGTAAATTCTAAAAATGTGAGAGACGACAGACCATATCAATTATTTTTAAGGGGAATATTTGAGAATTAAAAAAATGATCACTTGTTCTCCAATCAAATCCACTGGATCATGCTAGTGATAAAACCAAACATGTACGGAAACTAATTTTCATATCATTATAGCAGTTGTGTATATAAAAAGAAAAAATGGCGATAATAAAGACAAGACAAGATATCGTCATTTTAACAATAGGCCAGGACGTAACTAGGTATACATGTATAAGGTTAATAAGAAAAATACTTTGTAGTTTTATGCGCCTAGAGAGAAATGATGCATGAACAAATATTTACTATTGGACCTTGCAGACCATTTTATTACACAAGGTATTCTCAGCCTAGTCAGCTGGGACTGTAGAATATACTGACTGCATCTCTGCAAAGGGGTAAGACTCTCCCAATAACTGTCCTGAATATGACACAAAAAATCTGATGATGAAGCTCTAATAATGATCGAGATTCGGAGAATACGGAGTACCCCTTGATTGGTCTCACGTCCACTTTGGCTCGGAGTGGTAGAACCTCATATGGTCCTATCTATGGGACAGATTGGATCTGGGAGTAGCAGTAATTAATGGATATTCCATTGTCTCCAGGTCACCAGAACTGGATCATCACCATCAAATGCAGTTTTCGTGTCTTTGTCATCCTTTTTGGATGAGGGTTGCATCTCTGTAGCAGATAAAGTCTGCTTTTTTCTAAACCCCACCAACTGGGTGATTTTTATTTATTTATTTTTTGAATACTTTGATTTGGTTTGGTTTGGTTTGGTTTCATGGCATATCGAATATTGTAAGTTATTTAATGTCAAATCCCCTTTATACATATATATTAAATACATTATTTTAAACATCTTCTTTCATAACATTTTAAACGAATCTAAGCTCATTCTTTTGCACACAGTTTAATAGCTTTATGTATTTCTATGTATCTCTAACAATTCAATTAAAATATCGGACATTTGTTTACACTCTTTAAAATGATAAAATAGTTCTCTTTCAAACAGTTCAATTTAGTATCAGCCATTTGTTTGCACTCAGATTAAAAATCAAAGAGTTCTATTTGAACCATAGATAGGACCCTATAAGTGGAGGTGCCCGTGGTGTAATGGTTATCGTAGTAGGAAATGGATACGGTGACACGAGTTCAAACTCTGCACTAATACCCTAATATCCAATCATTCTCCCTCCAGCTGTGAGTAAATAGAAGGACAGACTAGGTTCTTCAGCCTTGGTAAGGCAACTAGAAGGAAAACTCTGAATTCAAACCTGTTAAACTCCGCTTAAAAATTGACCTAGTGTCATATCATGACCAAGCGGAGGGGTTGGTAAATATACATAAATAGGACCCTGTCAGGTTCTACCACTTCGTTGCAAATAGAATAGGATAAAAAATATTCGTATACGATTAGGTATCACATAACCATGTGCAGAAAAAGCATCTATATACATCAGTAAATATGAAAGTACAATGAACGCGATTCTTTAACCCCTATGTATAAAATTACCCAGGAAGAGTTGCCATGCAATTAAAGTCAATCAATAAAATCTATTAAAAAATGAGCGTTTCTTAAATTTTGCAAAAAGCCGTAAGTATTTGGAACGTAACTAAGATTGAACCTTCTATTCAGTAAGTAGTCTGTAGCCGTGCTATAGTTCTTATCATAGGAACAAAAGCAACGGCTATCTTTATTATTAATCGCAACTCGTCTGAACCGTTTATCTTTCATTACTAAATAAAACCAATCAATTTAGATTACGTTTATATTTTGTTGTGCGTTAATTCTTTTGACAGCGCAGTTCAGTTCGTCTAGTGTTTATGTTACACGCATCGTAGTTGATTCTTTGTCACCATTGTTAATAATTTTTATTACTAATTAATGAGGATTTGCAATAAATTCGCGGTTATATCTGTTATTCATCAAGCCTCACTTAATAACTGTCTGGCTATCGGTGGAATCAATCTGATGCATTATATTTCTGCTTATTAACAAAGTAAGTCATTCTGGTGGAAACTCTTTTAACAAAAGAAAAAGTTTCATGAAAGGAAAATATTTGTAATTTGGGAAAATAGATATTTAGTACAATATCGAAATAAAGTTGAATGAAAGATATGGGTCATTTGGTACGTTTGTTTAATGGCATATCAAGCATTGAGGGTTATTTACGGCCAAAGCAATCCTGAAGTATAATAGAGGTATTGGTTAACTTAGAGCTGGTATTGTAGAATATAATAACAAAAGTGAATGTATTAGCATAAGACCTGTTCCAACTCACTACGATGTCGTTGGAAAAACATGTTCGCTGATACGCCACAGAGACTCCTCCAAAAGACATGGAGACAGATAAATGTCTGTTATATTGGCCCAATGAGTAGAGTGTTCGCCAATGGTCCGGGAGACCGGGGTTCAATCCCAGGTCTAGTCATACCAAAGACTAGAAAAAAATGTACTTGATGCAGCTTTGTTTAACACTCAGCATTATAAACTACGGATCAAGGGTAAAATGGAGCAATCGAAGGAATGTAGTAGCGCCCTCCCCTACACCTTGGTGTTGTAGCTATTGTAAATGAGCCTTAAAATAAGTTCGCCAACTTTACTTACAAATATATATATATATATATATATGGGGCGGAGACGGGACGAGTGCTACTCGTGCCTGGCTCGACCAATAACTCAGTCAAGGTTATTCAAAATGGATTAAAAATCATCCATTAATTTCAAGCAAACATACTTAGTCTGATCTCAATTAAATTACGTATCTATTCATGTTTCGATAACTAAGTAGCTAAAAGTTCATAAATATATCTGGGAATAATACAACGATGCTGTTTTGAACGGATGGTCTTTGTCCGGCCACCGTCAGATTCATTGAACATCCCATAAAATCGGCTATAATGTTGAACGCCCGATCCGTGCCAAGCACTAGACCCTTATAATAACAGTAATGTTAGAGAGATACGCTTTTTGCTGTAGCCAATAGCAAGAGCAACCCTAACACTGTGCTCAAAAATCTTAGCACGTGTGACTACTGATAGATGTATTGGGAAGAGGGAGAGGGACCGAGAGAGAGAGAGACAGAGAGACAGAGAGAGAGAGAGAGAAAAAGAGGGGATAGCAGATTAGAGCCGTTGCTGACGTCATCATTATCGCTATGGTAAATGTTTGTTAAACTGCGTGTTTTAATTCGTTTTTTTCAATAACAGATGTCTATTTCTTTAATGAATTTTGCATATATTACATTCTGTAACTAAAATTTGTTTATTTGAATACATTTTCAACAAAAAATCTTTATTTTTAGCGAAATTGAAACTACTAGCTGTGTCTGTGTATATTGTCATCAGTTTCTTTATTCTAATAAACATATTTTTCTCGTCATAGTAATGAACATCTTCTCTTTTCTTCTATACTTTTGAAAGGAAAAAAATTGTCTTATTTACTGTATTAACAAGACTACAAATTATATAGTATCTTGATTGTTTACAAAAAAACACCATGCAAGGTACGTTTGTCAATCTGTGCTATACAATGGAGAATCACGCAATAGCAACTATGATGACTTACTTTGGGTCCACGGACCACGGGTTGGGAACTGAAGTTGACAGAGGGCGGGGGGCACGAGTAGCAAAAATAGGCTAGAGTCGCTACTGATATATATATATATATATATATATATATATAGGTGGGTATAATACAATAACTGATGTTTGTAAAACAGCATTGCTTCCAGCAAAGCCTTCATCAGATATTGACTCTAGGTTCATGCATAGTTTCGGGGCCGAAGCTTCAATACCAGATTACCAGCAGTATCTGACGACACTACCAGACTTTGTCAGATTGTTGTCACTCGATGGTATTGCCATATCCACGCTGATGCAATTAGAGGCTTATCTTTGATCTTTTCCATCTCTTGTCTGGTGGAGGGAGTCCAAGATTGGTCAAGAAAACGGACGTTAAGTTGGCAATGAAACCACTGCATCCGACTTCAATAGGAAATACATTTGTTATTCAGCCATTTCTGACACATTGTTCTAAAAGATCCTCATATTTTTCCAACTTACCCTGATGTGCACAGGCGAAATTTTCTTCAAAATAACTCATTAACGAAAACCTTTTTGCTTTAACGGACCAAATGACAATATCTGGACGCTTTGTCGTTAACGCTATTTCAATCAGAAATAAGCAGTTATGTTATAAATCGGTTGTGAAGTGCCAGTCCCTGCACCCCTCAAGCAAGGATGGTTTACGCATATTTTTACGTGCAAGTTGCGAAATATTTCCTTCTTTAACGAAATGAATTGCACTATTGTTGATAATATCTAGAGCTTTATTGGCAGTCTCACAACATATTTTCGAACCCTCAGCAAAATTATCCAGGACTTCATTATGTCTCCGAGTATCGCTTTTTAGAGTATGCTCACATCCGGTGAGAATACGTTTGAGGCTGGCAGTTTTCCAACATGATCTGCATCGGTTGGATGTAGTTAACCCCCAAGCATGAAGGTTGATTGGTGTTGGTAAGACGTCGTAGACTGTTTTTATGATGAAACTTAATTTCTTTGGTTCCATGTTCTTGAGGTCGCTCCATATGACAGCTCTGTCTGTAGCACTCTCCTACTTGGTCCATGCACCCTGCTTCTTTTGTCCTAAAGCTATAGCAAACCCCTAACTTCCTCAAGATGATGAATTTCATCCGACACCATTTTTCTTCTGCTTAATGTGGATTCTTTGGACTACCAACGCTGTGGATATAGGCCTAAACCTGCTTTTCCATTTGCCACTGTGCCAATTATTTCTTTCATCCTAATGGCCGATTCTGCATTCTCAGCAGCTATTCTTTCCTTCCATTTCCAACCGGTTATCACAGAAGGCTGGGCGTTCTTCACCAGTGGGTCGCGTGAGTCACGCAGCATCTGGAAAAGTCGCGCTTTTCCTAATTTATATTCCTCAACAAGTGACAACGTTTGAAGTTTTAATTTTGTTGATGAACTATAGTGCCACGTTTGTTTAGGAGTTAGGCACTCCAAACCATTTTTTCATAAATTTACTGATCAACCGCTCCATTGTTTCAACTTCTGTAAGTAATACCTCATATATTTGCTTTGGCCATGGTAATTTAAGAATTAATCCAAAATAAATGCACCAAATTTTATCTTCGTTCATGAGGTCAGGTTTATCAATAGAGCGTAATCCACTTGTAGCTGTTTTCTTTGGTCCTGCCAACAATACATTGTTGGTTTATTCATTTAATATATATATATATATATATATATATATATATATATATATATATATATATATGTTGGTTGTTTGTATGATTTTCTATTTGTGTATGTTTGAAAATCTGGTTGGTAAATTTTACTTGAGTTTATATTGTCAAAAGAACTGCATTTATCTCGAGGAATTGGCGATTTTTATACAACTTATCTTTTAATGATAAATTCATTTTGTGGTGAAATATTCAGTTTACTGGGTAAGCAGACCCTTACGAGTGAGTTCGGAACTCATTATTTTCTCTATATACAAATCGAACCTATGTTTAGTAAAATTTACATTAGTCTTTTATGAATGGAATCCTGCTTCTTATGTCCTGGCAAACTTCTTGCTTAATTGTACCATAGCCAGATATGGATATGCGAAATGGACATAGAATGTTCATATATATAGATAGAACATAGGAATTTCGAAACACGAAAACACTTACGACTTCTTAGTTCAGGTACGAAACTTTTTATTACCTTTGAGTTTAAAGTTTTTTCGACATAAGGAGAGAGATACACATTCTTTCTATTCTGGCTTTTTCATCTCCACCCACCATATCGTGCGACGCCTGCCAAAAGCTTGCGCGAGCAAGCGAAAGTCAACCATCTTCTCCCGAGGCAGGACTCAACTCAACTGACTTTTACAAAATCCCCAAAATCCTCAAAGGTGCGTGACGTCACTCGCACACTGTAGCACCGTTTCCCATCTGGACTATTGTGACATCTCTGAGTGACACGTCCGCTCGACGCGCACGCGCGTTAATGTTGCACCTAAGTAACCCATGCACTGAGCCGAAAGGTTCAAAGCCAAACTAAACCAAAAGGCATAACACGAAATCCCTCGGCCATTATATTACATAATGACGATAACTATTTCCTACATTCCGTGTAGAAAAATCAAACTGTGATAAACGACAATACTTTCTAATCATATTAACTTGCTCTTACATGAAAAAAAAGCAAACATCGATGTTGTTTAAAATATGCTGGTTTGCTCATGCGACAAATTTTCATTTTCTGAAGATGGCTAATTAAGCGGAAAAATTTTAGTCTCCAATGTTGCTTTTAAATTTTTGTTTGTATATTTAGCAATCTTTTGAAATGAAGGACTTTATTTCGTTTTTCTCTTGCGGGAACGCCTTTTTTACGTTGACAACAGTAGTAAACACCCCTTCACACCCCTTCACACACACACACACACACACAAACACACACACACACACACACACACTTATAGACACACACACACACACACACACACACACACACATGCTTTTCTCTCTCTCTCTCTCTCTCTCACACACACACACACATACACACGCACACAGACACACACACACACACACATATATATGTATATAAATATATGTATATATCAAGGTGACCAGTGCAAGGTGATATATATATATATATATATACCAAGGAAATCAGGGGGTACATTTTCTAATTCTTAAATGTTTAATCTATTCGTATTATGTTTGTTTCTGTGTTTTATCTTCTGAAAATTATTCTTAAAGTATTTTTTTAATTAAATATATTAAGTCTGCCATCACAGGTCAGTATGACAAACTGTTTACTTTCAGTGTCATTAACGATACCATTCAGAACTTCATACATATATATATATATTATATTACGAGCATGAATATATATATATATATATATATATATATATATATATATATATATATATATATATATATATATATTCATGCTCGTAATAAGTGAGCAACATTCATCAGACATTCGTATGTAGAAACATCTTTTTTCAAAATTATTTCGTTTCATACGCAAACAGACGAGTGAAGTTGCATTTTGGATACAAATTCTGAGAAGTACACACGCATAAAAATTTGCAGAGTGCACGGGTGTGTGTGTTTGTGTGTGTGTATGCGTGTATGTGTGTGTGTGTGTGTGTGCGTTTAAATTTTGGAATGATGATAAGGAGAAATTTCTCCTCATGAAAATGAAAACAAAAAAAATGTAATGAGTTCCAAACGAATTCAAGGAGGAAGTGAAATCTTTCAAAGTTGTTTGTATGTTATCATTTCTCCCTCATTAGCAGCAGCAAATTTTAAATTGACCAAACGTATATTTTTGTCTGGTCAATCAACGACTAATCGATTTGTGTCTGTGTTTTTTTAAACATATCTTGAAATACACAAACATCAATAACAAAATAGCACGTTTAACTTACTCGTCTGGAAGGCTTTAAAATGCAGAGGCATACATATGAACAAATAAACACATTAAAAGAAATGCATATATATATATATATATATATATATATATATATATATGTATATATATATGTGTGCGTGTGTGTGTGTGTGAGTGTGTGTGTGTGAGTACGTGTGTATGTGTGTGTATGTGTGTATGTGTGTGTGTGTGTGTGTATTACTACTTAGTACCAAAGCGTACACACGGGTGAGAATTCAGATATTATTCATAAATAGAAAGGTTATTTTATAAGGATGCCTATTTTCTTTAAAGTTAATAAGTTCAAATCAAATAATTTAATAATTTTCATATATATATATATATATATATATATATATATATATATATATATATATATATATATATATATATATATATATTCGTACAACAGAACATCTTCTTTTCCGTAATCCGTGATCATGTCCTTCATTCTGATCCACTCCTGAATTACGTCACTGCAGATGTGCTCAAGCAATGGTATTTCTGGAATGAATATTTTCATAGCACTGTGTGCTATATATATATATATATATATATATATATATATATATATATATATATATATATATATATATATATACCATGCTAAAGTCTTGCGCCATTTTAAATCTTTATAAATTTCTACGAATATGAATAGATAATTCACAATTTTTACTAATGACATGTCGACTCAGTGGGAGTCATTTTCATACGTAATCATTATAATTTGTTGTTGTTGTTTTGAATAAGAGAAGAAGATGGGAGACGAACCCATAAATGATCGTGTTAAAGTTTTTAGCCACCTCATATAAACCAATCAAGATACAATACTTTAAAACAGAAAAACAATCTACTGCTAATATGAGAATATTATTCCGCAACAGCATTACTTTTTTTTCTGAAATATATTACAATTTCTTACAACCAGAAATTAAGAAGAAATTTTTCAAGGAAATGAGGATGAAGATTATGAAGATGACCAAGAATATCAGCCAATTCAGAAATAGATAAGGAACTCAGAATTTCGAGAAATGGTATCGCAAAAATTATCTCTAAGTTTCAAGACACTGGAAATGATCCGTCTTGACCAAGATGTAGGCACCCTTGAAAGCTATATCACGAGATGGTACAAAAACTGATCAGGACATCAAAAGTTCAGCCGACGAAGAGTGTAAAATGTATGATGGATTAGTACGATTTCTCCAGTTTGGTGTCATTAAGTTTAACCAAGCCGATCCTTAGCATTGCAGCTAAAAAGAAAAAAAAAATAGCATTATCAAAATATATTTGAAGGAAAGAATAAGCTGTTCAAAGAATTTTGAGCTCTTGGATGATGATGCTTGGAATAAGATCAGATTCAGCAGTGAAATTACGATGGGCCTGTATGGTAGTGAGCGAGAATTTGTCCGGTTCTCAGGATAATGTAACAACCCATATTACACAATGAAAACAGCGAAGTTGGAGGGTAAGAGTCTGATTCTTTGTGGGTATATAAAAGTGATGTTTCAAGAAAGTTGGTTAAAATTGTCCGTGACATGGATTGTGCTAAATAACTCTACATGCTGAAGAATAATTCAATACCACACTCCGATGAAAGTTAGATCTTTCAGCTAGATGGTACGCTATAATAATGAATGTCTTACCATATAGAAAGATTAGCCAGCTTAGAACTCTGTTTTAGATGTAATTGTGCAAATGTGGAAATAATAAAGGGGAGGGGGATGATTTGTTCGCAAAAAAAGAGCTCTACATTGACTGGAATAAAAACAACTAACAAAATTGCATTTTTAAAAACTTACAAAATTGCATTCTTAAAAACAAAAAAATATTGTATTTACCTTCTAAATGAGGGGTGCGTTCCCATTGTGCAATGGTTAAAGTAATGAACTGCTTCCTCAAAATAAGTGAGGTCGAACAGATACGTTCACTTTTGAGCTAATACATATGGAAAAGGGATGAATCCTTTTATTCGCACAAGCTATAGGTTAAATAGTATCACTTCGGTTATTCTCCAAGGATGACTGACATTCACAACAAAACGAAGGTTGATGTGTCATTAAAAAAAAAAAAAAAGACGAGGACAATCATTCCGAATGAGTATCATTTTCCCAAACCTCCTGGTTCTTGACTTGCAAAGGAACGAGCTGACATTTTCTAATTTTATTTACTTTCTGAACGTATTAGAAATTCTCGATCTATTAAGAGCTAAACTGTTCCGAGAGCCTGTGAAAATGAGAAAGAGGGGATAAACAGAAGCCTTCAGAACATTTCACTTTTTACTCAGATATATTTAAATCATTGGGAAAATACTAATCTTTTTGTGGAACTATAATTTTCTACTAATTATGAATTTTTCTGCGTTTCGGGATCCGATCAAACTTACAGAGCTTGAAATGTTCTACTTTTTATCGATAACAAGAAGGGATAAAGATTGATCAGTACTTTTCTTAAGAGGATGAATTCAAAATTAATTCAAATATTTTTGACAAGAATTTAATCTCGGAACGCAAATAACATTTGTATCACCCAAACACTAACTCCACAAGCAAATTCTACGCATAGTCGTACACTCACATAAACACACAAAATCCTAGATAAATATTTTTGCTGTTGACTTTGGGACAAGGCCTTTGGGAATGGTCATCTTTTCTCTCCCAAACAGAGGTAATTAGTTGGAAAGTGTAGTGTAGTCACTGAAGATTGCTATGTTGATGATGTCTAATCGAAGGATTGGGATCAGGTTCGGTTAGTTTGTTTTTATGGCATATCAATCCTTGTATGTTATTTAATGCCAAATTCCGCCCATACATGTATTAGATTTATGATCGGTAAACGAATAATTTGTAGGTAACATTCTAAACGATTCACAGCTTATTTGTTTGCACATAGTTAAATAGTTATACATATGATTTGTGACAATAATTTAATTTTTTAAAACAGTTAAAGGGTTTCAAGCATAGCATTTCCATGAGCTTGGCTCATCAGGCCTACATTGCACTAGGTGAGCCAGTGACCGGCATGGACGAGCAGGGCTCAAGACTCGGCTCATGCCCGACCTTCCCCTCTTCTAATCCCCAATTTAAGCCGACCTTCGGGTCATTGACCTTGTGTCAAGTCCTGTCTGGTGGGAGGCAGCAACAAATGCAATCTGGACGTGAGGACACTTTAGAAGAACGATATACAATAAAATTATGTTTTAAACTTGGAAAAAATGCCACAGAAACGTATGGAATGATTCAGACTGCTTTTCGACCATCTTGCATGAATCGAGCATCAGTTTTTGAGTGGCATAAGGGATTCGAGGAAGGTAGGGAGTCTGTAAGGGATGTGAAGAGGTGTTGGAGTAGTAGGGAAGTCAATAGACCAGAGTGGATTAGCCAAAGGGTTAGGATTAGGGTGAGGGTTATTATGTTGAGGTTTTAAGGGAGTTCAGCCAGAGATTCCGTCGGAAGAAAGCAGCACTCTTCAAATCGGGTCAGGGGCCTTTCCACCAGGACAATGCACCAGTCCACGACGCCATCCTTGTCACAAACTATTTCACAAAGATGGGTATCAAGACAGATCCTCACCCTCCCTATAGTACAGACCTTGCTCCCTGTGTCTTTTGGTTATTTCCTAAGCTCAGAGGTTGTTATTATGAGACAATTGAGGAGATGAAAGAGGCCGTGACGAAGGCCATTGACACACTCAGACAAGAGGACTTCCATGGGGCCTTTCAGAAGTTGTTGGAACGGTACAACAAGTGTATTGCAGCCGGAGGAGATTACTCCGAAGAGGAGCAGAGTTTCATGTGTGTACTATCAATAAAAGTGCCCATACGAAAAAATTCTGGAAACTTATTTAATGATCATCGTATTTGCTCCCCTTATTTAATGATCATCGTATTTGCTCCCCTGCACTCTACCCTTACAATGTTACAGGAAGATTTGGTTCTTTAGCCTTCATAAGTCAATCGAACGAGGAAAAGAAAAATTCTCAATTCAAATTAGCGAGGATCCACTTGCAAAATTACTTAAACGTTCATAAAAACTGCTCGATACGATTTATACTCGAGCAAATATAAAACGTAGACTATTAAAATTACCGTTGGTTTGGATGTTCATTAGCATAAAAATGATTTATTCAAAGCCTAAGCCATTTTTGTAGAAGGATGGTAATGGTACTATTTAACTGATAGCCAAATGGATAAGGGAGTTTGTTTCTTTCCCAAGGGTAATAGTCCAAAAGTGAATGCAATCACGTGACAGGAGTTTGAAAAAAAATACAATGATATCACTGTTTTGCATAATAGTCCCGACTCTACCGAGAATGTGCATTGAATTATGGAGCCTTGAAGCCATTAATTGAATTTTCATTAAAGATGTATAATCATATATATATATATATATATAAGGAAGTAAATTATAGAAATGAATCCGACAATATCGAGAAAATGGAAATTCAAGATTAAAGAAAGAGAAAAATTGGATTTAAAAGAAAGTCAACATCATAAAAAATCCATCGGTGATTTAATGACACTTGAAATCATCCTTTCCTGTTCTGAGGATGGTTCATTTTAACCGAAACGTTATAACATGGACTCTCTTTTACATTAAATTCATTTCTTTGGATTACCTTGTTTTTTAATTTCTTTCTCTCCGTCCCTGTTTCTGTCTGTCTCTCTATCTATCTATCTATCTATATATATATATATATATATATATGAGGGACGGGGTGTGTGCCTGTATGCATCTTGTGTCGAATCCTTTCTAAAGTATCAACCAAATTCATTGAGGAATAAACAAACGAGGGGAGCTGATGGGTAGAGAGGCTTAATATATGTTTCATTGTATGCGATTTTAAGCATTTTATTTCAACCAGTTTTACAAACATCAAACAAAGATGCCTCATTGCCTCTTAACATAAGGGAACACAGCTGAACGGACAAGTTATATGATGACGATGACGAACGTAATCAATAACAGTAAGGAGGAACAAACGAAAAGAAACCAGCAAATGAAAAAAAAAAATAGAATAAAACAAAGAAAACGAAAGACTCCAAAAATAGAAAAATAACTATGAAATAAAAAAAACAAAAACAGATAAAAAGAAACTCTGAATGGAAGAAATTATGCCATATAGAAAAATAAGAACCAAGAAAAAACGTCGGAAAAATTGCAACAATACTGAATGTAACAGTAGCAATTTGAGCCAAAATAAAAGCAAGAAAAATATGGCATTCGATAAAAGCAATAAAAACTAATGAAGAAGGTAATAATTAAAACAGTTGAAAACAAATGAAAAAGGAATGAAAGAAAGGCAGGTATATTAAATTTATTCAAATGAAGCTCCTTGTAAAGGAACAACTGTCTAATGAATAAAATACAAACATTTATACACAAGACAATACTTTTCAAAGGAAAAACATCATAATACTTTGCCTCCTAATAATAAATTTTTTATACACAAATGCATGAATAACGCGAAAATATATGCCTTTCTGTGAAGTCTGTAAGACACATTTAACGAGGAAAACAAAACATTTATTTATACTATATATATATATATATATATATATATATATATATATATATATGTATATATACGTATGTATATCAGCTGATTTAATCATTTTTTCTTTGTATTACGTTATAACGTATAGAGTGTCAAAAATTTAAATGTTTTTCCTCCTCTGCGTAAATAGATGTTTATGATTGTGCTAAGCTTGAAATAAAATTTTGCTTATGATGAATAAGAGCCTAGACAGGTAAAATGTCACTGAACTAAAAAAAACAAGAAAAGAAAACACTGGTTGGTGATTAATATCTGGTTGCCTTCGCAGATAATTCATATCATAGTAAGTATTGGACTACTGATAGATAGATAGATAGATAGAAATAAATAAATAAATTGTTCAGCATTGTATTTTTTCATATATATATATATATATATATATATATATATATATATATATATATATATATATATATATATATATATTATGGCAACTTTTTCTACTGTTTCCAATCCTACAATATTGCGAAATACCATTATAAATATTCACACACACATACACACACACACACACACACACACACACACACACACACACACATATATATATATATATATATATATAAATTTATATGTAAAAATTTAACATATGTCAAATTTAAAGGGCTCGTTTATGCAAAATTATTATCATATGCAAAATTTACCGAATCCCCCCGAGGTTTAAACATGTGGGCACGAAAGGTTTTCTTCTCATCGACTCAAGTAGACACCGAGATAGCAGTGAGCCGTGGCTTAGTTGTGGAGGGGAAAGGAAGAAAGGTATAAAAATTATAGAAACAAAAGAAGGAGAGTTGTTACAGTGCCATTCACATGCAAAAAAGTGACGATTATATTTCTTGAGACAAAACATTTTTCCCATTATAACGAATTTATTACCAAAGAAATAATTTTTACAAAACAATTCTATGATCCCATTGCATATATTTTAATATGCTGTTAGAGTTATACACTGAAATCTTACTTTAACATTAATAAAAAAATAATCAAGAAATAAAATAATGCAATAGAATGAAATGACCTAACTTAAGTTTATGAAGGGTAGTTTATGAAGGGTAGTTTATTTTCGACTTGTTCATCGTTGGACCACAGCGAGAAAGTATATGAAACAGTTTATCAACGAAATACCCATGGTTAGTATACGAAATCAAAGTTTTTTTTCTTATTCATTTCAAACAATAGATAGTCTGCCCCCAGTCGGGAAAAATACTCCGTACCTAGTATTGAGAATTTTCTTCTCTCCGTAACTTGTCTTGAAAATTCTGTTGGCTCCTCCTCAGAGGAATTGAAATTTCGAGTGGTATTTTTTCCACGGTCCTTACTCTCAAAAGTGTCATTCGACACCTGCTCTCTCGGAGTAAGCTGGTCGTACAACCAATTTTTTTTCCAATGAAGAGAATTCCCACTCCTGGCTTCTCAACCACTTTTACTCGTTTCTTTGGGACAGAGAAGTCTAAGTGAAAGCGTCACTAGATTTTTGACCCGGCTCAACGTTCAAGCGTTGGTTGAATGGTCGAGACACTGCCTGACAAATAGACCACCAGACGCGTTCTAGATTGCCTCAAGACAAAACTAAAACTGACTCCAAAAACCAACCGAAAAAAGGCGTAACCTTTACTTCAGTTCACTCGTTTTTTTACCCACAAAGGGACAGTAAAGTGACATTTTTGAAGTAAGCCAATGGCATTAAGCAATTATTAACTGTCAAATTTACCAATTCAATATATATATATATATATATATGTATGTATTGTTGTGGCCTTCCGAGGGACCAAAAATGAAGACACAAAAGGGGAACTGAGTTACACAATATGTTAACAAACCATAGTAATACAACATATACAAATGAGAGGGTTACCAGAGTGATTGTTCGGTCCGACTGTCAAAGCTGTTTGCTGGAATATTGCCTTCTACTTAAGAGCGTATAATGGCTGCAATTTATAACTGGGAGAGTTGATGCGTGCGTGGGTAAATTACCATAACAGCCCTTCCAAAGTAATACCTCCGCAGGAGACTCAATACCTTTTCTCTTTGGGTTAACAACAATATAGTCCGTTACTTTCCTTTTCCTCTTTAAACGGAATCGTTCCGGGGCCGCTTGCGGAACTGACATGTCAAATGTATCGTAAATGACACCCATGTCTTCTTTGTCTTCAGGAGGACAGCTGTTAGCATTTGGTTCAAATGTTTCTTGTGAGTAAACTGGGGACCTTTAATTATGCAAATCATATTTCCTACTCTTTTCTCAAATGTACGTATTTCCCAGAAAGATTTATGATCAGGAAATATCCGGAAAAAGATTCTTTCCGGGTTGGTTGTGTTTTGTGGCGCAGTGTTTGTTCATCCAGGGTTTGTTTGTTTGAGGAGTAGCTTGTCGAACGCAAACCTGATTTTACGCCCAAACATTATTTCGGCAGGGGTTAATGATGATAGTGAGTTGTCGTTGGGCGTAATTCTATATACCTGAAGAAAATGTTATAGGGCTTTCCTGTAGGTGTGCCCCTAGTTTTCGTCAGGGCTCTTTTCTGATATATTTATTACCGAAGATGGTAAGTAAAGGTTTATTTTCGTCTGCAATGGGAAGTGTCTACCTTGAATGTACCGGTGAAACTTCGTTACAGCGAAAATAATTCCTTTAGACTCCTTCTCAATTTGGGAGTATTCACTTCTTACAGGAAGAAGTGTTCTCGACGCGTGAGAAACTGGTTTGTGAGATCCATCTGGTATCTTGTGAAGAATCCAATGCTATACGAGCTGGCATCGCCGGTAACTATAATACCCATGTATGTGTTATCCTATTTACCAAACCCCTCCGCTCGGGCAGGATATGACACAAGGTCAATTTTTAAGCGGAGTTTAACAGGTTTGAATTCAGAGTTTTCCTTCTCCTAGACAAGTTGCCTAACCAAGGCTGAAGAACCTAGTATGTCCTACTATTTACCCATAGCTGGAGGGAGAATAATTGGATTCATACCTTTCCCAAGGGTATTAGTGCTATGTGAAATGCAATGAGTTTCGTCCAGGATTTGAACTCGTGTCGCCGTGTTCATTTCCTACGACGATAACAATTACACCACGGGCACGGTCTGTGTTATAGTGTGTGGTAAAGAAGTGTGATGTCAAGACTTCTTTTATTTTGACGAAAGCTTCTGGGGATTCAGGTATCCAATTGTAGTCTTGGTCTTTTTCATGTTGGAACTTAAGAAAATCGAGCATGGCGGATTAAACCTCATCCATGTTTATGTGTCTTTTTTAGGATTAAACCGAAATAAAATTTAATTAACGAGAAAAACTTTTATTTCTTTTAATAAAAAAAATAGCTTTAATTTCTTACATACTCAGGGAATCACGACTTCTCGTAGTTTAGCGGCTCGCGTTCCAGTTCAGTGTAAGTTAGTTTGACATTTTGTTTGTTTCCTTTTCTTGATTGCCAAGTACTCTCAGGTTAAACAAAATGTGACGAAAATAGAATCCCCTGCGTCCAATGTTGAACCAATATTGACAATTTCAACGTTGTCATTTTGGGGTCATAAAGGATCCTTAAGTGTGCTCGTTGCCAAGTTGTGGCCTTGTTATAGGTGTGAAATAAAGAAAAAAAAAGGAATTGTGTTAAATTATATATAAACAAAGAACAATAATAGAACTTATACAAATGAGAGGGTTACGTGTTCGGTCTGACTGTCAAAGCTCTTGGCTGGGATATTGCCTTCTATCTAAGAGCAGTACTTGCTGCTGTTTATAGCTGGGAGAGTTGATGCCTGCGTGGATAAATTGCCATTACACACACACTCACACACACACACACACACATATATATATATAGTTGCAATGAGCTGAATTTTCGTTCTTTTACTTTTATATTATGTGACCAATTTTCGATTTACAATTGTGCTTACGCACAATCCCCGAATTAACGGTTGACACTCGCGTAATACAAATGTCTCCGTTGACGTAAATGTAAACAAATAGGAAAATTAGTATATATTCGTAAATTTCTCTCGCTTACGCTGAGACTGTAGGTGGTTATGAGTTTATGCCGCCGGCTGATGTAAATTTGTTTTGATCCCAGCTTGAGGTTGTGGAATCTCACGTGTCTACCCACACTTATGAGTTGTGATAAAATGAAATAGTATGTCTGTGGATAACAATATATATATATATATATATATATATATATATATATATATATATATATAACGTAGGTTTTCAACTATACTCGCCGTAAAAGAGTACCCACTATAAGTCAACCATTCACGTTATACAAGTTTTGGTAGGAACTACAAATATACTAGTCTTTCGCCTTGAAAATTCTGGATAGAGAAATATTGGGGTCTTGTTATAGCTGAATTCTAATACAGGGTCTGTATGAATGCTGTTAACAAAGTGAGTGCTTAGACTGCCCGCTGCCAGGCTTAGCTGTTCTTTGTTGACATCCGTTCAGTTTTTCCAAATGATGCCGTTACAATGTCTTGCAGCAACTAGTCATACGAAGATAAAGACACATGTCTACCCTTGAGTGTCAGTGTAAACAAACCAACGCGACTCCCAATTTGCCTGGAGTTGATTCATATTGATTCGTATATTCTTGGCGTATATTCTAAGTAAATGTACACACATACACGCCAGCACAGACGCACGCACACACACACACACACACACACACAAATATATATATAGTAAATGTACACACACAGACACACACACACACACACACACACACACACACACACACACACATATATATATATATATATAGAGAGAGAGAGAGAGAGATAAATGATGCTGATGATAATGATTGCGGCACATAATACTCCTCAACAAATATCATAATTGTTACAGCTGTACACATTCAGTTAAATGGTTCATCTAAATCCACATTCTCATTGACCTTCATTGGACTTCCTCTTGTAACGAATATTATAAGTCGTAAGTTACAGTGTAGCTATCTCTACTTTCGAAAATGTAACTATTAAAGTCTGCTCTTGAAAAACAATTTTATATTAGTTGTACTATTATGATACCAGTTATATAAAATGAGTGTACTTTTATTACGTGATTGGTTTCCATGGCTAGGCAGGTGTAATCCAACTGTTTTTCATTACACGGGCCAAAAATGCCATATACACTGGAATAATTAAGGTTAATATGTTTTAATGGACTTTTTAGAGGACTCGGATTTTTGTGCATATTTAATATTAAAACGTTATCTTACATAATGTAATTCAACGGCTCAAAGAAAATTGAAATATAAAAAATACAGGGTGGAACGATAAAATTGTCGTCCTAAATAAAACAACACTACAGCTTTATTTTAAGAGTTTTATGGAAAAAATCAATTCAGGTAACTTGATTATGTAGTAGAGCTGACATCTATTCAATGAAGCCGCCTTCAGCCTCAATCACCGCCTCCATACCGATCCGGAACTGGGAGTATGCCTTTTCAACAAGCCCAGCGGGAGCTCGGCGAATATTAGGCGGATGGCGGTGATCAGGCTGGTTTTGGTGTTGTGTGTGGTCATGTTGGTGATTTTCTCGACATATGGCCGAACAAAGTAGTCCAGCAGGTTCAGATCGGAGGGGGAAGGGGGCCAGTGAGAGAAGGGTACAAAGTCGTAGCACTCCTTCCAAAGCCAAGCCTGGGTCTCTTTGGACTTGTGGGCCGGCGCCGAGTCCTGCTGCCACACCAAGGGTCTGCCACAGGCCACCCGATTGCATCGGGGATCACCACACTCTTCAGCACATCCAGGTACACTTTGGTGCTGACTTTCGAGCCGTCATCGAAGATGTGAGGTGGCATGATATGGCCCTCACTTGAAACCACACCAAAGACCATAACCGTAACCGGAAATTTTGTTTTGATCACCCTGGGTATGTCCCTCTTATTTGTGGTAATCCAGCGATGGTTCTGGCTGTCATAACTAGGATCGGTAGAGAGCATTGGCTGTACAGCGGCGCGTCTCCGATCTCGCTCGTTGAACATTGTGTCACTTTCAGACATGATAGAAGGCTTCTATCGCTCTTGGGATTTGTACACAACTGGCTAACTAGTAGATGATCTGCAACAGCAAAAGAAAACCGGTTTTCATTAAACGGAAATGCAATCATGTTGTCTTTTCTTGGGCGACAATTTTATCATCCACCCTGTAAATAAATGGATGAATAAAAACGCAGTTTCCGAACTGTCATGCCAAGGCTCTTGTAGTTAAAAATGACTACGAAAAAACTTGAGATCCCCAAAATTCTTGTGGGCATGTGTGGAATCGGCGGAAGCAGATATCCACCCCACAAACACCAGGCGGAAGGGAGCGGACGACTCATTTTAGGGAGTTGTGGGTGACATGTGATGGGGTAAAGACATACAGTTGAACACCAGCCACGAAGATGCAAAGTTTATGAGCCCCAATTTTGGAGGCGGGCTCCAAAAGACTCGACCCATTAGACTAGCATGTTAAAAATACAAAAAAAAACTAGGAAGAACCTTTAATGCCTGCGTCTGCTCTCTTTTTCTTACCATGATACGTTGCTCCATTTTGTAGCTTACGCGGTTGTCTCAGTTTCCATACTCTCTTTCTTACTCCCGAGAAGTACCAACAAGTGGTAGTAGTAAATAAACATTTGGGTAGTTAAACAGGGTTTCTTGCATTCGTTAACTTTTAACACGTGGAATTATAAAGTTATCATTGGTACCACAACGGTACACTTATACGCTGACATGTAAGGTAAATTAAATGGTTTTAATTAAGGGAGTCATTTTTCCAAGTCGGACACAGGTGAATATTATGAAAAATCCCCATGACAAGGAAAAGATAATCACACAACTGGATTTATTCCTGAATTAGACGCAAAGGAACATCGTCAATTTTTTAAAAAATTCATTACTTTTGCAGCATTCTTCATGGATATTGCCATAAATTTTCATACGGAAACCACTAGAATTCTATTAGTGAGTATGAAGGGTGCTTGTACTTATTTGAACTAGTAAATATATGCAGCCTCCACCGGGGAAAATCAATTAAAATTTTGATGTAAAAAATATCATATTAAATCAGAAAGACTAACAAAATTAAATAGTAACATATATAAAACGGTTCCACAAATTTTCATTTTATTTTAATTGGTTTATGTATGAAATTATATACAAGATAATTTTTAATACTTTTGAGATTAAGAATATACGTCATAAATCAATAAAACAAAAAATAATTTCTTAAACATGGTTTCGTTAAAACCAGTATGTGCATTATCCACACCATTTACAATATAAACCTTAATTTTTTAGTGATTTATAACACACATGTCAGTATTTTAAACTTATTATTAACATAAACTTGTTCCACTCCTTGTTTTCTTCGAGTCAACCAGTCGTTCGCACCAGATTGGTAGTAAATCGAATTAACCTGATCCCTGGAGGCCTTCCTTCAAGGCAAAACCTACTTTGAAGAGCTGTGTTCATAGCTTGGCACCTGAGGCGCCAGAACAGAGTGAATGCTGTAAGGACCAATAATTTTTTGAAACAGCTACGTATGAATATCGATTTATACTTGGCTTCCCACAATAAAATGATATTGCCTCACATCCTGGCTTGATGGGAAATCACTTAAATACGCAATCAAAACTTGAGCAGTTATAATGCAAATCTAAAACAGCTACTTAGCCCAGTGGGCAGGGGTTGTAGGTTACGACGATAGCCTCTTAAGCAGATGATACAGGAAATGCCCATCAACGAGTGTCCTAAATCAGATGGTGAGGCTTCAGTATTGGAGCTTTGGGGAATATGGGCGTACTCATTATTATTTTTCCTGGGTCTACACTCATTTGAAGTGGTAGGACCTAATAGTGTCATATCTATGAGTCAAAAAGAACTGTTTTATCATTTACTAGACTTGAGACATTTTGACTATTTGCAAATAAAGGTTTGAAGTTAAACATAATTTTTAGTGGTAAATGGAAATAATTGAAGCCAAAACATGAGTTCTGATTCATTGAAAAATGTTACCTATTAACTATTATATATATATATATATAGATATACGAATTGGCTTTAAATAACCAATAAAGTTTGATATGCCATATAACAAACCAACCAACCAACCTAATAGAGCTAGACATTATTTGAAATAGCATTAATAAATAAGATGCTCATTAAGATTCTATAAAGATTATTCAATAATCAGTGAGAATATAACTCAATAACTACAAAAACGTTGACGTTTCAATCAGAGACACGTAATTTCAATTGTAATAAAGTGAGAATCTGATTGGTTTTGTTTGGTTTGGTTTGGTTTTATGGCACATCAAATATTGAAAGTTATTAATGTCAAATCCATTTCCAAATATATATATATATATATATGTGTGTGTGTGTGTGTGTGTGTGTGTGTGTGTACATATATATAAACAGTTCTATTTCAAACAATTCATTTTAATATAAGCTCTTAGTTTAGTTCTATTTAACCCACAAATAGGATTCTATCTGCTGCTGCCAATCCGGGCCAGAGTGGGCCTTGGTGCGATGGCAATAAAGGGGTACTCCATAATTCTCAAAGCGCCAGCATTACTGATGCCGCACCATCAGATTGTTCAGTGTCATAAATCAGGAAACTCGTTGGGGTAGTCTATAGAGATGCAGTCGGTGTATTCTACAGCTCCAGCCAACCATGCAATGAGAGTCTAATATAGAAATAGATGATTGGTTTACAATTTCGATCGTTTATAATGCCAAAAATGAAGTTTGCTTTTTTATAAAAAAAAAGAACCAAACTTCATTTTTGGCATTATAAACATACGAAAATGTAAATGAATCATTTTCTCGTGGAAGTTATTAATTAATCTAAAAAAAAAATTGTTTCATTGATTTCATATTTCTTTTATATGCATTAATCCTGACAAACTGAGCAACTGCATGCATTTATCTTGGGTGTGTGTGTATATATATATATATATATAGGTGTGTTTGAGTGAGTTTATAAATGTGTGTATATATGGAGAGACGAACAGACCGGCAAATTGATAAATATTCATTCGGCAGCGTGTCTAAACATGCTTTTTTTCACGCAAACACGGTGGAGCTATGGCTTTTGATTCTATTGAGTGCAGAGTATCAATATCTTCTTCTGGCCTTTGGCAGTCTTTATTTTTATCCAGGAGGGTGGCTAGCGCCTTCCTCGCCAAACTCGGTGGGGATACCAATTTAGTCAGTGATTAGTACGAAGTTTCACGTCGCTGAAAATACTACAGGTACTAAGTAACCCAGTACTACCTGTTTCATAGTGACATCATCGGTGACTAAATGGGTACTCACTCCGAGTTCATCCGATGAGAATGTTGGCTAGTCGTCACGAAAAACAAGAACAGATGAGGAGTGGGGAAACTCTTTTTTTAACGGCTATCGAACACATTATTCCTAGGAATGTTGGACACTTATTCTTTATCAAGAAAGAAAATTCTGATTCAATACCTGCGTTTGACGTATTTGATGGTCATCTTGCTTCAGCTTGTGACTGGACGATAATCACGAAAACTTCGAGAGTTGTATTCGATTTCTACATTCGTTGGCTACCATAATATAATGATATCCAAATGTTTCACTGGCTCATTGGCTTAGTGGCTAGAGTGTTCGCCAAAGGCCCAGGATATCGGATTTCAATCCCAAGTCGAGTCATACGAAATACTCAGAAAATGGTACTTTATACCTCCATGCTTAACACTCAGCATTATAAGGTATGAATCAAGAGAAAGTGAAGCAATCCAGGGAAAAGAGTAGCAACCTCCCCTACATCTCAGTGTTGTATCTATTAACAAAAATCTATGGGCTTCTGCTAAACTGAATTGTTTAAAATACAACGTTTTGACATTTTAACTGTGTATGGTCCAGCGGTTAGAGTGTTCGCCAATGGCCCGGGAGACCTGGGTTCAATCCCAGGTCGATTCATACCAAAGACTTTAAAAATGGAACTTGATACCACCTTGCTTAACCCTCAGCATTATAAGGTACGGTTCAAGGGTAAAGTGGAGCAATCCAGGGAATGGAGTAGCGCCCTCCCCTACACCTTGGTGTAGTAGCTATCGAAAAGGGAGCCTTTGGGTCACCCTCGACTATGGTCGCTAACTTACTTACTTATGCTCACCTCAGTTGTTTAAGTTACAACGTTTTGACATAAAAATGTGTACTTATGTTCAACTGAGTTGTTTGAAAAAGAATTGTTTTTGACATTTAAACTGTGTACCTCTTCTCAATTAAATTGTTCGAAATAGAACTGTTGTGACATTTAACAATGTGTAAACAAGAAACTGTACTTATACTAAACTGAATTGTTTAAAGCTTTTATTAGAATCACTTAATTCGGCGTTATAAGCCCGAAAACGGTTGACAGACCGTTACACAAAACAACCAATCAATCAACAGAATATTCCCTCACGATCTTTTCATTTTTTATCAACCATTCCCACGTCGATGGAAGTGTAGTGATGTATGCATACTTGAACCGAGTTAAGCTTGCAGTTACACACACACACACACACATATATATATATATATATATATAGGTGCCAAGAGCCTCATAGTAACACTGTTGTGTCCTGATCTCGAAGGGGGCATTTACGTCAGAATAGCCCAATTTAGGATAGCACTGCACACCCAAACAACTGGGAAAATTACTTAAAAAGGTGAATAAAACATTGTCAGTCTCCTCAACGCTGGATTGTTTCCTGAGGCTATCAGAGGTTCATTTCGGGCAAGAAGGAAAAAAAAAATAAAATGATTTTCAAATGAAATAATTAAATTTAACATTTGCTATTGGAATGGCAGAACTATTCTCAGTCATATTTCTCCTAACCGTCAAGAAAACTTTTGACAAAAACATCTACAGAGATTACAGATTGATATTTCTGCTCTCTCTAAAACTTGAATGTCAAAGGAGGATCAGCTGATTTAAGTATTAATTGGTCAATAACTTCTTATGTAATTGTGAAAGCAAAGTGTGAACGATGTGAAAGATGTATTGGATTTGCTGTTAAAACAACACGAATTTCTGGAGTTTACCGCGAGTGTTAAAGACCACATAAGAAAACTATAACTATCTCCAGTAAGAACGATATGCGATTTTGCTGTTTACGTCCAAGCTATCCGGGTTGATAAGGAGATAGTTATGACTTTTTATGAAACTCTTCTGATTGCTATTACCTCGACATCGAACGATGATAAGTTGATCACCATTAGTGATTTTAATGCACCCGTTGGCAAGGGATTTTGAGATATGGAATGTGCTTGGTCATGATGGGATTAATAAAGTGATATATCTCTGGGGGAATATTCTCAGTATAAATAAGACTCCACACGAAGTGTAAGTATAACAAGTTTATCGTTCGAAAGTAAAACGTACAAATAATATATGGACACTCGATTGTATCTTGAATGCCAGAGTGAGTACTCTCGCTTCTACCGCTTGGTTGCCGCTTACTCGCGTCTTTTATGGATAGAGCAATCCATTCACAGGGGGTTTCAGGATCTTCCACTATATCATAATGTAAATGCAAATGACACTCAATATCAAAGCATGGCCATATGATTATAACCAGCAGATGTGATATTGATGCTTGTTATATACGTGTCATGTGTAGTGCAGAATTTAAGACAGATCACAGATCTGTGTGAGGAAAGGCTTAAACTCCGAGTTAAAAATTTCGTATGACTGGAGTGAAAATTTTAAAGGGTCTCCACGTTAATAAATTAAAACAAAAAGATGATAACACAAATTTAAGGGAATGACTTGAATGTTTGATTTTGATTGTACTTGGGAAAACTTTAGAGACCAAATTGCTTCCACTGTAGATGTTCTTGGATTTACATCGAATAAAGATGAAAACTGGTTTGACGATAAGGAACCTGTTGTCACCTAATTATTTTACAGGAAAAAGAGCGGCCTATGTAAGAATACTTCAGAATTAGCCCTCACTCCAAACTTTTACGATGATAAGTTGTTATAAGAGTATTGACGGGGTTCTCCTCACTTCACAGATCTTTAGAACTGGAGTCTCACCATCAGATTCAGTTTATTTTTACACCAAGTACGTCAGGTTTTTGTGATTTTACCTCTCAGCACGGGCGACAGCCAGCGTATTCTTAGCCCTGCCGATAGAGTTGACATAGAACGAAACAGTCTGTCTGTGGATGACGATATATACGGTCCCCCATGGTGGGGGTTGAGCACTCTGGCGAAGGAATTTTTGGCTGCCGCTCGCATAATGCAAAGCTCTTCGAAAGAATTAAGCAGTCTGGTAGCCGATAGGGTATAAAATGGATGCTGCTTCTGCTGCTACTACATAAATACCTTTTAAGAATTCCCTTAGCCAAAGTGGTATGCTTGTTGGGCGAGCGGTCTGAGACTTAGTCGAACGAAAAGTTGGATAGGATTCGATCCAGACTTTGAGCGTCCTACGTGTCTATCCACACTGAAGAGTTCTGATAGAATAAAACAGTCTGTCTATGGATGACAATATATATATATATATATATATATATATAAGACCTTGTGGATCGTACAGGATTTAAACATTGTTTTAAAAAGCGAGTACATGTTTTAAGAATGTTTTAAAATCATAAAAATGAATTAAAATTCTTAAAAATGGGACCCCTTCTTTCAGTCACTTCTCATCAGAGAAATGTCAATAACAATCAATTTTGTACTTAAGAAATTAAGCATGTGGAAAATCAAGGAGTGAAGAAAAAGTATTTTGAAAATACATATGTTACTGTGATTATGGGGAAACAACACGTTAGATTTAAGAACGTCTCTTAATTTAACCGAATTGAAACAGTGGTTGACAGATCTTTTAATTAGTTCTAATACCTGCATGGAGGTATTGCCAATCTACAGTAACTTTAAATATACCTAGCACCTCTCTGGTCCAAATTTTGATTTGGTGGATAATTGCATGCATTTATATTTAATGGTGTTGGTGATTACATCCTCAGGGTAACCATTTTTCAACAAAATTTCTTCATAAAATAGACTTCATATGCAAGCTTTAGTTTGGAACAGATCATTAAGGCCCGGTGTGCTAAGGTTTTTATTATATATATATATATATATATATGTATACCTTCTTTAAGAAAAAACAAAAAACAGTCACAGTAGTATTATAAATTTATTTCCATCATGTTATGGGTTTTTGATATAAATCAAAAACACAAAAAAAATTAACAGAATGAAAACCCATAACACGATGGAAATAAATTTATAATTCTAATGTGACCATTTTTTTTTTTTTAAGAAATTATTGGTCTGTAATGTCAGTTACATTGAGCTCTTTACCAGGAAAATTTAAATGTTCACTGTTGAATGTTTTTTTTTTTTTGTCCTGATGGAATTACTCCCAACTCCGGTTTAACTGGACAAAATAATACTTATATATATATATATATATATATATATATATATATATATATATATTGTTACGACAATAGGGATAGAAAACAGATCAGGATTTTCTCCCTTTGACAGTGGTGTTTTAAATTAGGTAATCTACACAAGATAGTATGATTTCTTTCCCTAAGAAAGCCAGACAATGTCTTCTTCTCCCGATTCGAGATATGAGACGTTAAGGAGAAATAAATGCAACAGAACGAACGACATGGATGAGGTAAGACAGGCATTTGTTTAACAAACGATTAATGACAATAAAAGGAAGAAAGGAAACTAAAAAGGTGATTATGATATAGGGACTGAGTAATCGCTATTTGCTTGGGTAACGGTGTGTACATAGAATACTTTCTTATTTTACGAATGCATGCTACTACATAAAATTGGAGGTGACATATCACAAAATTATCTGATTTGATATTTCTTTCTGGGTCTCTCAGAATTTTTTTACAATAGTAATTTTGTTTCATTTTATTCTTTCCACTATCTCACTTCTTTTCTACTTTCTTCACCCCGTTACTTCTGTTCGGTTATGCGGAGAAGTTCTGGAATATTTCATTCGATTAAAGAATCTCTTCTGTGGGTGAATTCTTGGTTCATCTCCGGAGTTAAAATAAGACTGTATATCATAGTAGGAATAACAAAGACATTCCAGGATTCTTAGCAAACTTCACTCTTGTTCCAGATTTTTTCCTTCAACTAGATGTTTCCCGCGAAAAAGTTTATTCGCTTCCGATGGGATTAAGCTGCAGCCTCCGACTGTCATTTCCCAGTTTTTTTCACGCCTTGGTTCAACCGTTTCTTCTTGGCGCCATAATACTAACACCTGATTGGCTATCGTCGTCCAATCAGTATTCCTCTAGAGCTTCAAATATCTGCGTTCCCTGCTGCTGCTGTTATGTTAAAGAAGAAGTAGTAATGGCGGGCATTGAGCATGTTTGTGTGAGTGGGGGAAGATAACGACTTGCCAGAAGTGTGATGAATAGACGTGGCTCAGCAGGGCACCGCATCACAATATTTATATATATATATATATATATATATATATATATATATATATATATATATATATATATATTGTGATAGTATATATGTATACTATGAACATGAAGTGTCTTTGTACGTGTGTATGTATGTATGTATGTATTTCCACATTTCACGTTATTTATATGCAAACATAAACTCGCAAGATATATATATATATTATCACATTTCACCTCATATATATGCAAACATAAACTCGCAAGATATATATATATATTATCACATTTCACCTCATATATATGCAAACATAAGCTCCCAAAATGCATTACCACATTGCACTCTCTCTATATGCAAACATAAGCTTGCTCTAGCGGGGCAATATGGTGAAATTCAAAGTAATGCAGTTAGAATTTTCTGATAAAAAAATAAAGCAATTACCTGTTAAATTTACAACAGAACGCTATTCAAGCTGGAACCGTCACCTGAACTAAATGTTTTGTAATTGTCCTAAATCTTTTAATAATGTAGTTAATTATAAAATGTTTATTACAGTCCTTAATTTCTTGAAAAACATAGGCATTAATAACAGTTTGGAACTCTCTCACAATGGCAACAGAAGGAATCACGGGACATTGGCCCAGCGGTTAGAGTGTTCGCCAATGGCCCGGGAGACCTGGGTTCAGTCCCAGGTCGAGTCATACCAAAGACTTTAAAAATGGTACTTGATACCACCTTGCTTAACACTCAGCATTATAAGGTACGGTTCAAGGGTAAAGTGGAGCAATCCTGGGAATGGAGTAGCGCCCTCCCCTACACCTTGGTGTAGTAGCTATCGAAAAGGGAGCCTTCGGGTCACCCTCGACTATGGTCGCTAACTTTACTTTTACTTTACTTATATATATATATATATATATATATATATATACATTGAGCTATCAACCAGGAAAATTTAAACGTTCGGTTCTTGAATGATTTTCTTCTCCTGAAGGAATTACTCCAAACTCTGGTTTAACTTGACCGAATAATACCTATCTATCTATATATATATATATATATATATATATATATATATATATATATTGAAGTGTGTGTTTGTGTTGTAAGACCTTCTCCAAATAGATGACTTCGTCTCGTTATGAAACAAGACTGCATCCGGTAACGAGTTCGTAACCATTAGCTTCACATCTATCGATAAAAAATATCTTTGAAAATTATTGGTATATGATAGGAATACTTGAAACCATGAAAAAGACTATAAATTATTTCTATTTTGAACGAATACGTGAATCCATATGATTGTACACAAAAATGATTATTATTAAATAGGAATTGTTAACACATAACCATGCATGAATTATTTGTATCAGGAATCGTAACTTGGAGCTATGTAATTTGATACTTGAAAAGAAACATTTTATTGGGCCTTATTTAACACCTAAATGGTTGATATGTCAAATTCAGACAGCCCAACCAAACCATCAAGCATCCATGAATATTTTGCTCACTTTCTATAACCTCTTTGAACAAATGCACAGTTTTTCCTAAAAGTTCCGTAAAAAATGAAATTATTTTGAAAACAAAAGAAAGTGTGGTTTTGTTATTATTTGTCGAATATTACATAATCAAAACGAATATCACAATGTATTATTTAATACTAAACTTTATTTCCTAAAATAAGCACAGCCTTGTATATATTTTTAAAAAGTCGTTTTTGCAAAACGTACATGTCGTGCATTCATTTTCTAGATAAATGTTTCAATTTAATTTTTAGTTACAGAGTGGCAATGCTGTTGTGCTTTTTAATAAATTATCCCTTTTTAATATACAATGGTCTACTAGAAATAAAAAAAATTTATCACTTTTTTTTAAGATGGAGA
>OY757920.1:95652257-95834757 GCA_963585895.1 Sepioteuthis lessoniana
TAATAATCCTTTAGTTTTTGTGTCTAACGCACCAATCAAAATTGGCACAATCGTTACTTTCATGTTCCACAGCTTTTCCAATTCTCCAGCAAGGTCGAGGTACTTAATCTTCTTTTCACTTTCCTTCAGATTTATTCTGTGGTCCGTCGGGACAGCAAAGTCGACAATTTTGCAAATTCTCTTTATTATTATTATTATTATTATTATTATTATTATTATTATTATTATTATTATTATTATTATTATTATTATTAATAATAATAATAATAATTTTATATTGTCACCACGAACTTTCTTTCAAATCGATACTAATGTTTTCGTGTCCCAAATTATGTGTCGGTTTCTTAATGGGGAAAAAAGGAAAAGTAAAAAATAAAGCCATCTTACTGGAAAGCACAATTTAATCTCACTTTGTTCTATGAGAGATAAAAGAGAAGTGGAAAAAATTCAAAACCGCGCACTCACCGACACTAAATGAATGGTCCAAAATTGTAGTACTCGGCTTTTTTTTTTATACGTTGTCTTCAGAATCTGCATCTGAATTATTACCTTTTACTTAGATTTGAACACGAACAGCTGACTACTATTGAAAATATTCTGTTATTTTATCCATCAAACTGATTTGATAGATAGATAGATAGATAGATAGATAGATAGATAGATAGATAGATATGTGTGTATGTGTCGGTGTGTGTGTTAGAGAAGCCATGTATTCGTCATAACAGTGAGTAAAGAATGGAAAGTCCTAGTTACATTCGTTGTATTGAGAACCAAAAAGGGACTTCAACGTGGACAAACTTCACAAAATAATCACTCAGCAGCTAATTAAAGAAAAATATTTGTTAGTTATTTGTTTTATTGGTCTATCATTCTTTGTTGGTTATTTGATACCAAAACTTCTTCATACACAAACGTATATATGTTGAGGGGGAGCATGAACTTTATCCAAGTTAAACATTAACCAAAGTCTTTGTAAGCTGTATATATAATTTTGCCAACAGGCGGCGCTGCAAATTTGGCTTCCGTGTTGTCTGACGGTTTCATATTTTTTTTAATAAAATAACGACAGCTATATATTTTCTTATGTAACGTTTACATAGTTTTGTAGAGGAAAACCTTTTAATTCAAGTGTGTAACTCTTTAGAAATCAATCAATTCAAAGTGTTCTTATAACACTACGTAGTTGATTAGCTGTCCCTATTTCATTACATATGTATGAAGATAATAGAAAAGTTTTAATCAATTGGGAATAATTAGCATACAGGAGTAGTTACAAAACAAGAAAATATCAGTCAAAATGATGAACATTTATGGTAAAGCATTTCAATGGAAGTAATAAGAAAGAAGAACAATTTGGGCTGCTGGACCAAATGTATGTTCTTTTAAAAAGGACAAAAAATCAAACAATTTCCAATACAGGGTGGAACGATAAAATTGTCACCCTAGAAATGACGACATGATTCCATTTCCGTTAAATGAAAACCGGGGTTTTTTTTTGTTGCAAAACATCTACTAGTTGGCCGGTTGTGTACAAATCCCAAGAGCGATAGGAGCCTTCTATCATGTCTGAAAGTGACACAATGTTCAACGAGCGAGATCGGAGATGCGCCGCTGTACAACCAATCCTCTCTACCGATCCAGGTTTGAAAACAGGACCATTTTCAGCACCCTCAAAATGCACATCTAAAGTGTTCAACCTGCCCAGCGTGATGAAAACAAAGTTTCCGTCTACGGTTATGGTCTTTGGTGTGGTTTCAAGTGAGAGCCACATCATGCCACCTCACATCTTCGAAGTCGGCTCGAAAGTCAACATCAAAGTGCACCTGGATGTGCTGAACAGTGTGGTGATCCCCTGGTGCAATCAGGTGCCCGGTGGCAGACTCAGCGCCGGCCCACAAGTCCAAAGAAACCCAAGCTTGGTTTCAGGAGTGCTACGACTTTGTACCCTTCTCTCTCTAGCCCCCTTCTTCCCTAACCTGAACCCGCTGGACTACTTCGTTTGGTCAGACGTCGATAACATAACTAACATGACCTCCCACAACACCAAAGCCAGCCTGATCACCGCCATCCGCCGAGTATTCGCTGAGCTTCCGCTCCTAGTTCCGGATCTGTATCGAGGTAGTGATTGAGGCTGAAGGCGGTTATATTGAATATGTGTCAGCTCTATTACATATTCAAGTTACCTGAATTGATTTTTTCAATAAAAGTTTTAAAATAAAGCTGTAGTGATGTTTTCTTTAGGACGACAATTTTATCTTTTCACCTTGTAATTCTTAAGAATTACACATGCACACACATAAATGCTTTCAGAAATGCCCAAACATGTACGTGCAAATACAGATGTATATCCTGGGTTCAATCCCGGGTAGAGGCATACCAAAGACTGAAATAAATGGTACTTGATACCTCCTTGCTGAACATTCAGCATTAAAAGCTTGACAGCAATTACAGAAGAAAGGCAGGCCGACCAACTAGAACCTACATACAATAGCTCTGTGCCGATACAGGGTGTAGCCTTGAAGACCTACCCGGAACGATGGACGAGAGAGAAGGGTGGAGGGAGAGGCTCTAGGAGCTCCGCGTTGGCGGCGGGACATGATGATAATGATGATGATGATAGGGAAAAGAGTTGCCTCATCTAGGTATAGCTTTTGAAAAAAGATCCTTCGGGTCACCCTCGACTACGGTCGCTAACTTTATATTTCATATATATATATATATATATATATATATATATATATATATATATAAAAGAAAGTTAGCCACCGTATATATATATATATATGTATAATCAGTCGTATAAAATACCAGGTTATCTGACGATATATCTTGAGTTTTTACTTTGTCTTAAATGTTACATCTTATGTATTTGTTTATATTTAAAATATATTGCGCTGTTGTTTTGCATTTTTCCTGTTTTAACCACAGAAAGGATTTTGAGATGTAGATGCTCTTTTAGTGTTCAATTTTAAACAATATATATATATATATATATATATATATATATATATATATATACGTGTGTGTGTGTGTGTGTGTGTGTGTGTGTGTGTGTGATTTCAGTATTTTCAGGCTAAAAAGAAATCAAGCAAAAATGAAAGTCCTACCTTAACATTTTTGAATGTATATATGAGGATCATTAAAAAATTTTCCAGACATTTTTCGTATGGGTACTTTTATTGATAGTATACACATGAAGCTCTAGTCCCCTTCGAAGTAATCTCCACCGGCTGAAATGCACTTGTTGTACCGTTCCAAAAACTTCTGGAAGGACCAATGGAAGTCCTCTTCTGTGAGCATGTCAATGACCTCTATCACAGCCTCTTTCATCCTGGTGTATTCCAATTCCTACTGTAGCTGTTCATTTGAACCTGAAATCATAAAAATCGGTCAGTCATCTCATGAGATGTATAGCAATAACATACTGAATTTCAAGAGTCTACGACAATGTTAAATGCCCATACGAAAAAAGTATGGAAACTTATTGAATGAACCACGTATAATTCTACTGAAAGAATCAACATTAAATATGCTTGACAAGAATTTAAAGCATATCCAAGACAATTAATAACTAAATAGATAAGCTAGACAACAAAATTAGGTAAGAGACAAGTATTTATATTGTTTCTGCAAGTAAAATAGTCTTTACCAGCGAAACATCTCTCTCTCTCTCTCTCTCTCTCTCTCTCTCTCTCTCTCTCTCTCTCTCTGGATGGGTGAATATATATATATATATATATTTATATATCCACAGACAGAGAAAAGCTAATCCCTCTCTCTCTCTTTATATATATATTTATATGCAGAGAGAGAGAGAGAGAGTGTGAGAGAGAGAGAGAGAGTTTCGCCTCTCTTTCTCTTTTGCCCTCTTTCCCTATATATATATATATATATATATATATATATATATATATATATATACAAAGAGAGAGAGAGGAGAAAGGAATTTTGTATGTATGTTTCCAGCTAGTTGCTTTCGTCAGAGGACATATGTGACTGAACGCCATAGGAATGCAGGCCCAAATGTGACTCAAACTCACTCGTGTAGGTCTTTTAGTCGAATGTTTTTTTAGGTTTAGTATCGGTTTATATAAAGAGCACTATTGTGGGTCAGATATCTCTTTGTCCTAGTCTCTCTCTTCTCTTTCTGAGAGTGTTGCCACTTGTTTGTCTTTACTACAATTAATCTTTTTTATTTTATATGTTTTTTACTATCAATTTATATATATATATATATATATATATATATATATATATATATATATGTGTGTGTGTGTGTGTGTGTGTGTGTGTGTGTGTGTGTGTGTGTGTGTGTGTGTGTAATTTGTTTTATTCAACTTGAGCTTGAATTTATCTAAGAAGGACAATGACTACAGACAATCCCTACTCACAAACAACCCTATACAAAAGAAAAATTATCCCTCGAAATAGCAAACATATGCAAATTGGCCTAAACACCCAAGAACGAACAACCTCCCAGTAAAAAGAAAATTCCTAACAAAAACAAAAATGAAAATAAAAAGACTCACCTTATAGACCATTCCACACAACAAACGTATGAAAACAATAGCCCAAAAGAAAAACAAAAAATAAAAACAAAAAATAAAGTAAACCCATTCTTATACAGTAAAAACCACCCTATCAACAACACAAGAAATCTCTTTTTAGACAATACAAAAAAAAATTCATTTTTAGGGAATACAAGCAGAAATCGTTTTTAAAAAACACTAAACGAAGGAAAAACAGATTAAAAAACCAAACTAACATTAAACATAAAATCACAGTGGGTATCCTCGTGGTCTAATGGTTAAAGCGATGGACTGTGGAACCGTAGTAAGCGAGTTCGTACTCCAGTCCCGTTATTACGTTCACTTTCGGGCATATATACTTGGGAAAGGTATGAACCCCCTAATCCTCCCAGCTATGGGTTAAATAGTACCACTATTGTTCTTCTAGGAGAATGGATTTGGCATTAAATAAACTACAAATGTTGATATGCCATTAAACAAAGAAACCAAACCAAATCATAAATTTATCAACATATAAAGTCTACATAAACTTACTTAACCTAAACTAGGTCTTAAATATTGCCCCACTCCAAAAAGCAACATTGGAGAAGTAAAAAAGACCACAAAGAATTCGAAAGAAAATTTACGCTAATCTAAAAATAACAAAAATGCACATGACTTCCAAGTTATGAAAAAGACCGAATTCTTCTCAGACAAAAACAACAAAAGTCATTAAAAGACAGAGACAACCCAAAAGTCTTAAAAGAATACCCACATCTTCTACCTTCGGGGAAAACCCAATAGAACGAGCTACCAAACACAAGATTGAAAGATGTAGAGTATGTGATATAATTATAGAAGGAAAATCCTATACTTTTAAAAACCTGGACACAAAATTTAAAGACTTAAGCTGCAATTCTAAAGAACGTATTCTCCATAACCGGATGTAACAAACGTAAAAAAAAAAAACTATAAATAGGATCAGCCCAAAATCTCACTCCACAATTTATTAAATATTATAATATCAGAAAATAAAAAGATTAAAATGAAATGTATTTAAAAACATATACGAACGTAGACAGTGCTAATTTAAAGTCATGATCTTATATCAAACTAATGATTTCACATTATTTACACACAAAAAAAGAATTCATAGATAAATTCAAGCCCACGTTGAATAAAACATAAATCACTCACACACACACACACAAACACACACAATAACCCAGAGTAAAACAACTAACACCTTTATAACATATAAAATCTCAAAAACTAATTAGGATAAAGACAGACTAGTGGTCACACTCTGAGAAAGGGAAAAGGAAAAGGTGGAGGAATAGAAATCTAACACACAACAGTGAATTCTATATAAACCGATACTAAACCTAAAAAATACATTCGCCTAACAAAGCTACACGAGGGAGTTCGAGTCTCATTGGAGGTCCCATTCATATGGCCTTGTTTCACATATGTTCTCTGACGAAAGCAACAAGCTGGAAACATGCACGTATGTAAGAACGAAATAAATAATTCTTAAAAAATACAAATCTCCTCGTGGACAAATTAATTTTTAAATATTTATTTTTTTCTCTCAGGGGACCAACAACAAAAAAATATAAAAATTAACGCGCGCACACACACACACATATGTATATAAATATATATTGGCACAAACTGACAGAGTTGTCACACCTCTCTCTCTCTTTATATATATATAAATATATATATATGCAGAGAGGGAGAAAGAGCCTGAGTGAAAGAAAGGCGGAGAGAGAGAGAGAGAGAGAGAGAGAGAGAGAGAGAGAGAGAGAGAGAGAGAGAGAGAGAGAGAGAGAGAGAGAATGAACGGAGAAATAGACACATAAACTTTAACAAATAGGTTCTGTAGATTTGCTAATCACGACCTGTTTCTGCTTTAGGCAATCATCATATGGTATTTTTTTTCTAGACTGTTTACATGTAAATAATAATAGACCTCTGGACTCAAGAGGATTAGCGTTTACGTGTGTATGAATATCAAGAAATTTTAAAGATATTCATTCGATAAAGCAAAGCTGATTTTATGTTCGAAAATACTTCAAATTTAAAATGATTTTTATAATCTTTTTTCATTCGATTTATTAGAGAATCAGAGTATAAGTATTAAAGATATAAAATGTAGAGTTTGTGTGATGGTTTGAGCTGTAACAGTTTTTGGAGTTAGGTCTTTTACTTGTAATGGCATTCAGTCTTCATCGGTTTCTCGTATTGATTTAAAGTTTGTTAATTTTCTTTCAATTTTCTCAATGATAGTTGATAGAAGAATTGTTTTTAGTTAAATTCTTGACTCCCAAGCGGAAAATTTGTTCTCAGTGGAGCAGTTTATGATTTACAGATGTGTAAATACGAGGTGCATACGATAAGTTTCCAGATTTTTTTCGCATGGGCATTTTTATTGATAGTATACACATGAAACTCTAGTCCCCTTCGAAGTAATCCCCTCCAGCTGCAATGCACTTATTATATCGTTCCAAAAACTTCTGGAAGGTCCCATGGAAGTTCTCTTGTGCGAGCGCAACAATGACCTTCGTCACAGCCTCTTTCATCTACTCAATTGTCTCATAACTATAGCCTCTGAGCTTAGGGAATAAGTTTAAGTTACAGGGAGTAAGGTTTGGACTTTAGGGAGGCAGATGAACTGTCTTGATGCCCATCTTGGTCAAATAGTCTGTGACAAGGATGGAGTTTTGGACTGGTTTATTGTTCTGCTGGAAATGCCACGGACCCGATTTGAAGAGTGTTGGCCTCTTCCGACGGAATCTCTTCCTGAACTCCCTTAAAACCTCAACATAGTAACCCTAACCCTAACCCTTTGGCCAATCAACTGTGGTGTATTGACTACCTTACTCCTCCCAAACCTCTCATCATCCCTCACAGACTCCCTGCCTTCCTTGAATCTCTTATGACACTCAAAATCTGATGCTCGATTGATGCAAGATTCTCCAAAAGCAGTCTGAAGCATTCCATACGTTTCTGTGGCATTTTTTCCATGTTTAAAACAGAATTTTATTGCATATCGTTCTTCTAAAGAGTCAGATAGCATTTTTGAAATTCCCCAGCTGTGACAATCAGGATTTTGTAGGGTGTATCCCAATTCGTGCTGTAGCTGTTTATTTGAACCTTAAATCATAAAAACTGTTCAGTCATCTCATATGATGTATAGCAATAAGATACTGAAATTTTAAGAGTCTACGACAATGTTAAATGCCCATACGAAAAAAGTCTGGAAACTTATCATATACCCCTCGTAGTTATTTTTTTTTTTTTTTTAGAAAAGTTAAAAGCCTTTCGGATTTACTTTTTTTCGGTTTGAATTATTGCGTGGGTTTTAAAAGATAATGTTTTGCTCTTACCGTTTGATTTATAGTAGAGTTAAAAGTATTTTCCCAAACAGAATTCATAAGTTACTTAGTGCATTTGAGGCGTTTACAGAAGTGTGTGTTTATAAGGATTGCAAAAATTTATTAATTTCGTTGTAGATTAGTTTTTAGACAACTTTGTTAGAATAGAGTACAATGCTTTTAATGTTATTTCCAAGGTTTTTGGTCAACATGCCTCATATCCGATTCTAAAAACGTTAACTCACACATTTCAATTCATCTCGAGGTATTCAATACCAAAATTTAAGGAATTGCTTTTATTCTACATTTATATTCACATTTTTTTGTGTTATTGCTATTACTTGGAATATTCGGACATCACATCTTTATTGTTATACTCACTACGTTTCGGCCGATTTATCCTTCGGCCTTTTTCAGGTGTTTCATGTTGAACTTGGAAGTCCAAAGAAAATTTCGAACTGAACCTTTTATTTGAATCACAGGGGTAGATTATTCCAATTCTGTTAACCATGACCGGGTACAAGTGTTAAGTTAGTGTAAGTATTCCTTGTTAGTCCTACCTGTTGTTGGAATTGAACCTGCAAACTCCAGATGATTTCACCCAGAAGCACTTTCCAACTAAACGCCTTATCCACTGCGTCATATATCCTTGCTGTAGTAGTTGTTTCTTATGAGAGTTTCTTTCACACGGTCCAATCGAATACGAAAAAAAATTAAACAGATCTATTACACCCTTAAAAGCACAGCTAATCCTAGTCAAACGAGTACACTCCATGCTTTCCTGATACTATAACTAAAGTCTCAATATCATATCAAGGATATCCCTTTCTGGCGGGATCTTAATCCCCAGCTGAGTATACAGTCAGAATATCCTAAACACCACCGATAGGACATTATTCATTTTTTAAATTTTGAGTCAGTGGATAACATCCTTGTAAACACTCAACTTCCCCAACTATCAAGCTGCACGTATGTATGTATGTATGTATGTATGTATGATGTGTCAACTTGTAGATTTCATCCGCTAATATTTTACAAGAAATATCCACCTATGGTAAAACTGCAAATTTTTTCATCGAAATTCATAAATAAAATAAAATGAAATAAAATAAGCGCTGCGTATACGTGTAAGCAATTGAAGCACGTGTGTCTAATTCACCATGGTATTGCATAAAGCGTTTGCCAATTACACATAATGTTGTCTCCTTTAAATGTTTATAGAGAAAAACGTTAGATCATATTTTTGCAAAGCTACATGGGATTATATAAACCACTCTGTCTATGAGTCAAGGAATAAACTGACTATAAGCCCCTCATAGGATTAACAGTCAAAAACGGGTTATAACCAAAAAGAGAAATCTTGATCATGACAAGAAACTGTGTTGTATATCAATGAAGGAAAGAGGCCATGACATTTTCGTTTATTGAAATATAATTAAATGTGTGCAAACGAATTGCTTTTATTAAGTAGAAATAATTCATTGAAACAATAAAAGATAGGGACACTTTAAACCATGCAAATGAACAGGTAATTTGTATTAGAATATAATAATACATGATATCATAAGACTGTGAGAAAAACTCTTAAACATCATCTACACAAAAAATGTTAAGAGAAATGAGCTTTCAAATCATTCCCTAACCTATACGCATTGAATAACCTAAGACACTTTGAGATGCCGTTGTAATCTATGACTCAAACAAACGCAGATTATGTACAATGAACCTTTGATTTACGTCACAATTAAGTAAATGAACCATTAAAACTGAAGTAGACAAACCGGAAGACCTGGTTTCAATCCCAAGTCACGTCATATCCAAGACTTTAAAAATGGTACTTCATACCTCCTTGCTAAAACCTCAGCAATATAAGGTACGTATCAAGGGTAAAGTGGAGCAATCCTAGCGCCCTCCAATTACACTTTGGTGAAGTAGCTATTGAAAAAGGAGCCTTTTAGTAGCCCTCGACAACTGTCGCCAACTTTTACTTTAGACAAAGAAAATATTCTTTTTATTTAAATAGCTTTAATTTCAGTTAATTCTTTTCTGGTACATCAAGAAAACTCGAATGATTTCGGATAATATGATTGAGTCAAACACTTGCTCTAACTAAAAAAAATGATATTCACAAGAATCCAATGCCATAGTACCACTCGACTGGATATACTGATAATTATAAGATCGTCAAAGATTGACGGTCATCCAACTAAATATGTCTTTCCTGATTGCTTACCGTTTTCTGTTTTCTTATAAAGATTTTTTTCTTTTTCCAGCACAACTTACACACTGAAGTGCAAAGGTTATCGTCAACGGCATTTCTTAATGTCTTGTTATTTCGATGTTGACATCCTTCTACGACCTTTTTACTTTTCAACGCAGCCTTTTTTTTATTTTCTTGCAAACAGTGTCAAAGTCTATGTTCGGCAACTGATCTATAGATTTCTGGTGCTTCTTGCAGTTTCGGTGGCATTTCCTTCCAATATAGCGTCCTAGAGTCAAAGTCAAATCATCTAAACCAAAAATACCAGCGACAAAAACTTACTCATTATTCTGTTTCTATATCTTGGTTGGCAAATGACATTTATTTCTGGAAAAAAAGATTATAACTTTGTTAGAATCTGTGGAAGCACGCACCAGCGTCTTATGCTTATTTTAAGAACAAAGAAATGCTCTGAAGTTTTTTTATTCGTCTTGTTTCATTGATACTTTGAGATTTCATGCCTATTTCTTTTACTCTTTCTCACCCCAACTCTCACTCTATCTCTCTCTCTCTCTCTATATATATATATATATCTGGTTGAACATTATACGAGGGATCTTTAAATAAGTTTCCAGACTTTTTTCGTATGGGCACATTTCTTGGTAGTACACACATGAAACTCTAGTAACCTTTGAAGTAATCTCCTTCGGCAGCAACCCACTAGTTCTACTGTTCCAACAACTTCTGGAAGGCCCCATGGAAGTCCCCTTGGGTGAGTGTGTCAATGACTTTCGTCACAGCCTCTTTCATCTCCTCAAGTTTCTCATAACGACAACCTTTGAGCTTAAGGAATAACCAAAAGTCACAGGGAGCAAGGTTTGGACTATAGGGAGGCTGACGAACTGTCTCGATGCCTTTCTTGGTCAAATAGTATGTGATAAGGATGAATTTGTGGACTGGTGCATTGTCTCGGTGGAAATGCCACTGACCCGATTTAAAGACTGCTGGCCTCTTCTGAAGGAATCTCTTCCTTAACTCCCTTAAAATATCAACATAGTATTCCTTGTTGACACTCTGTCCAGTGGGAACCTAGTGCGTGTAGCTCCTGCAGGGTTAGGGTTAGGAACCCTAACCCTAACCCTGCTGTTAAAAAAAGGGATCATCAAAAGTTTGTTGGTGGATTTGCTCTGTCTGACCTTCTTGGGTCTGGGAGAGCCAGCATGCTTCCACTGGGAACTCTGTCTCTTAGTCTCTGGGTTATAGCAGTAGATCCAGCTTTCATCACATGGCGTTTTTCCAAGTTTAAAGCAGAATTTTATTGCATATCGTTCTTCTAAAGTGTCCTGATGTCCTGATTGAATTTTTGCAATTCACCAGCAGTGACAATCAGACTTTAGTAGGTCTTATTCCAATTGCTGCTGTAGCTGTTCATTTGAACCTTGGTCAGTCATCTCATATGATCTATAGCAATAACATACTGAAGTTTCAAGAGTCTACAACAATTTTGAATACCTGTACAAAAAAGTCTTGAAACTTATTGAAGGCACCACGTAGCTCAGCATGAATTTGTCACGCTGCTAGTAATTCTACTTTCCAGTATTTCAAGCCTTTCGTGAAGTATATGACTTTGTAGTTATTTACTAAACTTTTTTCCCAGATGTAGCACAAGGCAATATGAATGGGGCCCCCAGTGAAGTATATGACTTTGTATCTTTTCAGACGTATAAGTTTTCGAGACCATATCAGGCATTTTTGTGGTCTATGTGATGGCTACAGTTTTCGTGTAGGTTTTGTCAGCCTTGAGGATGGGTTTCTCTCGATATATTTGATTATCCGCTCCACTTTGCGTAGCTTTTCTCTTCTTCAGGAAATAGTATGTGACAATAAAACGAGTAATAGATTTATTCTTTTGACATGTTCTGTGACGAGTTTCCTCATCTTTGTTAGACCCATTATTGTTCTGTAGTTGCTAAGAACGTTTTCTGTTTAAGGATCTTATTGAATCAAAGTAGTTTCCTCTTCTGCCGTCCATTCTGGTATCCTTGATTCTTCTTGGCATTTACTCAGATGCAGAGCTAAACTATCGTGGATGGACGTGACTTTAAAAAACAGAATTATATATCTCATCAAGGCCTGTTATCTTCCAAATTGATATGTTCTAAAGTATTACTCAAAGTGAGTCCAGGTGTATGTTCCACTAAATTTTCTCTTTATCTCCTTGTAATTTCTTTTTTTATGTTATTTATTAATTCGTCCTTTCTGTAAGTTATTTCTGTTCCTATATTTTAAAACTAATTTGTTTTCTTTTCTTTTGCAACTCATTGTTGGATTTTCATTGTGAATTTTCAGCTTCTTGGTGGAATTTACTTTAGTTAGTATGGAAGGTCCTGTTTTATTTGTGCTGTTTGAACCTGTCCTGCAAACATTTGTGTCTCTCTTCTTTCATCAGTATATTTTAATTTATTTCTTCCTGATATATTGTCATGGTTGTCTGCAATTTTGTTTTGGTCTTTTCATTTTAATATATCCTTATGAGTTTTTCTTCTCGAAGCAATTTTGCTTGTTGTCACTGTCTTTATGTGTCCTTCTAGCCTAATTATTAAAATTGTTCCTCTCGTCTTAACATTGATTTGTGGTATTGGGTTCTGTGGTGTTTTGGTTTTCAATGCTTGTGTTTCAATTCGTGTACAGGGTTCTTCTTCTTCTATGTACGAATATTTCCTTACTTAAGTATATATAGAGAAATATCCCAGCATGTATATATTTAGAGAGAGAGAGAGAGAGAGAGAGAGAGAGAGAGAGAGAGAGACTTCATTCATTTTTTTTAAAGTTTCCATTTTGATTTAAAGTTTCCGAATATTTATTCTTATCTGCCAAAAATTATTTCATATTCTCTCTTAGTTTGTTTTTTTAAGTTTATAAAATCGTAAGTTAATTTACTTAAAAAATTCCTTTCAGAAATGAAAGAAAAATACTGCATGAAAATATTATTTTCTTTATCGTGGTATACTTGTGGAAATCATTATTATTTAAAAATCTGTCTGTTTTTGGCTTACTAAAAATGCAAATACCAAAATGTTCCCGTCTGTAAAAATTCTTACAAGAATGATTGCCGTGTGCTTACTTTATGGAAAATGGATAGGTTTAGAGTTCAATCGATAAATATAGCACCCTGTTGATGGAGCGTAAAAATGCTGTCGGTATCCCATGAAGAAGAGCAAGAACCCATCTTCCGCGGAAAAAAAAGTGGACTTCGAATGACTCTAAACTGAATATACAAGAAAATGAGGAGTATCACTTAATTTCCATAACTTCTAGGTTTACTCTGACCTGAACCGTTAGTACAAATAGGGTCACATCTATGAATAAAAAAACACATCGTTTAGAAATAGTTTAAAATTATTCCCATTTGATAAGAATATTTGATTTCATATAACTGTAATTTCTTTGTATTAACATAGTTACTTTAAAGTGTTATTGATTATTAAAGTATATCATTAGTGACTTAAAACGATGTAATTATTAATATTTGATAGGAATACTTGAAACCAAGTAAAATCAGTAATATTACGTTGTATTTCTATCCAATAAACACAAAAATGGCACAATCGGCTGGGGGTGCAGAATACACCGACTGCATCTCTGCAGATGGATAAGACTCCGCCAACGAGTGTCCTGGATAAACAATCTGATTGTAAGACGCCAGTAATCCTGGAGCTTTGGGCAATGCAGAGAACCCTTTTATTACCATTGCTCCCAGGTCCACTTAGCCCGGAGTGGTAGCATCTGATAGGATCCTATCTATGGGTAAAATAGGACTAAACTGTGTACTTATGCTAAAGTGATTGTTAGGAATAGAGCTGTTTTGGGCATTCAAACTGTGTACTTATGCTAAATTGAATTATTTGAAATAGAATTGTTTATAAGTATAAAAATAGCTTTGCCATGAAATAACCTAAAATGGTTGATATGCTATAAAACCAAACCAAACCAAGCAAAAATAACTTTCAAAATATAGCAACACATCTGTTGATATAAATATGCAACGAACGAATTTTTTGTAACACCTTGTCATAAAAAAAAAAACCTTTGATGTGATGGAATGCAATTAAAAGCAATCAATCTACAGGGTGGAACGATAAAATTGTCACCCTAGAAAAGACGACATGATTGCATTTCCGTTTAATGAAAACCGGTTTTCTTTTTTGTTTTGTTGCAGTTGGCCAGTTGTGTACAAATCCCAAGAGCGATAGGAACCTTCTATCATGTCTGAAAGTGATAATGTTCAACGACCGAGGTCGGATATGCGCCGCTGTATAACTCATACTCTCTGCCGATCCAACTTATGACAACAGGGCCATTGCTAGCACCCTCAAAATGCAAATCCGGACGGTTCAACGCATCGGACGACCATTTGCAGGTGGTGGAGCGGAAGCCCAGGGCTGAGGACACCGCCAGGAAGACCCGGACCAAGGAGTTCATCGAAAAGGTCCAGGCAATCATTGATGAAACTCCTCAGCGGTGTGGTGATCCCCTGGTGCAATCAGGTGGCCGGTAGCAGACCCTGGGTGTGGCAGCAGGATTCGGCGCCGGCCCACAAGTTCAAAGAGACCCAGGCTTGGCTTCAGAAGGAGTGCTACGACTTTGTACTCTTCTCTCACTGGCCCCTCTCCTCCCCCGACCTAAACTCGCTAGACTACTTCGTTTGGTCATACGTCGAGAACATCATCATCATGACCTCCCACAACACAAAGGCCAGCCTGATCACCGCCATCCGCCGAGTATTCGCTGAGCTCCCGCCGGCGCCTGTAGAAAAGGCATGCTCCTAGTTCCGGATCCGTATCAAGACGGTGATTGAGGCTGAAGGCGGCCACATTGAATAGATGTCAGCTCTACTACATAATCAAGTTACCTGAATTGATTTTTTTAAATAAAAGTTTTAAAATAAACTTGTAGTGTTGTTTTCTAGAGGACGACGATTTTATCGTTCCACCCTGTAACTACATAATCAAGTTACCTGAATTGATTTTTTCAATAAAAGTTTTAAAATAAAGCTGTAGTGTTGTTTTCTTTAGGGCGATAATTTTATTGTTCCACCTGTATCAATCAATCAATAGATATTTTGTTTTTGATTAGTTTCTTTTGCTTTTAATTTCTAAGATATTCACCCTTTTCTCGGTAGATTTTCTACCTGAAGAAAACTTTTAGATGGATTGGTGAAACGTTAAGGCAAAGTAGAAATGAGTTCAATAATTTCTCATCGCCAAAAGAATGAAACACTGGGGATAGTTTCACTGACACAAAGCATTGTCAGTGGTAACTATGTTTATAGTTTTGTCCAGTCAGATCAAGTAGTAAAAAAATAATTAGATGCAAGAAAGACAGGGTTAAAAAAAGATAATACATTGGGCAAATGACTGTATTTTGATCTGATTGAAAAATGGTATGAACAGCAAAAAAAAAAAACGTCCAATAGAAAAAGACACATTATTATCGGTAAGAAAAAACGAATCATCCAATCTCGATCAGACTGTCGCATATCCCACCACTGGACAAACAACAAAAAACTCGTACATATATAGATATATAATTTATATTTTTATTCTTCGACGGCGAGGTGTCTGTGGTGTAACGGTTATAGTCGTAGGAAATGGACACGCTGACACGAGTTCAAATCCTGGGCGAGACTGAAAGCATTTCACATTGCACTAATACCCTTGGGAAAGGTATGAATCCAATTATTCTCTCTGCAGCTATAGGTAAAAAGTAGGGCAGTCTGGGTTATTCAGCCTTGGTGAGACAACTAGCCTAGGAGAGGGAAAACTCTAAATTCAAACCTGTTAAACACCACTTAAAAATTGACCTTGTGTTATATCCTGCCCGAGCGGAGGGGTTGGTAAATAGGATTACTGCATTTATCCCCTAGCCTATATTTTAGCCCATCTCAGTGGGAAAGGTATGAATCCAATTATTCTCTCTGCAGCTATAGGTAAATAGTAGATCAGACTGGGTTCTTCAGCCTTGGTGAGGCAACTAGTTTACGAGAAAGAAAACACAGAATCAAAACCTGTTAAACTCCGCTTAAAAATAGACCTTGTGTCATATCCCGCCCGTATGGGGTTGGTAAATATGGATCCGCAGGTCTCTCCCCTGGAGGCAGTGGATCCCTGCCTCCAGTCCCAAAATTGACAGACCTTATATTTCTTTTAAAGTCCCATGCGGAAGCATGAACATCCTCTTCGCCTCACGTATTTTTCTGTTTATAACTGGTAATCGGAACGTACATACTTCCGTTTTTTCCCGGTAATTTGTTGATCTTATCTGAGAACGGAAATATCTGCCACTCTATCCATAGGAAATAAATTATATTCTCGCCATCATATTTTATATTTCTCTTTTCTGTGAAAACATTTTTTTGGTGTTATCTTGCAACTGCCTTTAATCTGCTAAGTTCATCGTCATCAGCTAAGCTAGTATATTACAAGACTACATAAAGAGAATAACTTGCCAACTAGAAAAGTTTATCGTTTGATTGGACCACAGAGAGTAAAACAAGTCATAACTGAATCCATGGAACAATTCCAAAGTAGTTGATAATAAAACTAGAAGAATTGAAAATCCTAGGAATAATACAGGCCATTCAAATTACAGCACCACTGAGATGGGCTAAAATATTGGCTGGGGGATAAATGCAGTAATCCTATTTACTATCCCCTCCGCTCGGGCAGGATATGACATAAGGTCAATTTTTAAGCGGAGTTTAACAGGTTTGAATTCAGAGTTTTCCTTCTCCTAGGCTAGTTGCCTCGCCAAGGCTGAAGAACCCAGTCTTTCCTACTATTTACCCATAGCTGGAGGGAAAATTATTGGATTCATACCTTTCCCAAGGGTATTAGTGCTATGTGAAATGCAATCAGTCTCGTCCAGGATTTGAACTCGAGTTGCCGTATCCATTTCCTACGACGATAACAATTACACCACGAGCATGGGATAAATGCAGCAATGGAATTGATGTTACGGTAGAATAGATCCAGTATCGAGATATTCACAGTAGAGAGATATTGATAGTTTTAGAATTGAGAAAGTTGTTGGAAAAATGAAGTAGTGGCATTGATATAGTGAAGTGATGGATGCAGAAGTGGTAGAGATACTGTAGTTTGATCGATGTAACCGTATTATTTTTTCAGTACTGACATAGATGAAGTAGTGGGATAGAATCGCTTGTTGGATAAGGCCAGTAGTGTGATAATTTCAGTAGTGGGATAGATACAATATTTTAAATAACGCAGTTGTTCGAATGATTCACTAAAATGATATAAGCAATAGATGCAACAGCGGACTAGATTAAATAGGAAAATACATTTAGTAGATTGTATATATATATATATATATATATATAGTTTAAGTAAGAGCTATGGTAATCTTTGACATTATCGCAGGTGTGCTGCAAGGGGACACATTTGCACCATACCTATTCTTATTTGCCTAAACTATGTATTTCGGACGGCGATAGATTTAATGAAAGAAAATGGCCATATTCTGGAAAAGGCAAGAAACAGACGATATCCCGCCCGAACTATTACGTATGTGCACGAATCCCTGATGCATAGTGTGATAGACACAGTGAGATGGATGCAGTAGTGTGATAGACACAGTGAGATGGATGCAGTAATGTGATATACACAGTGAGATGGATGCAGTAGTGTGATAGACTCAGTGGGATGGGTGAAGTAGTGTGATAGACACAGTGGGATGGATGCAGTAGTCGAGTACATGAAGCGATGTGAAGAATACTGGAATGGAATGATTAGCATGAGATTATCATAAACAACTGCCCAATTGTTATTTTTTTGTTATTTTTCATTTTTATTTTTGCACACACACACACGCACACACACACACACACACACACACACACATATTACATCCATCAGAAAAAAATACTGACAATACGATAGACAACAGAAAGACAATAACTAGGAAACAAAACTGGGAAGAAAAACAACGCTATGGGCGTTTTAAACAACATCCCACACCAGAAAACCTGGACCTAGTTAAGAAAAGGAAACTTTTGGGGTGAAACAGAATCTCTCCTAATAGCAGCACAAAAAAAAACGCCATAAGAACCAATCATATCAAAGCGAGAATAGATAAGACGTAACAAAATAGCAAATGTATGCTATGTGGTGACAGAGACGAAATCATAAATCACATAATAAGCGAATGCAGCAAATTACCACAGAAGGAGTATAAGACTAAAAACGAAAGGCCGAGAAAGGTGATTCACTGGAAGATGTACAAGAAATTTAAATTTAACCATACGAACAAATGCTATATGCACAACTCTGCATCTCTCCTAGAAAATGACACACATAAACTCCTATGGGATTTTGACATACAGACGGATCAACGGATCTCGGCCAGAAAACCAGATCGAATAATAATCAACGAAAAAAGAGAATTTGCAAAATTGTGGACTTTGCTGTACCGGCTGAGCACAGAATAAAAAAGAAAGAGTAGGATAAATACCTCGACCTTGCTAGAGAATTGCAAAAAAAATTTGGAACATGGTGGTAACAATTATACTAATTGTGATTGGTGCTTTTGGTACAGTAACTAAAGGATTATTAAATGGACCGGAGGACTTGGAAGTTGGCGGACGAGTTGAGACCATCCACACTACAAAATTATTGAGAACGTCCAGAATTCTGAGAAGAGTCCAGTAAGGAGACTTGCTGTCACTCAAACTCCAGTGAAAGAGCATCAACTAACGCTGATGTGAAAACCTCTCTATGAATAAATAATAATACAGAAAAAAAATGTGAAGAAAAGTTATTGCATGGACATTTCAAACGGCAAACAATCAAAATCTAAAACGTGAAACTTGTACATGGCTAAGAAAAGGAAACCTAAAGAAAGAAAATGAATCTCGTTTAACAGCAACACAAAGCACAAAACAACAGTATAAGGTCAATCTATGTGGAAGCAAAAATAGATTAGACATAACAAAATAGTAAATGTAGATTATGTGGTGATAGAGACGAAATGAAATGATTGCTGCAAGTTAGTACAGAATAAGTATGTGACTAGACATGACTGGGTAGGGAAAGTAATCCAATAGGAATTGTGCAAGAATTCTAAATTTGACCATACAAACTATTAGTATATGCACAGCCTGGAATCCGTCTGGGAAAAGGGAGACTCACAATCTTTTCTGGGATTTCGAGATACGAAGAGATCATCAAATATCAGATTGACACCCAGACCTTGTGATAGTCAACAAAAAAAAAAAGAATTTGATGAATAGTAGATTTTGCTGTCACGGCTGACTCCAAGGTAGAACTGAAAGAAAGCAAAAAGATAAATAGATATCAAGACCTTGCTAGAGAACTAAAAACAATGAAACATGGAGGTAACGGTGACGGTGATACCAATTGTAATTAGTGGTAAACATCCAGACTACAGTATTTGAAAAATCGACCAAAATACTGAAAAGAGTCCTTGAGACTTGAGGAGAATTTCTCCTACTCAAATTCTTGAGAAAAATCATCGGCTTACGCTGGTACGAAAAACTCACAATAGAGAAAAATAAGAATGATTTTTTCTATATGTACAAATGATTAGTGCTTATTATCAGCAGGAGAGAATATATATCTGTTAGGATATCAAACATAGAACCAACGGCACTTGGTGACTCTCAGTTACTTGCTTTATGAACTACAATAAACATTTCTGTATATATATATATATATATATATATATATATATATATATATATATATATATATATATACACACAAAATTTCTGACTCTGGCACGCACAAGTATATGGGGATGAAAAATTGATTCTTACTCGTATAATTTTCTTTATTGTGTGGCATAAACATTATCTATACTTATACGCTTAACCTTTGCCATCAATGGCCATTAAACTGTCAAGTCGTATCCTATTTATAAAATGTATATCTTGATTAATTTTCTTATAACTAAATAAGAAGAAGTCATCTAAAATTAACAGTTAATACAACAGACTAATCTTATTAAATAATTAGAAAAAATGTGTAAAAATAAATACGGAATTGATCATTCTCATAAAAAGATGTACAATTTGATGATATTAATGTTTGCATATACTCACATAGATATCTACGTATTACAACATTTTTGGTAATATCTGTTACATGGCAAACTCTCTCCCACTGTCTCTCGTCTTTTCTCGTAGTTTTTTCTTCTTCTCTCTCATATTGAGATGTTTCCCTATAAGAAACCTATTGATTTTTTTTCCAACCGCAAAACTTATTAGTCTGATTTTACAAACCATCTTTCTCTCTTCTATGGATCCCTACTTATGAATGCATCAGTGTTGTCCGACAAGCAAGAACTTATTTACATCAGCTCTGTGTGTACATTGGATGTAGTTGGGAGTACTACCGGGAGCGATAGATGATTGGGGTGGATGAGGAAAGAAAGAAAGAAATCGTAATTGGAGCTGTTAGCGTCACTTGATGATGATGATGATGATGATATATATATATATATGTGTGTGTGTGTGTGTGTGTGTGTGTGTACCCAGCCCCTAGATGGAGCTAAGTCTAGGGTAACAATTTAAACCAATAGATGACTGTTTCAGCAACTGCAACTTGACCAAAATGAACAGGTGAGTTATCTTGGAACAACAGCTGATTGTTTTCTTCAGTTGTCATCATTCTGATACATAGTAAAATCTTTTAAGATATTTTTTTCCATTTTTCAGGGTAGTCTATTATGATTACGGCTTCAAAATCTCAAAAAGCAGATGCCATCTCCTGTCAAATAGAAGTTATTTGCTTAATTCATTTCAAAAAAAGAAAAAATGAATTGGTTTAAACTCGGACTAAAATGTTACGTATATTTTCCGAGGAGATTAAATCGGATATTTTACAGATCATTTTTCATCATTTAAACGCTTGACAAATTTCAAAGGTACAATGTTTTCCATGAATACGTGGTGAATTGAACCAACCTCTATGTAATGTCCGGGAAAATTACTTTTATATAGATAAGTATTTACATCCATAATTAGAAAGTGAGGAGTATTTGTGGATAGCGAGATCCTAGTATGCAATTTCTAATTCCAGTCGAGCTATTACATTCACTTTCGGACTTATCTCCCTTGTTACTGGTTAAAAAGTACAATTAATGTTCTTTAAAAATTTCTTTGGCATTAAAAACCCCTCAAAGGTTGATTGATATGCCATTAAAAAATAGAATATCTTGAGGAATGCTGGTTCTGTTTATATCATTTCGTATTCAAAGACAACGAAGGACTCTTCTTAAATTTACCAAAAACATAGAATGGTTTATTGAAAATATTTTGGAGTTTTCTGTTTAGTGCTTCAATAAAAAAAAAAGATGAGCCAGCAAGCCCGTCAAAATATGGCTGTCATGGTTAACGATAACAGTGCCGTAGTATACAACTTTTATGACACCAAATGTAATACTATAGTTGCCATGGTACTTTTTTATGACCTTGACACCGTAACTACCACATGCATTTCCAGGTAGTTTGTTTATCTATCCCTTTTGTGCTCTTATTGATTTTGAAAGATCCCCAGAAAAGGAATGGCAAAATTCACCCGGAACTTCTTTTGACGGTGGGGGTTGTTTGTTGTAGCAAGGTGTCTAGGTATTGGCAACCCAAAGACAAGAAGGACTCTCAGTCAACAATTAAAAATCATTCATTGGAACGTATTGCTATAACAGTAATACGTCTAATATATTTTTAAAAAATTATCCAGATATTCTGTTCAATATTCCGACTGAATACGCTTGCACGAAATAGAGAGAGAGAGAGAGAGAGAGAGAGAGAGAGAGAGTCTGTAAGGGTTTATGAACAGAGACACAAAGATATAACCCATCACTGTCCCGAGGGGCTCAGTAGATCTCAACAAACAACTGACTCCAAAACGACAACTGACTTAACTGAACTTCAACTGACAGCTTTTTAAAAATTCGATAATTTTATAAATCTAAATTCAGGGAATCTTTAATATGATGTCATCTCACAAAGTTATTGCTTCATCTCATACGTATCCCTAATTTTTTACCATGTTCTTCATTTCCTCAATCACACTTGTGACAAAAAACGAATCTATTTTATTTACATTTGGTCTTACTTTGTAGAAATGACAGTTATCCTCCATACTGGCCCCAGGTACACGCGCTGGAACTTTCCAATTTGTCTGACTTTTCCGCTCAAAAATTTTAGCTAACTAACCCATTAACTGAAAAACTCGCGACCTGACCAAACTAGATAATGAAATAATTAATACAATCAAACATCACAGTAATTAGTTTAAATTCATACCATCCCTAAAATCAAATTTTGTCCAAGACAAAAATTTACCTAAATTTATACGACAATATCCAATGATTTTTCTCTTTTTTGTACCTTTCTCCTTCCCAATTTGTAATAAACTTGTAATCTCTTTCTCCCTCCCTCCCTCTCTCTCTCTCTCTCTCTCTCTTTCTTTCTCTCGTGTTGCGATGACTGCCATCACCAAAAAGAAAAAATACATTCATTAATAAAAATTTCAAAGAACGCAATTACATGAAATCATTAGTACAGTCCAAAATATATTTAAAAAACAAAAGTCAAAGATATTGTTTTTTCTTTCTCCTTTTTCCCTCTTCTTTACTTTTTTTTCATTATTCGTTATTCTTTTTCTTTTATGATTCATTTTGATTCTTTTCTCTCATTTTTTCTTTGTTTTTTTTTCTTAACTTCGTTATGTACCAAAATTTCAAATGTCTACTTCACGTATCATGAATCCCCTCTTTTTCTTTTTCTGTTTCTCTTTTTTTTCCTAAGCTATGACTTAATGTCTGTTTAACTGTAGTAATTATAATGTAGTTTTTCTCTGTCTCTCTTTCTTCTCTAATAATTGTCTGTACATATATATCTATATTTTTCTGTACTATTGCACATTCTTTGTATTGTGACACGATGTTGGGCATTCGTTGTGTAGGTGTGTGAGGGTGCCCGTCAGACGATCCCTTTGTCTGTTTTCGCGCTAAACCCACACAAAGGGCTTGTGCGCGAGATCTCCCGCGAGACCGGAAGAGGAAGGGTAAGGAAGGTCCCAGGGACCAGTCGGCTGGAGAGGTCAGTCAAGAGAAGGACACAGTCAGCAGAAGAGAAGAGAAGGGGGCAGTCAGCTGAAGAAAACAAAGCAGAGAACAGGGCAGTCAACATAAATCAGAAAGACGGCTGCTAGAACCTGTGGATTTGGGCCGGGTTGACTAACGATAGAAAATGAGTGAGCATTCCGAGTAGTTTTGTTGGAATTTTCTCGAGTACAGGCTCGCGTTAGCTCACAGAAGTACAGAATCCCAGGAAAGTGTCACATATATCCCCGCTTGCGCTTGGAGCTAACCCAATCTGATTCTTTGTTTTACTTTTCTTCCATCCTCTCAGGTGTGTATTTTTTGTGTTGGTAAAGAAATGTGAAATACTCCCCGCCAGAGATGAGAAAAACCACTTGACGATTCTGATGGTCATGAGTAGGTTGGTTGGTTGAGATAGTGGGCGTGGGCCGGCGGTGTATTGTCACAGTATATCTGTCTCCTCTTTCGGATAATCTAAGTTAACATTGGCTCGGCACGCGCCCATTTCCATTTTTTCAAGAAATATCTTCCGTTTTTCTTATTCGTAAACCGATTCTGTAATTTTTCTGTGCATACCACGAGACATGTGAAGATTTCGCTTATATATTCCTTAATCTCCAACCCCCTTTTCCAAAATATCCTCTTCAACACAATCATGAGACATGAAAACGAGTCGGTACAACTTCAACTAACACAATAATCTGGTCTCTTACCAACATCCGAAAAATTCTCAAACTCATTCAAAGAGGAGGGTCACAAAACTCAGGCCTGATCTTTAAGCAACACACAAGAGTTGTTATTGAATCATTTACATCTTTGACCACCATATATATATAATTATGATTTCACTTTCCCGCTAAAAGCGCGTTTACTTTTCTAAATGCATGAAATATAATAATATATTTTGAAGATTTTCAAAAGAATATAAAACAAGATAAAAATTCCAGATTCAGATTTTTCCCTTGTCGATCTAAGGTAAGGTAATATTCAGCTGGTCTGATTTTTAAAAATCTTCGAAAAGTGCATAGGTTGCAGCTACAGTTTCCAAGTTTTGAATAAAGAAAAAATAAAAGAATATTTGCATACATTTTTTCAAAAAGAACTTGCATCATACTGGAACCTTCCATCCACCCCACCCTCTCTCTCTCTCTCTCTCTCTCTCTCTCTCTCTGTCTCTTAGTAGCGGAATTAAATTATAATTTCTTTGACAGATTTTTTCGTCATGTTAATTTAATTTACAATGTAATTCTTCTTTTAAAAAAATGTACATTTCTTTCTTGCCTAGGAGGTTATGTTTACGCGGATGCGGATCTCCAATCCTTTTATCAAGACGTAACCCTGGATGTTATTGTGTCTCACTAAGAATACTGATTTAACTACAAGACACATAAGGTTACTTGGTTGCACATTTACCATTACAAGTTAATTTGGCATCATTTTTGTGTGATGTGGACCAGCAGCTCAGTGGTAGATTTTTTTGGCTCTACAATCGGAGGTTGCTGGATCGATCTCCAGTTGGGGAGATCAGGGTATACACTGCTGATGAAACCTAATAAGTTCGGAACAGCTGTCCAGTCTTTGTTGGATTTTCTGGTCATGGTAATTCAATTTATAATGTAATCCTGTTTCCCTCTCAATATATGTGTGTTAGTTCTAATTCGCAGGAAACATGACAACGTGAATCTGTAAAGCCTGAATATTTACACTGTTTTATTTTCGTATTCAATACTTGAAAATTATGGTCATATTGGCATGTTTTTCGTGCATAGAGAGCTATAAATATTTTCGCAATTCAAATACCTTCTAGCGTAAATGGACACCATAATGACACACAGACACACTGACACACACACACACACATATATATATATATATATATATATATATATATATATATATATATATATATGTATATATCAGTACACGTGTAACAATTTTTTTATTATTGTGAATATAATTCCTCTACTTAAAAAAGAACAATGTTATTTTTTTATAAATCTGTTTTTTTCTCTGAAGTCAACAGTATTCTATTGTTTCTAGTGGAAAATTATACATAATCAATAGAAAATTCTTACCAATTATTTATTGCCAAAATTTACAGCATTCAAATCCCTTCAAAAAATTGCAGCATCTCTAATTAGAATTAAATTCGTATATATACTCCCGAGGTGTGTTCCTACTTTTAGAATTATTAACATTCATATATTTTTTATTCATTTAAGGTCAGTACATCGGGTCTAGTGGGTAGAGTGGGTAGAGTGTTCATCGGGTCTAGTGGGTAGAGTGTTCGCGAATAGTCCAGGAGACGTGGGTTTAATCCCAGATCAAGTCATACCAAAGACTTTAAAAATGATACTTGATACCTACTTGCTAAACACTCAGCAATACAAGGTACGTATCAAGGATAAAGTGGAGCAATCCAATGAAAGGAGTAGCGTCCGCCCCTACACTGCGGTGTAGTAGCTATTGAAAAAGAAGCCTTCTGGTCGCCCTCGACTACAGTTTCCAACTTACTTTACATCGGGTTTGAATTCAGCGTTTTCTTTCATGTAGACTTGTTACCTTTTTGGAGCATCTTTGATGGTGTAACGGTTAGCAAGCTAGACTAGAGAACCTACACGAATTAGTTCGAGTCTCATTGGGCGCCCCATTCATTTGGCCTTGTGCTACATCGAAGCAAAGAACTTCATAGATTACAATTTCTTACCTTATCGAGGTGAAAGAACCGAGTCGTCGCTAATTCTTATATACGACCGGGACATTATTGCTGAGCCTCGTCCAGGATCTGACCTCGATTGGCTGATACTATTTGTTATCGATAAAATGACGCTAATTACGCTTTTTTTTCAATGTAAGACCTTGATGCCTTTTTTGAAATTATCAGTTGATGGTAAATAACTTATTAATGCGATTGATAGATCGATTTTAACGGCATGATAATCCGTCCTGAGTTATCTGAAGCTTATTAGTTTAGGAATTGTATTCATTGTATTTTTTGTGCTTTTGTTTCTTTGGTTTTTTTTTCTCCTCTCTGTTTTTTTCATATCAAGTATTTATATCATACAAATAATTTGCACTCAATCGTGTAATTCCTGGGATCCCTATTTAGTTTATGCTTTCAAGTAATTATTTGTATTTCATAATTGTCAATTGTTTGCACATAGGTAAATGATTTAAGTAGCTAATATTAATCCTTACAATTAAAACTGCAAGTAAATATTCTTCATACAAATAACTAACAATTATATGGTATCAAGCATTCCTAACGAAAACGAATACTTTTTTAATAGATAGACTTGATCCATAAATAGAACCCTGAAATTTACTACCACCCCGGGTTAGAATAAATCATGGAGTAATGAAGGCGAATTCCAAACTGATATCCTGAAATGTATTATCTCCATCAGATGCTAATTAGTGTCGTACTCAGGACACATCTTGTGAGATTTGTTATCTTCTCTTGGAAATATAATCAGCGTATTCAATTCCGCGGCTTTTGGATTCGGATTCATACATTGAAAAGAATGTGTTAAAGCTTACTAACATTTAAACGACTTTGGTTGTAATTCGAACCAAGTTTTCTGTTTTCATCTTGATACCTATTGAGCCATCTGGCACCTAAATTTTCCTGCATCTTAAGATTAACATCTCCAGTAATATTTGCTCTTCAGTTCTTTCTCTTTTATTCAAAATTGGTGACACTTCTGTTTTCTGTCTGCAAAGATCTTGCCCTTTCGCTGGCTGCACTTACGGCTTAATTTTAACCACTTCACCTGTCTTCCTATTGGTCCACTATCGATTACTTCAGCCTACGAATCTTTTGTCCTTTCCAATATTTTCCCAAAAGCATACAGCTCATAATGCTGAAGTTCTGAGAATAAATTTTGCATGAAATAACCAGAATGCCCATCATCACCTGTGCGTTGACTGCTTTACAAATTTTCGGATATTTCTGAAGCACATAACCTTTTCGAACTCTAGTCCTACGTCGCCAAGCACCCTGCTCTTTGAACCAGCAGCCGCAGCAACAGCAGATGTATTCGCAAAATCACTGCCAGCATAATCCCAATCGGTTTTTGTTATCACAATCGTTTGGAACATCATTGCAGTCATGAGGATTTCAGATTTAAAAAAATCACGAAATCACATGTCTATTTTCTATTTTTGTGACGCAGAGGATGGAGGATATCGTGCAGCGACGTCTGGCGGTAAAGTGATCGTTTGAAAGTGGTCAGGAGAAACGAATCAATAATAACAATCTTCTAAAACATATGATCCCTATTGTTTATTTTTTATGGATTCTTTCAAGAGTCGTAATCCCTGAAGATAAAATTATTATGGTTCCTTTCAGGATTTCGTCCTCTCTCTAGTATCTTCTTTAACTGTTCTTTTTCGAATCTCACATCTCTGTCGATCTCTGTCTCCAGTTCTTACAATCCAATCGGCTACTAACAACTCAAATTAAATCAAGAGGTATTCTTAGCGTATCGTTTATAGTTGAAGGAAATGGATTGGCGAATCGAGTTCAAATCTTGGATGTTTCTGTTTGCATTTCACGTTACGCTAAAGCCCTTAATAAAGGCATGAATCCAACAGTTCCCCCTTAGCTATGAGTAAATAGAAGGGTAGACAGATTTATTATTGGCAACCTTTCCAAGAGAAGGACGATTTGAAATTATACCAAATTTACTTTGCTTAAAAACTTTTATTACGTCCTGACCAAGGGGAAAGGATTAGTTAATACTCTAATTAGATCAACATGCTTACAGAAGTGATAGCACACATCCTAAGAATTCTTAAGTTTAAAATATCTAGACATTCTGATTTTAAGCTTTGGTTTTTCTTTAGTTATACAAATACTTCTCTACAGTTTCGTGCAAATATTGTCATTGGAAAAAATCGGCGACTCGAATTCAAATCCTGGACAAGTCTGTGTTTCCCTTTACGCTAATGCCCTTGTGAACAGTATGAATCCATCCGTTTTACCTCCACCTATAGGTGAATAATAGAGCATACCGGGTTATTTTGCTTTAATAAGAGAACCAGTCTATGAGAAGAAAAAATGCAAACTAGCCGTACTCCGCTTAAAAAAATACCTGTCCGTAGTTGAGAATAAAGAGCTTTTAAACAAGGGAAACAGTTCTAACTTATTCAGAATATTTTGCAGATCATTAAAAGATGATTTAGATCAAAGAACAATTACATTTATATTGAATAAACTAACACTTCCTACTGTCATCATTCATAGTAAGTCTATGATAATAATAATAATAATAATAATAATAATAATAATAAATAATAATACACAAACTCCTATGGGACTTTAATATACAAACGGATCACCTAATCTCGGCCAAAAGACCAGACCTTATAATCATCATCATCATGTCGTGCTGGTAGCACGGATATCCCTGACCCTCTCTCGCCACTTTTCCCTATCGTTCATCGCCTCAGGCAGGTCTTCTGGACAACATCCCGTATTCTCACATAGTTTCTGAATGTATGTTCGTGCTGGTCGTCCAGCTTTTGCACGGCAATGTGTGGGGGTCCATAAGAGTACATCACTTATGAGTTCGTTCCTGCTTCTCCAGCAGTGTCCTGTATGTCTGGTTCGTCTAACTTGAATAGTTTTCGTGATAGGAGGCAGGTGGCCGTACAGTTGGTGTCTTGTGGGGTGTTGCCGCCAGGACTTGTTCAAGATTGCTTGCGGCATTCTTTCTGCAAAATTGTCGACTTTGCTCTCCCGGCTGACCACAGAATAAAATTGAAAGAATGTGAAAAGAGAGATAAGTACCTCGACCTTGCTAGAGAATTGAAAAAACTATGGAACATGAAGGTGAAAATTATACCAAATGTGATTGGTGCTTTTGGCACGGTAACTAAAGGATTATTGAAGGGCCTGGAGGATTTGGAAGTTGGCGACCGAGTGGAGACCATCCCAACAACATCATTATTGAAAACGGCCAGAATACTGAGAAGAATTCTGATGACCTGAGGAGACTTGCTGTCACTCAATCTCCAGGGAAAGACCATCAGCTTACGCTGATGTGAAAAACTCCTATGAATAATAATAATAATAATAATAATAATAATAATAATAGCAGAAGAGAACAATGCTATAATGACTAACTATGCCAAAGTAAAATTAGACAAGACGCAACAAAAAAGCAAATGTAGGTTATGCCATGATAGCGATGAAACGAACAATCCATTATAAGCGAATGCAGTATTAGTTCAAAAAGAGTGTAAGACTAGATATGTGCTGGGTATAGAAGTTGATCCATAAGGAATTGTGTTAGAAGTTTAAATTTGACCACACGAACAAATGATATATACAATACTTAGAATCCGTCCTACAAAATGAGAAACAGAAAATTATGTGGGATTTTGAGATACAAACAGATCACCTAATCTCAACCAGACGTCCAGACCTCATGATAGTCAACAAAAACGATAAAGTTGACTTTGCCGTTCCGGTTGATCACAGGGTAAAATTGACAAAAAGTAAAAAGAACTAGCGAACTATAAAAACAATGAAAGTGACAGAGATACCAATTGTAATGGGTGGGCTCGAATGAGTCAGCAAAGGATTGATCAAGGACTAGAGTGGAGACCATCGAGACGACAGCATTATCAAGGTCGGCTTGAATACTGAGAAAAGTCCTGGAGAGGATAAATTATGTAGTGAGATAGATGAAACTATTAATAACATCTTAAGCCTCTGCAGCAAACTGTTGTACATACAGTGCAAGACTAGGCTGGACGAGGTGGAAAAGGCGATCTTCAAGTATTGTGAAAAAGATTCAAACGTTACCATACTAACGGATGGTATCAGCACAACTAAAAATCTATCTGGGAAAATGTAATCGATACAATTTTCTAGGCATTTCATATACAAAAGAATTGGCCAGACAAGGCTAGAAGACCAGATCTAATATTAATTGAAACGAAAAAAAGGATATTTCTTCTGGTGAAATTTGGTACTCTTGAGGGCCAGAGAATACAAGAAAACGAAAAGACAGATAGAGACTTTGATCTTGCTAGAGAGCTGAAAAACTGTGAGATATTAAGATATGAAAATATCAATTGCTATAGTACTCTTTAAAGGTTCAAAAAGGTTGAAATGGAGAATAGAGGAAATGGGGATCAGGCCAGAGGGATGTTAATATTAAATAGACTACTTGAGCTCTCAGGACACTTGGTATTACTTAGAGTTCAGTGAAAAACCATCTGGTAAAAACTGATTTGTAAAAACTCGCACTACTACGACTTCTACTACTACTACTACTACTGATAATAATAATAGTAACAATAATAATAATACTTAGCGAATTTAACGCGAATGCAACGGTCCCCAAAGGCTTGGAAAAAGTTGCTGAAGTGTTTGAAATCAGAGGATAAATCAGGACCATCCAAACTACTGATGGGCCAGGCTACATAGAAGAGTCCCAGAGACGCGAGGAGAGTGGGTGTAACTCAGTTCCCTGTGAAAAATCATCAGTCTACGCTAATGAGAAAAACTGACAAGAAATAATAATAAATTGAAAGCAGAGCTAAAACTTGATCAACATCGTCCGGACATTGTAATTACTGCCCTAAACGTCGAGTCTGCCAAATAATTGACGTAGCTATTCCTGCTGACCTGAACATTGTAATAAAGGAAAACGAGAAGACCGACTAGTAATATGCTCTTTAAATAGAACTGGCAAAACTGTGATCCCTCTTAGAAAATAAAGTGAAAGTGATACCGGTGGTGACTGGAGTACTTGGTTCTATTCCAAAAAAACTGAAAAGCTTTTTGAAATGATTAAAAGTTGCCAATGATTAAAGTGCCATGCAATGGTCAGCTTCGTTGGATACAGAACGCATATTTAAAAACGTTTTTCTTATCTGACCAGAGAGATTGTGATACGACCAATAGGATCAAACCCCGGTATTGCTAATAGATACTGAAAAAAGTAATTATATGAATAAAAATAAAAATTTGAAGAAGAAGAAGAAGAAGAAGAAGAAGAAGAAGAAGAAGAAGAAGAAGAAGAAGAAGAATGACTAAAAGACAAACAGAAGAACATCAATTATAAAGCCTAGGACAAAGATTAAATAAAAAACAACTATGTGGATATTTCAAGCGACAAATTAAAGAAATTGCTCATGAAATAATCTAGTCACAAAAGGGAAGCTTAAATAGAGAAACTAAATCTCTTTTCAATAATCCACAAAATAATGCCATAAGGACTAATCCTTACAACGAAAAAATTGATAATACTAGAGAGTGTATATCATGTCATGAGAGAGACGTAACAGTTAATCACATCCTAAAATAATGAAGCAACATTGCACCAAAGGAATGCAAATGTAGGCCTACCAATCTAGAGATGATCTACAGCCGACCGTGTAAGCAACTGAGTTTTGGCCATACTGACAAATAGTATGTGTACTAACCAGTATCTGTCATAGAAAAGGAAATGAATCAAATGCTCTTGAATTTTGATATACATACGTATCACTCAATCCTGGCCAGATCAGATCTTGTGATGAAAAGAATTTATCATCTCGTGAATTTTACCGTTCCAGTCTAAATTAAATGTACTAGATAGAAAGTGTTCCATAACGGTACTGAATAGACTGTTGTGACATAACGGTATTAAATACACGTTTGTATCACCAGGTGCTAGAATATGTTAATGGTCGCATCGCTACGTCTATAGTATTGGTTGGACCCTGTTGTTACTCCGTCGTGGTAAAAGTCAACGAACACCATAAACTCTTTCTTAGTTCACAAATCTTTATTCACTACCACAATTCGTAAGTAGTCAGCGGCAAAAAGAAAGAGTATATGAAAGTTGAGTCGACCGCGTTATCAGGGCAAAGAGAAACAACATATCATAAAGAGAAAGCGGGAACAGACACAGACCTCGAATTTTTTTCCCTGGTTTTCTGTTGAAGCTCTAACATGCTTGTCCGCTGTTTTTGTCTTCACAGAATCATGTCTCGCGTAAGGTTCCCTTTTTGGAGCCCACCACAAAAATATGGCTCGTAAATTTTCGTCTCCTGGCATCATCGTGGCTAGTGTTCAAATGTCTCTGTTTACCTCCTCACATCTTCTAGCCAATTCTATTAAACTGAGGCGTCCCCTTTCTTCTGCCTGGTGTTCGCGGAAGGAACATGCGTATTCGCTGGTTCCACACCGGCGTAGAAGATTTGGGACCACCGGTTTTTTCTAGTCATCCTCAACTAATGCAGCCATTCACGCGTGATCAGCTGACCCACAATCGGCGCTTTAGCCTGGTTCTGTGAGAGGTCAACCACCTGCTCCTGTACATTTACCAACTGCTGTTTCGTCCAATTCTTCTTCTTCTTCTTCTTCTTCTTCTTCTTCTTCTTCTTCTTCTTCTTCTTCTTCTTCTTCTTCTTCTTCTTCTCTCTCTCGCTTCCCAGAAGTTCGCCTCTCGTTCTCTTGAGCCTACTATATCATGTTACACAGACCATTAAGTGAAATCAAAAGAACTCCAAAAACCGGCAAAATACTTGGTTCTTGCCTGAGAGCAGAGGAATTCATGAAATAAAGTTTGGGAACCTTGAAACAGTTCTCAAGAACCCAGAAAAGAGACTGAAAAACAGCGGAAGAAACGAGACTTTATAGACCGCTGGACTACGGAAATAAGCTGGAATACTTAGAAGTGTGCTGGAGAGTCGATGATACTTGCTGTAAATCCAGTAAATAATTAATTGTTAGAGCTTGTAAGAAAAACTCGCACGATTGGCGGCCGAGTTGAGACCATCCAAACGACAGCATTATAGTCAACGGTCAGAATACTTAGAAGAGGCCTAGAGACTTGAGGAGATTTATTGTCACTCAAACTCCAATGAAAGACTATCAGCGTTAGTTGATGTGAAAATCTCTAAAGGAGTATATAATAAACACTCAAAAATACCGAACAGGAAAACTCCAGGCCTTGATGGCATTCATGGATTCCGTTTTAAAAAGTTCACTTCCATTCATTACAGACTGGCTATCGAAATGAAATACAAGAAATAGACCAACCCGAATGGATGACCAAAGGGAAAACCACCCTGATCCAGAAAGACGCCCCAAAAGCAACCACTTCAAACAGTTATAGACCTATAATGTTCGAGTCGATGATATTGAAAATACTAATGGCAGTAATTAGGGAGGAGATTTCTACTCATTAATTAGCAGCTGATAGTTCCTAAAGGAATGGAAAGGATACCGGAAGGATCTAGGGAGATTGTTGAGTTCCTATATATGGATCAACACATCCTCAACGAGAGTAATACAAGAAGGCAGAATCTGGTAATGGCATGGATGGAATAAAGAAGCATATGATTTGGTCCCACAAAGCTGGATAATACACTGTCTCAAAATGTACAAAATATCAGAGGAATTCATAAGCTTTATCGAGAAAACCATGAAAACCTGAAGAGAAGAATTGATAGCCAGAGGGAAAAGCTTAACTGAAGCAAAGAATCATTGGGTTATATTCCAGCGGGGCTCTAACAGTATTAATTTTGTAATAGAGGTGATGCCACTCAACCACATACTCAGGAATTGCTCATACGGATACAAACTTAGTAAATTCCAAGAAAATATCAATCACTTAAGGTACATGATCACCATTAAACTTTTAGCTAAATACGAAAAAGAATTGAAAATCTTAATACAAGCAATGAGAATATCCAGTGACGACATAAAAGTGGAATTTGGCATTGAAAATGCAACAAGCAAATAATGAAAAGCGGCAAATGATACACACCAGAAGGAATCAAACTACCAAATGGAGATGCCAAAGAAACCGAACGATTTTACACAAAAATGTGGCAACCAAAAAAAAAAAACCATAACGAAAGGACTGAATGGATAAACAATATGACAAGAGAACTAAAAGGACTTGAAGAAGGCCCCAAAGCGGAAATACATATCTATTTACTCAAAACGACACTAAAAATATATCCAACTTGAAAACGCCTGGCCATGATGGTATACATGGCTTCTGGTTCAAAAAATTTACCTCAGCTCTAGAAATGAACAGATGCTCTCAAGGAGCACAAGGACTTAACTGGATGACGAAAAGCAAGACTACATTGATTTAAAAAGATCCAAGCAAAGGAACAGCTCCAAACAATTACAGACCGATAACCTGCCAACCAATGATGAGGAAAATATTATCAGCACAAATAATAGAAGATATTTACTCCTCACTAACAAGACGTGGATTGTTCCCTGAAGAACAGAAAGGATGCCACAAAGAATCCAGAGGCACAGCAGAATTACTTTACATAGATCAACACATCCCAAACAAGAGCAAGACTAGACTAAAAAATCTAGATATGGTCTGGATTGACAACATAAAGGCATATGAAATGGTTCCACAAAACTGGATAATAAACTGCCACGAAATGTACAAAATATCACATGAACTCATAAACTTTATCGATAAAAAACATGAAAACCTGGAGAGTGGAGTTGACAGTAGGAGGAATAAGCTCAGCTGAAAGATCCAAAGACGAAATGTTCTACCACCCTTACTATTCATATATATATATATATATATATATATATATATATATATATGGTTAATTTTATTTGATATAAAATTGAACGAAGATTATTTCATTTTCTAATTGTCACTTATGTAAAATTCTTACCTACAAACATATTTTTCTTTTTTCTTTAGGGTTAAGCAATTATTTTACTTTTCTAACTTAAAGAAATATAAAATTTATTGCTTTAAGAAATAGGTAAGAATAAATTTTGTTTTGCTTTTTCACTTTGGGCATTTGAATTCTGAAAATGTTGCTATATCTAAAAGCAAATTCTACACACGTCGATATTTTTTACTGCTAGATATCACCTCTAAATATGTTCACTTTCTTCTTCATGAGGAACGTATTTTCTTTTACGCTAAATGTTTCTACTTGATCCAATATGTCTGCATGCCAAATGTAGTAGAGCATCATCAAACTGTTGTCTGTCCATATAGAACAGACAATCTTTTCAAACAGATTAATATTATGTTTGTGCCTTTTTAGCATAATATCTTTTAAGGTACCTCAGTATAAAAGTCGCTCATGGCTATTTTTACTTAGCTATAATTGATTGGGGAGATGATCAATATAATAAGGTACCCAGGAGAAAAAATACTTCACAAGATATATTTTTTTAAATTAGCATGGAAAACATCAGGTTTTTACAATTGTTTAACGGTAATTTAAAATTTCAGCTCAATGTAATAGAAGGGCTCAGAAGTAGGGAATTCGAGCTAATTTGAATTAATGTATCGGCAAATGATAAGTTAGAAAAATCAAATAACATCAATTTACTCGAAATACATTTGAAAGAGCAAGAATATTGTTACGCCAATACATATTAGGCTGTAATATTTTCTTAGTTTTGCTTACTCCCTCTTCGAGATGCTAAAAATACGCTAGTATAGTTTTAAAATCTGATGCAGTTCAGTTTCATACCCAGGACACCAACTTTTTGGAAGATTACTTCTGCAGAGGATACAGCCAGTGAATTCTATCCTTGCCGATGGGGTATTCAAACCGGCTTTCTTTTTGAAGAGTATTAAATGTCACTTGAGTCAGAAGAGGAATTCTATTTTTTTTTAAAATATCATTCTTTTTACTCGAGTGGTTGCCTTGGCAAAGCTAAAAAAACAGTCCGCTATACTATTTACCTATTGTTGGAGATTTAACAGTTAAATTTTTTCTCAAAGCCATTAGCAGGAACTGAAATGCAAAACGCTTCGTTGAGGATTTGAACTCGACAATAACCATTACGTGAAATGCACAATTCTCGCCTATTTTCTGAAGTATTAAACAACTGACGTGATATTTATTTTGAACAAGAATGTGCCATGAACTAATATTGTGAAATATATTAAGTAGCTTTAGTTTCTACTAAAATTGTGCTGCTTCTTTTAATAGCTGCATTGTTTAAGTTATTGATATATGACGATGTGTTGAGCGGTTAATTCGAATCACTTAGTGTTCAAGACTCACTATACAAGATACGAATTCTAAAATATTTTTTTTCAATCTACAAAGAAAGAAGACCAAAGGAAATAATGAAAAGATAAGTTAAGCCCTATAAATGATACACGTATGGTAAACTACATCTTAAAGACATTGTTTGGACATTGAAAAGATATATATACTTTTTTTTTGGTCGGGGGGAAATCATCTTTACGTGAACCATTATACTTTCTTGCCTTTAAGTATATCTCTACCATCAATTCCTTCTATTTGACACTCGAATAAGTACCTGTACTGAAGTCAGCAAATTATTGGCTGTAGCGTGATCACGGGCGGCACCTACAATGTCACCGATGGCTTGCTGTAGCGTGATCACGGGCGGCACCTGCAATGACACCGATGGCTTTTTGTTGATAGAGAAGGAAAACACACAAAAATACTAGTTGACTTTAATGGAACTTTCGTTTTTCTTTTCATTCCGTTCAGTTGCTGGGGTCATGGAACCAGGAAGAAATGGGTAATGGACAACATCTGGTTGCTTCTTTATCCCTCTCCGTTCATGGTTCCTCGACTTGCGTTCATATCCCAGTAAAGAGAAACAGACTAAATCACGAAATTCATTATATATATATATATATATATATATAGAACAATGAACACCTACTTTCACTTCAGATGCGTTGCATCTTTCTACCCTCTTCATTTGCGACCAGTTCCCGAAATTCTTGATCAATGTGGTTATATTACCGCCAGCGTAGTGAAAGAGATTTTGCTTATTCTGTCAAAAATATTTGTGTGTTTTTTTTTTTGTTTTTATTTTATTCCTTATAACTAAAAATTGGGTGTAATTCAATGAAACCTACAAAAATATAATCAGTGGAAATCAATATTTATGTAAGCTATTTATTGCGGACTTTTGTCCTCATCTTGGTATTTTTTTTTCTTCTTTCCAAATATCACCTCTGGCCTTCTTCAGGTGATTTTACCGCGACCTCGGATAGGAATGATGAGTCTTGTAACCGTATTCCCAGTAATTACTGCCTTCCATAGTTGTTGTCTATCGCACTACGTTTTTGACCAAGTAAACCTCTGGCCGGCTTGGGTAGGATTTGAAACCGCTATCTTCTGACAATGCTCACCTGGAACCGTAGAGACTCAACGCCTCTATCCGCTGCGCCACGGACGGCGATCAAGGAATGATTTTTTGGTCTTATAAATCCTTATCTATAGTCGGATGCCTACCAAATTTTTGTAATTTTCTTTAATTGGATCATTTTTGAGATGAGGCTTCTTAATCTGAGAATTAATTTTTAATTATTGCGGTAAAATCACCTGAAGAAGGCCAGATGTGATATTTGGCCGAAACGTAGTGAAAATAAAAGCTACCAAGATGAGGACAAAAAGTCTCCAATAAATAAAAATTAATTCTCAGATTAAGAAGCCTCATCTCAAAAATTATTCCAATTAAAGACAATTACTATGTAAGCTATGTTATATGATTTTTATACTTGATCGCTTCTATCAAAATTCTGACGAGCTGTGACGTTTCGGAGAACAATTTAGAAAATAGCGAACACAGTTTAGACAAATACCGCGTCTTACACAGAGAATATTCGATATCAGGAAATATATCAGTGGATTAAAATTGTTTTTTTTTTTTCGTCCAGTACATTCCATACTTTACAGGGAACACAGACGGAAATTGAACTGTTAGGTAGAATCTTAAAACTTTAGGCAGACTATAGTAACATTCAAATCCATCGTCATTTCCTCAATTTTGAAGTAACAAACGGCTATAGGGCCAGAGCTTGATTAACCTAGGTTTCTTTTTTCGACCTGCCTGCAACACAATGTCAAAGAATGCAGGTTTTTCATTTCTGCTATGGAGTAGAAACATGGAGCATTCATCTTTCAAATCTTCTGAGGTGTGTGGAAATATCAATTCAAAAAAATGTGTATGGCATAGTGTGGTGGGAGTGGACTTCTCCCAATATGCACTGACAGTTACTTAGAAAAAATAGCACTATTTTCACAAAGGATAAAGGTCCGTGCCATTCAAAATGAAACCCTTAGAATGGCAGGTTCAAAAACGTATTAAGCTATTCCCATGGCCAATTCCGTCTTGTGACATGAATCTTAGTGAACATGCGTTGGCCATTCTGTATCCTAAAATAAGATAAATGTCCAGAAAACATCTAAAAATGAACGTTTTCTTCGAGTTTTGAATGCAGCCATTGTTGGATATACAAGATAATAGATATTTGAGACATGTGAAGCCTACAAGAGTAAAAGTTTTCAAATATGCCAAAAGCATACCAACAAATGTTTAATTCTGGAAATCTATTTCAACAATAATTAAATAAGTATATATTTTAGTATAAACTAAAAACTTCTTAAGGGAAATATTCACTGAAAAGTTTTTTTCCCGTCCTATCAAAGCTGATGCATAAACATCTTGTGTTCAATATTTACTGAGATCGAACCAGTACTTGAAGAGACAAAAATAAGCAATTAATTAGATATTTTCTTCAACATCGTCCTCCGAGCATTCAGTTCACTAATTCTTGTGAGATTTTTATGAGTCGAAGGACTCCTGAAATTCATCGTTCGATACAGTTTCAAGCTGCACATACGTATTTTGTTTAATGTCTTCACACAATCAAGACTGACATTTGAGATGAATGTTAAGCTTTGGAGTTAAGAAAAATTCGTTGCGAGCAATATGTGTTCAATATAGAACTGAACTTGCATGGTTGTGTTATCATCATAAAATTTTTGGCAAAAAATATCTAGATTGGTTTCATATTTTTATTTAATTAACGCTTATTCCTATCTGTATAATCTAAAAATCACTCAATCCTTATTTATTGCAAATCTTGAGCTGTGCTCTTTTCTTTATTAGAATTTTTAAAGTTTCATATTATATATATATATATATATATATATATATATATATATATATATTTCTCATCTTGTTGGAGTTGTCATATCTACTTTTTTCTGCATATATATACAGATAAATATACACAGAGAAACAGAGAGAAACAGAGAGGGGAGAGAGAGAGAGAGAGAGAGAGAAAGAGAGAGTGATTTTTTAAAAACAATTCTGTGAAATTTTTCTTTAAATCTTTTTTAAAAGCTTGTTCACTACATATATATATATATATATATATATATGTATATATATAATCTTCTGATGATTGCATAGATGAAAAAAAGCCGGTTACAAACCAGTTTTGGATTATTACGTACACTACCTAGACTTGCATCTATATATGCACGCACAATCTCTGATAGTGAGCACTTTATCTATAAATATAGCAAACTGCTAAATGATATTTGTATACCTTTTTATGTGTGTATGTGAGCGTATATATATTTTTACACATATACATGTATGTGCGTTTATGTTTGTGTGTCTGTGTCAGTGTGAAAGACAGAGGCATAGAAATAGAGAGAAGAAGAAAGAGAGAGAAGTGTACTATGCTTAATTTTATTTGTCACATGTGTGCAACAGCTGAACGAACAATTAAGATTAATTTCACTATTGTAATTATGGTCGGCATATATCATCATCATCATCATCATCATCCTCATTCTCATCTCGTGCCTCTAGCACGGATATTCCTTACCCTTTCTCGCCACTTCTCCCAATCGTTCATCGCCTCTGGCCGGTCCTCACATAGCTGCTGTATGTATGTTCGAGCTGGTCCTCCTGATTTTTCTCGGTTATATGTGGCGGTCGATAGGAGTACATCACAGCAGTGTCCTGTATGTCTGGTTCGTCTACCTTGGATAGTTTTCGTGATGGAAGGCAGGTGGCCGTATAGTTGGTGCCTTGTGGGGTGTTGCCGCCAGGACCTGTTCAATATTGCTTGCAACATTCTTGTGTAATTGACGTCTAGCTTCTTCTTCAGCCGTTTTGTAAGCGTCAGAGTGGTGCATCCATACAGCAGTATCGGTACGACCGCTACCTGGAAGAAACAACGTTTCATTTTATCGGTCAGGTCTGATTATCGATAGCTGCCCATGCCTTCGTTGGCGAAGGCATGATGGTTAGAGTGTTCACCAAAGGCACAGGAGACCCTGGTTCAATCGTTGGTCGAGTCATACCAAAGACCTAAAAAATGGTACTTGATGCCTCCTTGCTTAAAACTTGGCAATATAAGGTGCGTATCAAGGTAAAGGGGATAGTTCAGGGAAATGAGATGTATCCTCCCCAACACTTTGGTGTAGTAGCTATCGAAAAAGGGAGCCTTCGGGTTACCCTTGGCTAAGGTCGCCAACTTTACTTACTTATTTGGATACAAAATCAGTCAAAACTGTCTCAAAATAAATACAACCATTTAATATGATAATAATTTACTTTTAAGGCAAGAAACATAAAGAAACATTGCATTTCATGGAAGCTGATATCAATGATAAAAAATATCAATGATGAAAAAAAATATCAATGATAAAAAAAAACATTGATTTGATATCTCTGGCTGTAAGGATGCATTTTTTCATAGGACATGTTCCAAATGACCGTCATTGTGCTAGTTTCAGTAATAAATCGTTATCATATTAATGTGTTGCATCTATTTTGAGACACACTGTAAAAGCTGTTAAAACGCACCCGACCTTTTCATTTTGATGTCTTGAATGCTCTCAAAGTTATATGAGTAAAACTGATAAGGGTCAAATTTATATATTAATCAGGTTCATATGGCAGAATTGGGTTTATAGCATATCAACCATTGTAAGTAAATTAATGCCAAATCCTCTTGATGCATATATATCAAGTATATACGATTTGGATAAAACATTTTTTAAACGAGCCTGAGGTCTTTTTTTTTTTTTTTTTTTGCACCAAGTTAAATGGTTTCAAGTATGTCTATCGAACACGAATAATTCTATTTACATTTGTTTGAACAAAGTTAAATGGTTTCAACAATTAGAATTTGACACCATTAATTTGTTTGCACTCATCAAAATTGATATACATATTTTTTGTAAGTAAATAGTTTGTTTGTAATCTCATTTGTAAATGATTTAGAATTAATCTGTTTGCATACTAGTATTGGTATTCTCTCGGTACCGTTTAAATGTTTACTATCAAAAACCAATTATTCTATTTAAAATTAACCATCTGTTTGCACACAGTAAAGTGATTTCAAGTATTGCTATTAAACACTAATAATTCTATTCAACTTTACACCTTTATTCGCTGACAGTTAAAGGGTTTCAAGTATTTGCTATGTATCACTAAAATTTCAATTTGCCATAAGTCTTTTGTTTACACACAATCAAATGCTGAAAAGTTCTTTTTCTAATAATTCAATTTAACGAAAGACATTTTTGGCGCACAGTTTAAATTTCAAACAGTTTGACTCATAGATCGATCCTTCCAGATCGAATATCAAATATATATGACTTTTAAATATATTTTGTGATAACATTTTTGAATGAGCCTAATCTATATTTTGGCTTTTTTGCTTACACTTAAATGGTTTCAAGTATTGCCATCTAATGCTAACAATTTATTTTAACACAATTCGTTTACACACTATTAAATATTTATGAATATACATATATCATATATAAGATGATTGATTTTAGGTCAATTTGTTTTTAACTGAATTAAAACTAATTTCTTTACACACAAGTATTACTATTTTCTACACAGTTAAATGGTTTCAAATATTGCAATCAAACACTAATATTTCTATTTGTTTGCACACAGTGACTTCATTTTAAGTATTGCTATTTAAAACTAGTTATTTTATTCAGCCTTATTCCATTTTGATACAGCTCAATGGCTTCGTGAATTCCACACTAATAGTTTTATTAGCACTCAGTTGAAAGTATCACGAACAATTCAGTTAATCTCTCATTTATTTACACTCAGTTAAATGGTCAAATATTTCTATTTCTAACAATTTAACATTAGTCATTTGTTTGCAGAGAGGGTAAATGTTAAACAGTTCTATTCGACCTATAAAGGGGACTCAATCAGGTGCAACTACACCAGTATAGAGTGAACCTGGGAACAATAGCAATGAAGTGGTTCTCCACACTCCACAGAGGCTTAGGAATGGAGCCTCACTATCAAGACACTCGTTTGAGTGGTCTAATCCCTTCAGCAGATATGCAGTTGGTGTATTCTACAGTTTTCATTGTGGGTGACATCTTCATGAATAACCAGTGTGAATTATATTCCCAGCTGTCTTAATATTTTATCTAATTGTACAAAATTTAAAGCTAAAGATACCAACAAAGAATAAATCAACAAAATAATTACTTTGTTATCAAACTACATATTCGTAGTCACACGGCTTGTGAATAGCTTTCGTTGAATTGTGGACAGAAACTTGTCTGTATAAGTATATATATAGATATATGCGTGTGTCCGCGCGCATGTGTGTGTGTATGTGAGTGTGTGCGTTTGCGGTGACATAGACGGAGTTGTCAGCCGATTATTTATGAAATTCATAGTTACATCAGTTCGTCTATTACGAAACACAGTGTTTCATATGTTCCTAAAAATTATTTACTTCCTTCAAAACCCTTGTCCAAGGAATCTATTAAATAAAAATATCGTTACTAATGATTTTTTAGCTTTTGAAAACGTTCACACAGGTACGTATGTATGTATATACACACACAGAGAGACACATTTATATTCCAGGTTAGAATGCGTGAAGATATACTATTCCCTGGAGTCATCTACTCGCCTCTGAGATGCCATTCATTGAGTATGTGTGACCGCCCTTCACAAAGCCCCAGAGTGGGAATTCATTTTGTCTCCTGTCAAGATGCAGGGCACAATATCACATCATCCCTGTCTATCAACCCTAAACACTACAGCCTCGTTTTGACTTCATGAGACCTTTGGAATTTCTTCTTCTTCTTCTTCTCTCTCTCTCTGTCTCTGTCTCTCTCTCTCTCTTGCTTTCTTTCTTCAAGCTAAAATCACCGTTAACGACAGTAAAATGAACACGATAAAACAGCTGATGGCATTCGGAAAAGTTTCTTTGACTGTTTTCAAAATGGAAAGAACGACGTTGCAAACATGTAATTTCCCAGTGGAAATACAGTGACGGAGAATCACAAACCGTTGCTGGAGTCATTTACCCAGTTGTTTTGGTACAAGGTCATAATATAGATCCCCATCGAGGATTGAATTCCCTAATAATTATATGCTAGCATAGATAACAAAACATTACACGACGTGGGACACATAAAGAAGTTATTGCACCAAGTGGGCCATTGACCAGTATAGTCCAGTAGGGCTCGAGCTCCGGCTCGTGCCCGAACCTCCCACTCCTCTAACCCCCAGTATAATCGCCCTTCGGGTTATTGACCTTGTGTCAAGTCCTGTGTGGTGGGAGGCAGAGACAAATATATACATAAAGAAAATATTGCTGTAAACATTCTTTATAGAGCTTTGTTTAATTGAGTAAACAGACCTCAAGTTGGCAAGGCTTAGTATCCCATACAAAGGAGTAAGATCTCCCCTTGCCATAAAAAGGTTGTGACATTAAAGTGCGTTTGATGGTGAAGTTTACTCTGACCTAGAGTGGTAGTAGCTGTTAGGGTCCCCACTTATGGGTCAAATAGATCTATTCAAGAATTATTAGTATTAGAAAGGAATACTTGATACCATATAACTGTAAACTATTTGTATTAATAATAGTTACTCGAAGCTATTATTATTTACAAAAAATTATAATTATTGGTCACTTGAAACCATATAATTGTTTGTGAACAAATTTATTAGTATTAAAAATACATAATTACTTGAAACCATATAGTTGTGAATAGATCATTAGTATTAGATAGGAATACTTGAAACCATATAATTGTGCAGTAACTTTTAGTATTTAATAGGAATACTTGAAGTGATATAATTGTATATAAATTGTTGATATTAGATAAGAATACTTTATACCTCATGATTATGTAGAAATTATTAGTATTAGATAAGAATACTTGATATCATGTAACAGTTATTAAATGTTCATGCATCAGAGTATTAAGCTAGTTTATCGCGGCTGAATTTCGTTGATCTCATGAAATTCTTTTTTGGACCAAAATAGGTAAATAGGGCGCTCAGTGAGAATCGAATTCACGGACAATGTTTTGATAGCTTAATTACAGTGATCGGACGAGACCGCTATTTTCAACGTGATTTAACTGTAAGTACTCTTCATTAACAGAGAATAGGGCCATATTTGGATTATGAGACACTCACTGAGAATCACACTCACTAAATCCTTTGAAAGACTATTTCTTTGATATGGCATGAACTTATTCTTTCAGCAGGATTTATTATTAGTCATAATCATTTACTGGCTTGACCAGAAAGAGACGATAAAGATGAAACACTCTGTGAGAATCGAACTCACAAACACATCTCTGAAAGCCAAATTTTATATATCTAATGGAAACGGCTGCTTTCAGCGAGATTTGAACGCAAGTCTTGTCATTTACTAAGCTTAGATTACGTCATGGCTATCCCAGATGAATGAGACACTTAGTGAGAATCATACTCGCTGAAAGTTCTTTGAAAGCCTTGCTTTCTTACAATGATATCGTATGATGCCTCTAAATTTATTTTTGTTATTTATTTTCTTTAATGATAATATATGGATTGATAGATTGTGTACGTTTAATATGTATAGTTACACATACATGATATGATATTGATTTGAAATGTGAGAAGAAGCGAAATACATTTGTACAGAAACTTGATTCACCGAAAATAATCACAAAGATGATATACACATTTATAGAAAAAGCAAGGGAAAATGAAGCAATCTAAATAATTCTTTCTAATAATGTCAAATCTCTGGCATCAGCATCAGAGTTTGTAAGTGCGTCTTTTGTAGGGTATGGAAACCCTGATTTTGAGAAGTGAATCTATCGAAATAAGCGCAGATTCAACTGCAAACAGCGGCTCGACCACTCCTCAGCGCAAACAAACAAGGATCATATTTGTCACACTTACTGACCTTCAGCATATCTGAAGAAGTTACATTTGATAGATGGAAAGGTCAGGCAAGTAGGATGCGAACAGAGATAATGCAGACGCAGAGTGATCAGCAATTTCGGCTTCATCGTCGTCAGTTTCCCCATCTCCTTTTTTATCTTGGTATTTTGGTGGAGTTTTGGCCAAATATTTAGAGGCTGCCTTTTCAGGTTTTGTTATGATTTTTCTATTCCTATTTTCTTTTTTCGTTTCTTTTGGGCCATTCATCTCTTTGTTCGCGTCCGTTTTTCTACTTGTTTTTTTTTTCGTTTTTCTCACTCGTTTTTCCATTCTCCTTTCTCTTCATCTGCTTTTCATTTTATATCTCTAACTTTGCGTCTATCCTTGTTTACTCCTGCTGTAAAAATGACGTCAACATTTTATTGTTAGGATAAATTATCCAAAATTATATATTGCTAAATATTTTTTGTCCAGGTTTTGTTAATATCAAACAACATTATATATAAATTCAAGTAAAGATACAACTTGATATTTTGGAATCATTCGCAGCGAAAAGATTTTCGTCAAACAAAATTGAACCGGAGTTCAAATCAGAGACAGAGCTGGTTACTTTTCACTTCACGTAAATGCCATTGTGAAAGACATAATACATTATTTTTCTTACAACAATGGGTAAGTAGAAGAACAGTCTGAGTTCTCAAAATTTGGTAAAGCAACTAGACTAGGAAAAGGAAAATTCTAAAGTCAAACTTACAATACTTCGCTTAACAGTAGACTTTTTCTCGTTCCTTGTTCTTGGCAGATGTGTTGGGTAAATACAAACCCTCTGCCAAGCACTCTTAATGCCATTTAAAACATTCTATATATCAATTTAATTGTAACAATTTTTATGTGTGAAAAAAGAAGGAATAGCGCTAATATTCAGTGTTTCTCAGTTTTTGAAAAAAATGATCGAGCACAAATGAAGGAAAACAAATGATTGAGTGATTTGCATTACATATATTGAAAAGTAAAAAGGATATAATTTTAGGATCTCATATCATTTACTCTCAAACATGAAATAAAATATCAAAAGAAGTACAGGATTGCATGTTCCAGTTGCCGACAGTTAAAGGCACAGTTGAATGCGGCACACAAAGCTGCTAACTCATGCACGTTCCTCCAGGAAGATCACTTGAATTTTCTCAGTGTTGGTTGTCGACAATGCAACAATGGTGCGAAGGTTACACAGCTAGATGTTGTCTTTGGGGAACCTCAAGAGCTAAAAAATGTGGGAAGTTTAGGTTATGCGAATGAGGTACCCATTACACTTCGGCTTTGCGTCAAATTAGACGCTCCCGCAAACTTTTCCCGGAGCAATGACATAATAATATTAGCAGTATAAGAAGGACCATTATATGCTGGAACCACTGTTGATCCTCATTAATCTTCTCACACTATTAAATCAATCCCCACAACTGCTCAATATCTGGAATGTAATGCGCTTTTGTTAGTGTTCTAATGATGCATGCTTCAGTATGAAGTCTCATTCCGTCAGCTTATTTTTTTAAAAGAGTTCGTACAACAACTCTTTCAGGGTTCGCGTTTCTCCAAAACATCTCGTTATTTATTCATTTGTTTATTCATTTTCCTATTAGCTGTTTAATTACATTAAACATTGGCACATGACTACCCTTGTTTTCATATCGGCTAGTGTCAGTGCTTGATATGAATTCGCTGAGGTTATATCAATATATGCCAAAGAAAAGATACATATATTCTAAGTTCTTGGTCGCTTCATCGAGATCTAGACGGACTTTGGCCAACTGACTCTTGAACCCATGTCAAAATCTTGGGTTTTCAAATTAATGTCTGAGGTGAGGATCCTATTGCAGAACGACCATCACAAGTTTCATACGATTCAAAGCTTTTAAACAACTTGAAAAAAAAAAGATTCCTGTTTGGAAATGTATAGAAAGTGAACTTCTCTCTGCATCATGTTTTAACAATCTACGAAGACTTAGTTTCGTAAAATGTCTTCGCACAAAAGGTCATATACTTCAAAGTCCAAGGCGTGATTCTACTATAATTGCTTATATACAAAAATGTTAACTTACTCCCATCAATGATCTGAAACAGTAAATTAAACAAGGAAGATCTAATGGGTTCTCTTGTATCGATTCTAAAGGGAGGGGCAAAAAACTGGAAGAATTAGAATCAGAGGAAAAATTTTGACAACCAGACTACATAATTGTTAAGATCGGCTAGAATATTCAGAAGACTCCCAGGAACCTGAAGAGATCCATTGTTACTCAGATTCCAGTGACAGACCACCTGTAAAAACTGGTGAAATTAAACTGCAAGAAGCAAAGCAATAATAAAAGCAAATTTATTTCTCACTTAACAACTTGATCCAAATTCACTGATTTTTCCTTGCCCTATCGGCGGTGCCTTTTATAAGTCGACTAACTTCGCTGATTATGTGTGAGACTCCCCGCACAAAAGGAGTGTCCTGTGTATGACTCTAAACTGTATTGTCTTATGAGACTCGTGGTCTGGAGGTCTGGCGAGTGTCGAGTCACTCATTCATTGCCATTACACCCAGCTCCACTCTGACATACGATGGAAATACGTTTTACAATAAAATCCATCAATCAATAGATCTACCTCAAATGATTGGAATTAGATATCAATAAATTGAACTATATAACTGCATGTTAAATTTAAGTATAAAGTGGGATAGCTTGAAAAAAAGAGAACAGTTTTTTCCAAGAGATTATTGTTATTATTTTTTATTTTTTATTTTATTTTGCTAAGGCGGATGGTTTCTCGCTGAAGTTTAAGAGACAGCAAGTTACTGTTATATACTCACATAATAAATATGCTTATATACACATATACATGTTCATGCAGGATACATACCGACGCAATAAATTAATCAGACGCAGTAATAAACGATGCAGGAAGACTTCTTTAACAAAATATTTACCTCTCACCTTATTGCAAGTGTTCAAAAAGGTTGTATGGGGTTTTATTGTGAGAGGGAGCTGGATACCGAACATAACTGAAATATTTTGACCCCAAACTTATGGCCGTCACGTTGTGCCTTTCTTGTTCTCTAGGTCTGCTCAATTGGAGGTCCAGAGGCCACTCTGCTGGGTGATGGCTTTCTTTACGGCATCTTATCAGTATCTTCTACGGATCTCAACTCATCAGGGCCCAAAGGCCCCTTCGGCCTGATGTGGCTTTCCCTACCACATCTTGTGTCCAACTCAACTCTTCTGCCCTCTGTTCAATTTTTCGGCCTTATATTACCTTCAAACTCCCACGCGGAGATATGGACACGCCTCCACGCCTCCGCAATTTCTTCTGATATCTGGCGATCGCGATGTGTCGCTTCCGCTATCTTTGGAATTGCCTGTGTGATCGTCATCAAGCGGAAATAACTGTCATGCAGTTCACAGGTCACTCTCTTCCTGTGCGTCAGTCTATGAGTGTACCATGGGAATTTTTTACCTCGTCCCATTTCATGAACCAATTTCCGCCCACGCAATTTCCTCTCATAACTGCCATTGGAATGTGTCACTTCCTTCCGGGGCATCACCTTGAATGGCATTTTGGGCCGAGTCAAAAGGTCAAAATACAACATTACTCGGACTCTTCTTAGTGTTCTGGCCGATCTTAACAAAGCTGTTGTTTGAGTTGTTCTCTAATCGTCCTTTTATTTCTAAGTCCCCCAGTCTTTGTTTTAACCCTTTGGTGACTGTACCAAGAACACCAATTACAATTGGTATATCCATCTCTTTCATGCTTCAGTTTTTTTTTAATTCACTAGCAAATTCAAAGTACTTATCTTTCTTTTCGCTTTCTTTCAATTCTACCTTGTTGAGACAGCAAAGTCCACAATTCGACAAGTTTTCTTTTTTGTCGACTGTTTTTAGATCTAGTCGTCTGGCCAAGATTAGGAGTTTGTAGGGATCATTTTCAATGATAGACTCTGGGTTGTGCATATACAATTTGTTCATATGGTAAAATTTCATTATTATTCATTATTATTATCATACCTCTTTATCATTTGTCTAGACTACGTACTTAGAACATCGATTGACAAAATCAAAGAGAACGGCTTCGAGCTGACAATGAAAAGAAGCAGAAGGTATCCCACAAAAACAATTACTGACGCCGAATACACCGATGACATTGCGATACTGGCAAATACACCCAACCAAGCCGAAACACTACTGCATAGTTTGGAACGAGCAGCCGCAAGCATAGGCCTCTATGTCAATGCACACAAAATGGAATATATGTGCTATAATCAAACAGGTGACATCTCCACTCTAGACGGAACCCCTCTTAAACTAGTAGACAAATTCACTTACTTAGGAAGCAGCGTCGCATCAACAGAAAAGGACATCGACACGAGGTTAACGAAAGCATGGACAGCTATCAATAGGCTATCGATAAAATAAAACGCAGTTTCTTCGAGGCATCGGTCACATCGATACTGCTATATGGATGCACTACACGGACTCAAACAAAACGGCTGGAGAAGAAGCTAGACGGCAATTACACAAGAATGCTGCTAGCAATCTTGAACTTGTCCTGGCGGTAACACCCCACAAGACACCAACTGTACGGCCACCTGCCTCCTATCACAAAAACTATTCAAGTTAGACGAACCAGAAATGCAGGTCACTGCTGGAGAAGCAGGGACGAACTCATAAGTAATGTACTCATATGAACCCCCACACATGGCCGTGCAAAACCAGGACGACCAGCACGAACATACATTCAGCAACTATGTGAGGATACGGGATGTTGTCCGGAAGACCTGCCTGAGGCGATGAACTATAGGGAAAAGTGGCGAGAGAGGGTCAGGGATATCTGTGCTACCAGCACGAGATGATGATGATGATGATGATTGTTATTATTATTATTATTTACTTTTTTAGAGTTTTTTACTTCAGTATTAGCTGATGGTCTTTCACTGGAGTTTGAGCGACAGAAAGTCTCCTCAAGATTCAAGGACTCCTCTCAGTATTCTAGCCGTTCTCAGTAATGCTGTCATTTTGATAGTCTCTACCCATCCGCCAACTACCAAGTCCTCTAGGCCTTTTAATAATCCTTTAGTTATTGTGCCAAAAGCACAAATCACAATAGATACAATCATTACAATTTACTCCTTTAGAGTTTTTCACACCAGTGTTAGCTGATGTTTTTTTACTGAAGTTTGAGTGACAGCAAGTCTCCTCAAGTCTCCAGGACTCGTCTCAGGATTCTGGCCGTTCTTAGCAATCCCGTCCGCCAACTTCCAAGTCCTCCAGGCCTTTTAATAATCCTTTAGTTATTGTGCCTAACGCACCAATCACAATTGGCATAATCGTTATTTTTATGTTCCACAGCTTTTTCAATTCTCTTGCAAGGTCGAGGTACGTATCCTTTTTTTCAATTTCCTTGAGATTTATTCCGTGGTCCGCCGGGACAGCAAATTCTACAATTTTGCAGATTCTCTTTTTTTTTTTTGTTGATTATTATTGGGTCTGGTCTTCTGATCGGTATTAGGTGATCCGTTTGTATGTTAAAGTCCCATTGGAGTTTATTCATTTTCTAGGACAGGTGCTGTGTTGTGCATATACCATTTGTTTGTACGGTCGAATTGAAATTTCCTGCATATTTCCCATTGGATCACCTTGCCGACCCAGTCGTATCTCGCCTTATACTTTTTCTGTGCTAATTTGCTGCATTCGATTATTATGTGATTGATCATTTCGTCTCTGTTACCGCATAGCCTACATTTACTGTTTTGTTGCGTTTTATCTATTCTCGCTTTGATATGATTGGTTCTTATGGCGTTGTCCTGTGCTGCTATTAGGAGGGATTCTGTTTCTCTCTTAAGGTTTCCTTTTCTTAGCTAGGTCCAGTTTTTCTAGTGTGAGATTTTGTTTATTAGACGTTTAAAGCGGCAATAGAATTGTTTTCCCTCCCATTTTTCTTTCCTAGTTGTCGTCATTCTTTCGTCTATCGTGTTGTCCGTATCGTTTCTGATGGTTGTAATCAGTCCTCGTTCGTGTTTTTCTATGTAGTCTTCGAGCCCTTGCTTGGATGCGTCAAAGGTGACTTCGATGCTGGCAAGTCCTCTTCCCCCCACTTTTCTAAATACATAGAGTCTGTCAACGTCGTCTCTGGGGTGTAATGCCTTATGCATGGTCATTAGTTTTCTTGTTCTTTGATCCATTTGTTCAAGTTCCACTCTGGTCCACTTGAGAAAGGGTCCTGAATATATGATTAGGGGCACAGCCCAAGTATTTATTCCTTTAATGAGGTTTCAGCTGGAAAGTTTTATCTTGAGTAGTTTTCTCGTTCTCCTGAGATATTCTTTTCGGATCGTGTCTTTCATTTTCACTTGTCTGATGGTGTCAGCTTCCTAGATGCCCAAGTATTTGTAGGTTTCATTTTCTACGAGCGTTCTAATTTTGTTGTGCTTTGGTAGTTCCATTCCGTCAGTCATATGTTGTTTACCATTTTTCATGACGAGCATGGCACATTTTTCTATGCCAAATTTCATTCCTATATCCTGACTGTATATTCTAAAGGCGTGTGTGAGAGTTTCCAGATTTTTTTTCATTTTTTTGCGAATAGTTTAATGTCATCTATGTACATCAGATGGTTGATCTTCTCTTACGATCTTCTGAGTTTGTATCCGGCTGCGCATTTTCTGAGTATGTGGTTCAGTGGCATCATAGCTATTATGAATAGGAAGGGTGATTATTATTATTATTATTATTATCATTATTATCTATTAATTAATTAATTACTTGAAACCAGATAGCACCTTCAAATACTTGCAAACTTGTTATAGTGCACTTATTATTCGTCATACATATCGATATTTGAAGCCATGTAATTACGTGTAAATTATTAATATTAAATTGGAATGCTTGAAACCATATAACTGCGTACAAATGAAGAATAGTTACTTGAAACAATATAATTTCTTGCAAAGAAAAATACCTTCTTCATTAACTGACCAATTAACCGGTCACATAACTGAAAATCAACCGACCAACAAACATATCAATCGATATTCTTTCGGGTTAGTGCTATGTATATCAAATCGACTGGTTAAGTGAAAATGAAAAATGAATTGACTTAGCTAATTAACAATGAGTGTTATCAATAATAAAATCAGCAAAATTGATGAAGATCAGGATTTGAAGAATTGAGAGATAAATTATGTGAAATCTTTCTAACTGATTAATTGATTATCAAGAAGTTTTGGAGGGATAATATCATTTTCAGACGTTCAATTTAATTGTTTAATAACTTATTTCATATATTTATTCAGAATTTTTAAAAATGTCAAGCAGAGGTTTAAATGTTGGATCCTTGGTGGCTTCTGATAATTAAACGATGGAATTTCCACGGGTTGAGCTAGGTATAAGGAATGAATTATGTAAGTATATATATATTTTTTTGTTCTCCAGCCGTTTTGTTAGCGTCCATGTAGTAATGTTAGCGTTGGCAATTACACAAGAATGCTGCGTGTAATCCTGAACAAGTCCTGGCAGCAACACCCCACAAGACACCAACTGTACGGCCACCTGCCCCCTATCACGAAAACTATTCAAGTTAGACGAACCAGACATGCAGGACATTGCTGGAGAAGCAGAGATGAACTCATAAGAGATGTACTCTTATGGATCCCCACACATGGCCGCGCAAAAGCAGGACGACCAGCTCGAACGTACATTCAGCAGCTATGTGAGGATACAGGATGTTGTCCTGAAGACCTACCTAGGGCGATGAACGATAGGGAGGAGTGGCGAGAGAGGGTCAGGGATATCCGTGCTGCCAGCACGATATGATGATGATGATATATATATATATGTAGAGAGAGAGAGGGAGGGAAACAGAGCTTACTTTTAAATTAAAATTATTTGCATAAGTAATCAGTTTTACAATTCCTCCACGACTATATTTTTGAATACACACATCGGCTTCTCATATGAAAAACGTCTGGCGCTCACAATTGACAAAGAAAATTCTATTTACAATAGAATAAATATGGGATTTTATTTAAAAAATTATACATGACATGAAATTCAATTAACTTGTCACCAATAAGTAATGATCCTCTACAAAAACACAAAAGTGAAAGTACGTTCACCAGATGGAGACACGGAATACTTCGACATTGTTGCAGGAGTACTACAAGGAGACACGCTAGCCCCGTACCTCTTTATCATCTGTCTAGACTACGTACTTAGAGCTTCGATCGACAAAATCAGAGAAAATGGCTTCGAGCTGACTAAGAAAAGAAGCAAAAGGTACCCCGCAAAAACAATCACAGACGCCGACTACGCTGATGACTTAGCGTTACTGGCGAATACGCCTAATCAAGCAGAGACGCTACTGCATAGTTTGGAACGAGCTGCAGCAGGCATTGGCCTCCATGTCAATGCGCACAAAACTGAATATATGTGTTTCAACCAAACGGGCAACATTACCACTCTAGACGGAGCCTCTCTGAGGCTAGTGGACAAATTCACCTACCTAGGAAGTTGCGTCTCATCAACAGAAAACGACATAGACACACGACTGACGAAAGCATGGACGGCTATAGATAGGCTCTCAATAATATGGAAATCAGACCTGACAGATGAAATAAAGCGCAGTTTCTTCCAGGCAGCGGTTGTATCGATACTGCTATATGGATGCACTACATGGACGCTAACCAAACGGCTGGAGAAGAAACTTGACGGCAACTACACAAGAATGTTGAGAGCAATATTGAACAAGTCCTGGCGACAACACTCCACGAGACGCTAACTGTACGGTCACCTGCCTCCCATCACGAAAACTATACAGGTCAGACGAGCCAGATACGCCGGACACTGCTGGAGAAGCAAGGACGAGCTCGTAAGTGACGTACTACTATGGACCCCCACATATGGCCAAGCAAAAACAGGACGACTAGCCCGAACTTACATACAGCAGCTATGTGAAGACACAGGATGTAACCCAGAAGACCTACCGGAGGCGATGAATGATAGGGAAAAGTGGCAAGAGATGGTCAAGGATATCCGTGCTGGCGGCACGACATGATGATGATGATGATTATACATATATTTTTCAGTCCAGATGAATCGAAGTCGGGAATAATTCCCTCAGGACAAATTCATTCCATTATGAACATTTAAAATTTTCCTGGTAAATAGCTCAATGTAACTTACATCACAGAGCAATAATTTCTTTAAGAAAAACAAAAATTGGTCACATAAGGATTATAGATTTATTTTCAACCTGTTATGGGTATTGATATGAATCAATAACAGCAAAAAGATTTTAATTTATCCATTGGATTTGAAGAATTCCTTTATTCGGGGGGGTATTGATATTTATCAATACCCATAACAGGATGGAAATAAATTTATAATCTTATTGTGACCGATTTTTGTTTTTCATAAACATATATATATATATATATATATATATATATATAGATAGATAGATAGATAGATAGAACGAAACAGATCTGTCTGTGGATGACAATAGATATATATACTCCCCTACCCCCGTAGGGTTAAGTTCTCTAGCGAAGAAGTATTCGTGTTGCCATTAGCGCCTTTGCAAGTCTCTTCGTATTTGAATTGAGATCTCGGCGGCCGTTTGAACGGATGTATGTAAACAATACTAATTGTGATTCATAACCGTTTAAAAATGTACTTCGTAGCTAATTTCTCCTTGTAGCTAAATGGTTAGAAGCTTGGCTTGGTGTTTCAGTCAACCGGGTTTCGATCCCAGCTACGGGGAGATACTGTCTAGCCACACTGATGAGTTCTGATAGAACGAAACAGATCTGTCGGTGGATGACTATATATATACATATATATGCATGTGTGTGTGTGTATAACATATTTCATTTGATATATACAAAAAATTAAAACATTCTATTTTATATATAAAGGGATGGCACTTTTTAATTATTTTTTCTTCTTGTTTTTTTGTTGTTGTTTTTTTCTTTCGTGTTTCTTTCAATTAGTTTACTACTTGCAAGTTTTTCATATCAGTTCTAATTTATTTTTCCCTAAAGTCTCAGTGACAGGAAGCTTTCTTAGATCACCTGGACTTTTTAAAGTATAGTATTTAGTTTTATTGTACTGAGTAGTGGTTTATTTCGGTTCTTCCTCCGATCTCCAATTGTTCCAATCTCTTTTCCATGTTTATAGAGTTCCGAAAACAACAGGTATAACTGTCATTTTCATGTGCAGTATTCGTTCAGCTCTCTGCAAAACGTAAAGTCTTTGTTTTCACTCCGTCGTCTTCTAAAATACTCCAACGGACATGTTCTTTTCTATTTAATTAATTCTAGCTCTTTTTCATATTCTTTGAATTCAAGTATAATTATATCCATCCAATCCCCGATGCTAGCAAATCCTCTTCTCTTTTACCTTCCACACAGAGGATTTTTCTGTCATTCCTCTGACGTAAAGTAGAGAGCAACTATTCAATTTCCTGTTCTATGGTTCTTATTTCTTAGTTTATTTGTTGTCTAGTTTAGGAAGGGTACAGAGTATCTTACATTGGAGGCTACACACATACTATTCCTCTAATAAAAGATTGGCCGCAGAGTTTGGTTTCGAGAAATTTCCTTATTCTTGTGAGGTACTCCTTAATTTTCCCTTCCATATCTGTTTATTTGAGAATATCAGCTTCTAATTTTTTCCAGGTACTGGTGGTTTTCTTCTTCTTGTTTCTCTTTTCGCTTTTTTTATAATAAAAATGGGATTTTTTTGCAAATATTTATATGTATAAACATGATTTTGCATTAAATAATCTAGAGTTGTTGATATACCATAAAACCCAACTTAACGCAGCTCATATAAATGTTCAGTGCAAACACCTAACATGTTAGTAGATATTAATAATTTGTGTAAGGGTCTCTAGTTTTTTTTCATTCTTGTTAAATATCTTCTATGGTTTATCTTTTATTCAGCTTGGTAGATTTGTAGCCACCGTTGAAATCTTTTAGGATATAATTTAGTGACATCATTGGAACATAAAATAGTACGGCATTTGGAACTTTACCTACGCTAAAGTTTCAATTTCTGTTGCTTTTTACGATTTGCTCATATATATAAAAAAAATTATCAGATATTTAATTATTTTCGTTTGCATAATAGTGTCGTATGCCTTTTTTAGTCAATCCAAGGAATGGCTCAATTTTCCTCTTTTTTAAACTCCTTTGTAATAAGATGGTCTCTATATGATAGGTAAACTTTTCCTTTTCTTCCTTCACATTTCCTTTTTATTCTTCTGGAAATTGCCCATGAATTTCAGACGAGTTAGTAGTAATATTATAGGGTTTTTTTCACACCTATTTTGACAGATATTTTTTTCACTGAAGTACGAGGTGCATACGATAAGTTTCCAGAATTTTTTCGTATGGGAATTAAAAATTGTCGTAGACTCTAAATATTCAGTATGCAATTGCTAGGCATCTTATGAAATGACTGACCAATTTTTATAATTTCAGTTTCAAATAGACAGCTACAGCAGTAATTGGAATACACCCTACTAAAGCCTGATTGTCACAGCTGGTGAATTTCATGAATGCTATATGCAATAGAATTGTGTTTTAAACTTGAAAAAGATGCCACAGAAACGTATGGAATGCTTTATATTGCTTTTCGATTATTTTGCATGAATCGAGCATCAGTTTTTGAGTGGCATAAGAGATTCAAGGAAAACAAGGAGTCTGCGAGGGATAATGAGAGGTGTAGGATGAGTAAGGAAGTCAATACACAACAGTTGATTGGCCAAAGGGTTAGGGTTAGGGTTACTATGTTGAGGTTTTAAGGGAGTTCAGGAAGAGATTCCGTCGGAAGGGGCCTGCACTCTTCAAATCGAGTCAGTGGCATTTCCACCAGGACAATACACCAGTCCACAACTCCATCCTTGTCACAGACTATTTGATCAAGATCCTATTTACCCAACCCCTCCGCTCGGGCAGGATATGACACAAGGTCAATTTTTAAGCGGAGTTTAACAGGTTTGAATTCAGAGTTTTCCTTTTCCTAGACTAGTTGCCTAATCAAGGCTTAAGAACCTAGTCTGCCCTACTATTTACCCATAGCTGGAGGGAGAATAATTGGATTCATACCTTTCCCAAGGGTATTAGACCAAGATGAGTATCAAGACAGTTCGTCACCCTGCCTGTAGTCTAGACCTTGCTACCTGTAACTTTTGCTTATTCCCTAAGCTCAGAGGCTGTCGTTATGAGACAATTGAGAAGATGAAAGAGGCTGTGACAAAGGTCATTGACACGCTCACACAAGAGGACTTGCATGGGGCCTTCAAGAAGTTTTTGGAATGGTAAAAAAATTGTATTGCAGCCGGAGAAGATTACTTTGAAGGGGACAAGAGTTTCATGTGTGTACTATCAATAAAAGTGCCCATACGAAAAACGTCTGGAAACATATCGTATGCACTTCGTAAAAGCATTGTTAACGTAGCGACATTTAACCTTAGGACTTTGAACACAATCAATCCTCAACCTGAGTTTTCAGCTTCCGTAGCCGAGCATAATACAGACAGCATGTGCCTGCAAGAACGTAAATATCACCATAGTAAACTAGAACTAGAATATCATGACGGGGTAATAGATGAACATTTGTGTAGGCATCTGCAATGAACAACTCCGTTAATGTCACCATAGGAGGTGTAGGAATACGCCTTAGTTCTCGTACCTTAAAAGCAATAAATAGCACTGGAAGAAACCGACCATGAAAGATGGGTGACGCATTTAATGGCAACTCCAGAACAATAATCTTCTCCTGCTACCGTCTAACTACGCTAGTAAAGAAACGAACATTATCACCTCCTACAACTAGCGATCGACGTTGTGTTCAAACTCAACGTTCAAATCATTGGTGGAGACCTGAATTCTCAAACTGGTAAAGACGTAAATAATGAATTACTCGACATATCAAATAGAAATGGTGAATATCAAACAGATTTTTCACTCAAGAACAGGATTGAGTGCCTTAACACTAAGTCGAAATAAAGAGTTGGGTGGAAAGCAATGGACCTACACCTACCCGAATAACTCTAAAGCACCGCTTGGTTATATATCAATAAACAAGAAGAGGGTTAATAGAGCTTTAAACTATAAGACATAATCCTCTTTTGAAGGAGTATATTTCTATCACAGAATCGTCTCAGCAAAGATTCACCTGAGTTTACGCCGAAAAAAATAATGGACAGTTAAAGCTTCACATTATAACTACTCTTCAGTTTCTAATAATCGTATAAGCAATCAATTTATAATAACTGTGAATAACAAGGATGATAGTCTCGAGAAGACTGATGAAAGGTCCAACTTAAAAGCAGCAACAGAATGAATACCAACCAAACCAAGAGCCAAACGTCCATAGAAGTTAGGGAGCAAAGAAAAACAAGAAAACGCATCCTCATTTATTAAAAGAAACACAACGAAAGTATGCACAGAAATTTCAAAACGTACAGTAAAAAAATCTTGATGGAGTATAATCATTACCACTTCAATAATATAAGAAATTCAATAGAGGACAACTTACATGTTTGATAGCAAATGAAGGGAGAAAAAAAAACACACCTCGAGAGCAAACTAAAAGCAATCTGTTAGGAAGAAAGATGTCACAAATGGAAATAATATTTCAATAATCTGCTCGGAAACACTCCTGAAACCATAGATAAGCCTACGAAAAAATACTAATTGCTTAATATACATCAAACTAGAATAGTTTACGGTGAACGAACTGGAAATGATATTGAAAAAAATGAATTCAGAGAAGCAGCAGATCTTGACAAAATACCTCCTCAAAATACAGAAGACCAGAAGAATTGACGATATACGTGCTGTATATAGATAAAAAGAAAGGAAATGGAGAAAGCTGCATCCTCCTCATGTCCAAGGAAGATTACCTTGAAATTAAAAGAACTACAGAAGTATAAGTCTTACAGCTATAGTTACTCAGGTTTAAAATGTTCTTCTCAGTCATATTCAATCTGAAGTCGAAAACATTCTTAAGAAAAATATGAATTGCTTTGGGAGAAATCGATCCGAAACGACACAGATTTTGACTACCCGTCGAGTCATCGAAAGAATCCATGAAAATGATATCGAGGCAACTCTATTGTTCAAAGATTTCTCCCAGGCACTTGATTTCTTACAGAAAGGAAAGATGGAGCATTGGCAACTAGTATATAGTCTTCCCAATGAAACTGATATCACTTTAATAATCCTTTTAGAACAGCTCAGGACCAATAGTTCTCTCGCCTGATGGTGACATCAACCTTTTCGAAGTTATCATTGGATTCCTATAGGAGATACATTCGTGCCATATCTGTTTATAATATGCCAATAGATAAATAAAAATGGTTTCACTCTCAAAAGGCAAAAAGTAAATGATATCCAGTAGAAACTATGAAGAACGCAGGCAACACAGATGATCTAGCTCTTGTTCCAAATACACAAGCCCAAACTGGATCACTTCTGGATAGTCTGGAGCAAGTAACTGGAAGCATTGTGTTTCATGCGTTTAAAAAAGAAGGAACCATCTCAATTTTAAGTAGCTAGTCTCTGAAATTATTAAACCAGTTCACATAACTCGGCAGCAATATTTTATCTACTGAAACTGATTTCAACATATGCCAACCGAAGGCTTGAACACCTATTGACAAGTTATTGTTAATATGGAACGCTGATCTCTCTGAAAAAAAATAAAATGGTATTTCTTAAAAGCTAATGCTGTATCAGTGCTGTTGCTTGGATTCCCAGTCTGGACGCTTATGAGACGAGCAGAGAAAAGATAGATGGGAAATATAAAAAAATGCTACGTACTGTTTTAAACAAATCCTAGAAGCAACACTTTAAAAACAGCTGTTGTACCGCCGCTATCCAAGTGAGACGAAAAAGATATGCTGGGAACTTCTGGTGATATAAGGACAAGTCATGATCGACGTTCCCTAATAGATTAAAAATCATGGACGCGTCTGTGTTGACCAACCAAAATTGACTTTTATTAGTTCTGTGTGGACACTGAATAGAGCTCAGAAGACCTGTCTGAAGTGATGGAGGATAAGGACGGATGACGAGAGGGAAGGACAACAAACTTACAGTTGTCTGTAGGACTTGAAGATAATGATAAATGTAAGTTCAGTTTCTCTCTTGAAGTGTCTCCTACGTAGCCGCGTCTGAGTGATCTTAATAATAATTTTCTTAGTTTGTGGTTTGAAGTATCGATACTTGTTTTTCTTGACGCTTAAAATATCCATATACTTACTACTATTCTTTCTGTTCATTATCTCTCTGATTCTATCATCTTTTCTTATTTGATTTTCCTTTTATTTACTCGTCTACTTTTGTGAGTTTTCATGCGATTATGATTCTTTTCTCGTTGAATTTAAAATAGAACAAACCGAAATAATACGGAAATTGGAAAGAGTGAAAATGAACAACGTAGGATTACTTAGAAAATCAGCATTAGAAATCCTTTTTCGATATGGGTTTGGACCCTGACACATGATGCCACAAGAAACAACTATTTTGCTAGCCAGTCGTCTTCTTTTTATTCTTCGTTCTTCCTTTCATTCCCATTTCTTGATATACAACTCCTTCTTTTTCTTGTGTTTTTCATTTGTCTTTATCAATTCATATTTGTTCTTTTAAATATTATGCTATTCCTTCATTCATTAGCTCATTTGTGTGTTCATTACACGCCTTTTTCAGTTGCTGTTTGGTCACGATTATTTATTTTTCTTGTCAGTCTTTTCCTTATCAGAGCAGCGTTCCTTCTGCGCGTGCTCATGTATCTGCAGCCGACTTTATTTTTCACAAGTTCTATTTCTGTTCGACATCTTTCTTTCTTTGTCACTTATTCTTTTTTTTCCTTTTATATATTTTTCTCTCTTCTATTATTATTTCTTCTTTTATTGTGATTCTTTCTGATCATTCATGTTTCATCTAATTTAAACAAACTGTCTCTATTTTTTTCAGATGTTTATTTTTGTATTCTTTTTTTTTTTTGCTAATTCGTCCTTTCTTTCTTTCTTTCTTTCTTTCTTTCTTTCTTTCTTATAATTCTTTTTTTCATTTCACGCACTAAATTTCATCTTATTGTGTATCTTTAATTCCGGACATCTGGAGAATGTGGATTTTGGTTTGCTTTCATTTGGTTTTATGGCATATAAACCATTGTGGGTTATCTATTACCAAATCATTTTTATACATATATATTAAACATGGGATTTGTTTTGTTTGTTTGTTTGTTGGTTGGGTTTTATGGCATATCAACCTTAGTAGTTAATTTTCGCCAAATCCATTTTTATGTATATAATCAGTTCTATTTAAAACAATTCAGTTTATCATGAGTACACAGTTTAATTGTCAAAAATATTTCTATTTCAAACTATTCAAGCAGTTATATAAAACAATTCGGTTTAGTGTAAGTACAGTTTCCATGTCAAAAATAGTTCAATTTAAAACAATTCAGTTTCGCATAAACACGCAGTTTAAATGTAAGTACATTTTAATTGTGAAGAACATTTCTATTTCGAGCTATTCAGTTTAGTCAAGCAATTCTAATTCAGCTAATTCAGTTTAGTAAAAGTACAGATTTTGTTTACATACAGTTACATGTCAGAACAGTTCTATGTTAAACAATTCAGTTTAGGGTAAATACAGTTTCAATGTCAAAAAACAGTTCTATTTGAAATAATTCAATTTAGCACAAGCACACATTTCTATTTCAAGCTATTCAGTTTAGCATAAGTATTCCGTTAGTTCTATTTCCCCCTAGATAGGGCCCTATCAGGTGCTACCACGCCGGGCCAGAGTGGGCGTGGGAGAAATGGCAATGAAGGGGTGCTCCGTATTCTCCAAAGCCCCAGCAGTACTGGGACCTCACCATCAGATTTTTAGTGTCATATCCAGGACACTAGTTGGGAGGGGGTCTTCCCCCTCTGCAGAGGTGCAGTCAGTGTATTCTACAGCCCTAGCCGACTGGGCAATTGGATTTCTAAACACATTTTCTAGATAACATTTTTAAATAAGCCAGTGCCCATTTTCTTCACACTCTTAAGTGGTTTCACTTATTTCTATCTAATACGAATAATTCTATTTACTGTTTCTCATTGGTTTGTACACAGTTTAATGTTTTAAACCATTGCTATGTATCTCTTACCATTCAATTAAACATCAGTCATTTGTTTATACACAGCTAAATGCAAAAACAGTTCTATTTCGAACAATTCCATCAAACATCAGTCATTTGTTTATACACAGCTAAATGCAAAAAACAGTTCTATTTCGAACAATTCAATTTAACATCAGTCATTTGTTTATACACAGCTAAATTCAAAAACAGTTCTATTTCGAACAATTCAATTAAACATCAGCCATTTGCTTACCAACAATTCTATGTATAACGATTAGATTTAATGTTAGTTATTTGTTTGCACACAGTTAAAATGGCAAGCAATTCTATTTGACCCATAGGTAAGATATTATCTGTTGCCACCACTCGTGGTCAGAGTGAACCAGGTTAGCAACGGGGTACTCCACATTGCCGAAAACTCCAGGATTACTGAAGCCTCGCCATTAGATTATTTAGGGTCATATTCAGGATACTTGTGTAGAGGAGTCTCCCCACCCCGCAGAGATGCAGTCGTTGTATTTTGCGGCCCCAGCCGACAGGGTTATGGGGGTGAGGAGTACTCATTCATTGCAATTACTCGATTTTCCTTAGTTCCACTCTGTTATAGTCCAATCTATGGATTAGAGAGAATTGTTTAACAATTATTCTTTGTCGACAAGAATAAGTAAGTAAAGTAAAGTTGTCTCCCTTTAGTCTAGGGTGACCAGAAGGCTCCTTTTTCAATAGCTACTACACCAAGGTGTTGGTGAGGGCGCTTCTCCTTTCCCAGGATTGCTCCACTTTACGCTTGATTCGTACCTTATATTGCTGAGCAAGGAGGTATCAAGTACCATTTTTAAAGTCTTTGGTATGGCACGACCTGAGAATGAACCCCGATCTTCAGGACCATTGGCGAATGACAAATTATGATAATACTTAGTTGAAACTATAATTGTTTACTGACGATATTTATTATTTACTTGAATCCGTATAACTATACAAATAAATGACAATTATCAGAAAAATTGCTTGAAACTACGTAATTATTACCCTTGGATTGTAATACTTGAATCTATACAAATTTTCGGCGTCTTTGTTTAATGGAATACCAACCTTCTTGTGTTATTATAAACCATAGCCATACTAATGGAGGAACAGTAGTACAATCTTACCAATAACTGGTAAGTATGATGGGTCTATACTTTTTCAAAGTCCGAAAATAAATGTAATTGCGCGCCTGGAGTTCGAACTCACTACGGTTTCGCAGTCCAGCACGTTAGCCACTACACACCAAGGACTCCATATACAACATTCTGCCCAGTCAACTGGGGTATTAGAATATTCAAATGACACCTCTGTAGAGGGATAAGACTTCCTGCAACTAGTGTACAAAATAGTACACTAAACAATCTGAGGGTAAGGGATCATTCCAGGAGCTTTGGGGAATGTAAAGTACCTCTTTATTGCTATTACCCCCATGCCTATGATGATCGAGAGTGGTAAGTAAAGTAAAGTAAAGTTGGTGATCTTAGTCGAGGGCGACCCAAAGGCTCCATTTTCAATAGCTACTACACCGAGGTGTAGGAGAGGGCGCTACTCCTTTCCCTGGATTACTCCACTTTACCCTTGATACGTACCTTATATTACTGATTGTTAAGCAGGGAGGCATCAATTACTACTTTTTGAGTCTTTGGTACGACTCAAAATGGGATTGAGCCAAGGTCTCTCGAGCCATTGGCGAACACTCTAACCATCTATAGTGGTAGTACCTGTTAATTGCCCATTTTGGAGTAAAAAAAAAATTTTAATTCTTTAAAACATTTAACCTTTTGAAGCAAATCAGCGTAAAATTGAATTATTAATATCACATTGCATTACTTGAAAACATTTGGCTTCGGGAAAAAAATATCTGTGTTAGCAATTCATAAAACTATTTAACTGAAACCAAATAAAACTATTTGTCTTACATAACAATACTGAAACAACTATTGAAATATGTGCAAGCAAATGAGTTATATCTCATCTGAAAATTATTACCAACGAACAGTTCTTTTACAAATCAGATATATTCAATATATATGACTGAACAGGATTTGGCATTGAATAACCTGCGGGCGTTGATAATCCCATAACATTCACTGGAGGTGCCCGTGGAGTAATGGTTATCGTCGTAGGAAATGGACACGGCGACACGAGTTCAAATCCTGGACGAGAATGATTGCATTTCACATAGCACTAATACCCTTGAGAAAGGTATGAATCCAATTATTCTCCCTCCAGCTATGAGTAAATAGTAGGGCAGACTAGGTTCTTCAGCCTTGGTGAGGCAACTAGTCTAGGAAAAGGAAAATTCTGAATTCAAACCTGTTAAACTCCGGGAGAATAATTAGATTCATACCTTTCCGAAAGGTATTAGTACTATGTGAAATGCAATCAGTCTCGTCCAGGATTTGAACTCGTGTTGTCGTGTCCATTTTCTTCGACGATAACCATTACACATCCACACTGTTTGATATTTTGACTGTGAGTAAACAGATAATTTACATTTAATCGAATTGTTATAAATAGAAGTGTTTGGGATTGATGTCTAATTAACTTATTTGTAAGACTTTCCAATATCTGAAACCATTTAACTGTGAGCAAAAGAAGAGATTGGGCTCGTTAAAAATGTTACCTTAAAATGTGTTTACAAATCATATATAATTAATATATATGTATAAACATTAAACAATCTTAAGTTGTTGATATACCATAAAACCCTACTTAACGCAACTCATATGAAAGTTCAATGAGTGCAATCACCTAATCTCTTGGCTTAATACTTTATAAGTTGCCATGCCGCTAAATAATCAACCAAACAACAAAAACAATTTTCATATCGCTTGCTTTTATTTTATGCTCTAAACTGTTGGTAACTGTAGGCATAATTATATATATATATATATATATATATATATATATATATATATATATATATATATAATTATATATATATATATATATATATATATATATATTGTTTTCTAGACTTTTCTTTCTTTGTCTATCACTCCTCTATAACAAGATACCATTATTTCTCCACTTTCAGCACTTTTTACTTTTCTTTTTTTCAAGCTTTCTTTTTCAAGCACAGAGATCACCAAACCTTTCTGTGTGAACGATAAATCCTTTCAGTTACGAATATTTGCAAACTCAAATATGGGTCCGTTGGAAACCGAAACAGTAACCTTTTACAGCTTTGTTATTTAATGGTTTAAAAACACTGTGATGATTCATCATTGATATAGCATAAAAAATATTTCTAGATTCAATCAATGTTCAAAATTTGAACTTCAAACAAAAGCGTTGGCTGTTTTGAAGCTATTGTAGTGACTGGATCAATGAATCATCAACATTCAATAAAGCATTTTCATCGGCAGCAATTGAGATTCCAGATTCAAAACAGCTACCGTCTAACTGCTACAGAGAATGCTTGAACCTTTTAGCAGATAAAACTGAGACACATCGTGAGTTATTCCAGAAGAGAACTACGTGCATTAACTGCCTGAACATTTGATCGAGAATATATATAGTGGATGCAGGCCGGATATAATTGTATTACAAACTGGATGAAGCCTCAGGACAGTAATTTTGGGACCTGTTCTATATTCTATGTTTACCATTCATCAATGGACTTCTTCTAATGTCACCTTGTTAATGGAGCTTAGAATACTGTATCTCCTGGGGAGGGATATCTCTTCACCTCACCCTAAATTTGGCTGTCCTTGTTATGACACCCAGGTTGTGAGACTTCAGTTCTATAGATCTGGGGAGCGCAAAATAGTCCTTCATTGCTATTATTTCTTGGACCAGTCTGGCACATCTTTGGGGCCCATCTAAGATTGAAATAAAAAATTATCTTTACCAGACTGGAATACTAATCTTACTCTTTCTTTCACTGTATTTCTTTCATTATACTTTTGTCTTTTTTTCGGTCTAGTGTAGTCCCCGAAGCATAATAACTAACTGCTCAACTGTGACATCGTAGAGTTCGGGCTCATGTCATGTTATAACGTTCAACTTCTGACTAAATTCTTGGAAAGGTGTGAAAGGCTTAAATAGTTGGCAAAGACAGAAATGATAAATTATGCTTACATTTCTCACCAAACAGAAATGACGAATATCTAGCTGAGATATGAAAATAGCCTTGAATGCATAAACACAAAATTCCATTAAAGGAAGAGAAAACTACAGACTTACAAAAACGTATATAACTCAAAAGCATAGAAATGGGCAAAAAGTACTCTGAACTTTGAAGCATACTTCTCTTCTGAAGAGTTCCAATCACGATATTGTCTCAACAAAGATTTTCCTGAATCTATGAAGAAATAAAAAACAAATAGGTAACGCTTTATAATATAATATATGCAATCAACATTTCAACATAATGTAGCTGTGAGAAAAAGTGTTATACTATTCAGGAGACATCTGAAAAACATACTCTGAATAATAAATATGAAAACTTTGTTGCCACCAATATAGAAGCAGCAGCCGAGTGCATACCAACCAAACCAAGAGCTGAATGTAGAGTTCTCTTGGAGTCAATAGCAGTTAGGGAAAAACCAGATAACATGAAAAAAGCATCCTAACTAGATACAAGAAATTCTACTGTTCAACAAGGAATGGTGATATATCATTAGAGAAACCTTTATTTCCAACCTTATAACAACCAAATTTCCTTTCACAACATATTTCAGTGCATCTTAATTATTTTATTTTTCTTACATGTTTTCTTTCTAAATTTTATTCTTCAAATATACTTTTATTCATAAGAGATTTTCATTCATTTTACAGTTATTTTCTTTATATCCACTTTTCTACAATGTTTTTCTTTTAATTTAAATTAATACTATATTTTTTCTTATATCACTTTTCTACTTAATTTATCTTTTCTGAAATCTTTCTTTATTAATTTTAAATTGTTTATTTCTCTCAGAATTTTAATCCACCTTTCTTATATCTTTCGTTCATTTACCTCACCCTCTCTCTCTCTCTCTATATATATATATATATATATATATATATTTCTCACACACACACACGCACTCTCCCCCTCTCTTTCCTTTCCTTTCTTTATTTCTCATTCAGCTTTTCTAATATTTCTCTTTCACTTGCTTTTTTTATTTGCCTCTTTCACTTCTCCTTCTTTCTTCCTTTATTTATCCTTTCTCTTTCAGCTTTTATATCTTGCTCTCATTTCTCGTTTTTATATCTATCTCTTTCCCTCCCCCCCACACACTCACACACAAACACACCTCTTTCTTTCTTCCTTTTTATCGCTTCCTACACTTTCATCCTTTTTTATATAAGTTTTTCACTTCCCTCTTTTTTTTTTATCTCTCCCGTTCACTTCTCTTATCTCCTAAATTTTTTTAATCTCTTGTTGCAGTATATTTTCCAAATATTCTTTTTATGTCTCTTTCAATTCTTTCACTTTCGTTCCCTCCCGCTTTCTCTTTCATTTCTCTCTTTCACTTTTTTCTTCCTTTTTTTGCAGGATCTCTTTTAGCTTTTCTTTTTTTCCCAATACTTCTTTACTAACAAACCGATGCTTTGCATGTTTTGCCTTACTCGATTCTATCACGATCAGTGGTAAGTTCTTTCTCTTCAAATCCATGGACACTGGAACATAATAAAACGGAATGCCTCCGGTTAAATTCTTCTTTTCTTGATAAAGACTTCTCAAGAAATATCGAAAGTACCGTTTCTTACAAATCTCTTAACACGGGCCAAACGAGCGGCAAGTGTTTCTCAAAGCTTAGCCATGAGCGCTTGAACAATGTTCCAAGTAAATTATAGATACACATCAAAATACGTCGCTGATTACTCGATGTCATACCACTTCATTATTAGTATAGATGTTTTTTATCACTTACTTTGTTTGGTCTCATACTGTGTAATGCTTCTTAATAGCATCTATTCAGAAAAGAGGTTATATGGTATTGCCCAACACCTTTTCGAGTCATACGATGTAGGTTGTCTTGAGTTATGATATTTAAAAGAAGACTCACTATAAGAGCAATTTCAAGATGGGATACATTTATCATCGAAGGAAATAGAATTAGCGATCGAAGTTCAAATCCTTGTAAAAGGCATAAATTCAAGAGAGATCATCCTACAGCTATCGTTAAATAATGGATAAGTGTAAGTTCGATTAACTTGGTTTGGCAACTAGACTAAAACTCTAAATTTAATCTAGCTGTACTCCGCTTAAAATTGACCTTATCATTCATCCTACCCATGGTCGAGCAGTTTTATAAATAGATCCATTTATCTACTTTCTTTTATACATAACTAGTTATATAATTGCCGAGGTATTTCTTTTTATATATCTTGCCTTTCAGTTTAGTTAGCCTGAGAACCTTTCGCTTAGCGCATGGGTTATTAATGCAGGTGTTCACGCGCGCGCGGGGATTATGCGTCATTCACAGATGTCAAAATAAAATTCCCAGATAGGATATGGGACTGGGGAGGTGAATGACATCATGCCCGGAAGCGTGGACTCAGGATTTGGGGATATGAGAAAAACCAGTTAGTTGAGTTCCTGCGTCCGAACGGGGAGGTTGAGATTCAGACCTGGTTGAGGCCAGACGACTTTATGCGCTACTGGCACCGTGCGTTGGTTGGGTTGAGAGCAGAGGATGTAAAATCAGTCAGCATAGAAAGATTGTGTCTCTCTCTCTCCTCATGTCGGAAAACCTTTAACTCAAATGTAATAAAGTTTCGTACCTGAACCAATTTCTTGAATGTCGTGTATTTCGGATTCCCTATGTCTATTTCACACATCCGTTTATTATGGGTATGTTACTTAGTGACGTAAGCACTCGGAAATCCTTTCAGTAATACAATCAAAAGTTCTCATGTCAACTATCGCCGCTCAGACAGCAAAGACGAACATAAATATCACCTATTCCACGCTCCTGTTTCCAGTTCTAATGCGAAAGAATAAAGAGTCATGTAAATTTTTTCCGACTAATTAGAAATTGGGTTATTCGATTCTCATTAAGTCGAATCTGACCCAATCATGCAACTTATAAGAAAGATTAATTCGATTCGACGGCAGAAAAGATCCCAGCAGCTGAGAGGCTCCGTCAGCATTCCCCTAAAAAAGGTACGTCCAGGACCAGGCGATAAACCTCGCCCCGAGGAGGCTGGAAGGGACGGGTCCTTGAGGCTCGAGGAGAGAGGTGTGACATTTATGTCAGACAGTTGGTATGACAGGCTACCAGTTGGCTCACTGAGATGCTGATTGACCACTGAGCAGCAGCATTGTCATCATCATCATCACAAAGAAAGATGCAACCCACCAGGAATGCTATCAGGTTGTAGTTGCCGATATCCACGAAAACTAGATTATGCTATCAACTGCGATAACAGCTAATGAAAATATACGATAAACCTTACGCACTGATTTTGCCAATGTGGCTCTTCTCAAGTAATCATATGAGCAACGTTTTCTTGCGAATTTTTTTGCCGGCGTTAGAAATGTCATTTTGTCTTACCTTTCTTATTTCGCCTTATCTTTAATGGGATTAAAACAACCGGCTCATTAGTCTAGTAGAGTGTTCGCCAATGGCCCGGGAGACCTGGGTTCAATCCCAGTTCGCGTCATACCAAAGACTTTAAACATGGTACTTGATTCCTCCTTGCTTAACTCTGAGCAATATAAGGTAAGTATGAAGGGTAAAGTGGAACAATCCAGGGAAAAGAGTAGCACCTTAGTATAGTAGCTTTTGAAAAGGGAGACTTCGGGTCGCCCTTGACTACGGTTGCCAGCTATAACACTTCTACTAGTTTATGTGTTCGTGATGGTGGCATATTTTGTGTTCATGCTATGAATATGCAAGCTCATCGGTTAGGTTAAATCCATTCAGATGAAAGAAAAAAAAAAACAGAAGAAAGAACAACAATTTATGAGAGACAAAAGCTGAGAGAAATAAAACAAAATATAAGATAAAGAAAGCGAAATTTCATAATATAGGTAAGAACCCAATATAGAAAATTATAAGGCAAGAAATAAACGGAGAACAGGTGTGTGTGTGTGTGTGTGTGTGTGTGTGTGTGTGTGTGAGAGAGAGAGAGAGAGAGAGAGAAATAGACAGAATGAAATATATATATATATATATATATATATATATATATATATATATATATATAAAAGGTAGGATAGTCTGCATGAGTAGCTTTAAATATATCTAGGATATATTTGAATTTTAATAAGATTATTTTTGGTAAACAATAGACTAAGAATATATTTATTTCTTTTCATTAATCAAGTATTGTCAAGTAGAATTATGTATAAAAGTTCTGATTATCTTTTGGACATTTTTTTTATATCTTTCTCTGTCTGTCTCTTTTTCTCTTTCTCTCTCTATCTTTCTCTCTACATCTCTCTTTCCACACACACACACACACACAGATATATATATATATATATATATATATATATATATATATATATATATATATATATATATATATATATATTGGTTAAGTGGTTTGCAACATTTAGAAATAAACAGTAGTCAATATTAGTGATAGTGAACATACACCTTTGTCAGGATGGCGTTGTAATCAAACAAAACTTACTTGCATGGGACACAGTCTAGCAAAATTCTCATCTATGCCCAAGAAAAGAAAAAGACAAAATGTTTTAAGAAACGACTAGATAGATAGATAAATAGATAGATAAGCAAAAATGATAAGATAAAAAGGATCATTTGATTTATGCTTATATTTTGATTTTTTCAATTTGTTAGAAGAACAAGTTAGGAAAAGAAGAATTGTGGAGAAAAAAGTTTTAGAAAGACTTTTAAAAAAGTTTTCACAAATGTTGATGTGCCATAAGAGAATTGACAACTATATACTTGTGACATAGCATATATCTTTACTGAAGTAAAAACATTTTTTAGTCCAACTTTATTTAAATGTTCCTTCATTCATGTAAAGCTGCAGTTAGGGTTTAAAGGAGTACCTTTCATATAATCCCTGGTTGATTGGCTGTTTTTGGGTTTTTTTTTATAAAATAGATGTTTGTGACCGCCAAATTCTATATCAAGGCAAGTCGATTAAGTTTCATATGTAATCCAAATGGCACATAGGTTTGCAATACTTTTTCTTTTTTTTATCCATTTGTCTTCTTTCAATTATTGATTTTATGCTTGTATCTTTTTCAATTCTTTCTATTATAGTGAATCTTGCTTTTCTATTAAAATCGTGACTGTTTCAGCGGGAGACTTGTTCTACAAATATTAAATTGCTGTGATCCATTGATTTAATTCTGTTTCCAAAGTTATTTAGACTAAAATAAAATACCCATTCTGATATTACAACATATTATTTTTGAAATCATGTGCAGTACAATGAACAAATTATATTTTTGCTTCAATTTCATTCCTGGTAAATTTAAAAAGAAGTATTTTAGTCTGGAAGCTAGTGAATGAATTGGTTCATTTGAGATATTTATAGTTTGGGTGGTCCGTAATATCATATGGTTATCAAAATTTAGTAGATTTTACGAGGTTTTATTATAGATTACTGTATCATTCAGTATGTTGTTGCTGCTTATAATTTCTCTGAAGTTGTTTCGTCGATGATTGGTCAGTATGCCTGCTTCTTGAAAAATACATTTTAATTTTGGGTTTAGATTCAAAATATCCAAACGGTTCTTGATTATTTAAGCAAAAGTTGAGAGATTGTTCCTAAATGTTGTTCTAATGCTGATCACTCTTTATTATTAAATATAGAAAACTGCATTATAAATACGCAAATGTCTTAATTGTGAAACAGAAATAATTTTTAAAAAATCAAACCTTCTCTTCCGGTAACCTAGCGAGATTAAGTTAGTTAAGTATTGCAATTTAATATCCAATCAGTTTATTAGGTTGGTTGCTTTTAACGACACATTAATCTTTATAAGTTTATTTCATGCTTAGACTTAAGGGAATCACATTAATTTTATATTGATATTACACCAGAGCCTCATCTAACGCCTAAATATGACACATTTTTTTTTACGTTGGGTTTGGGCACTGGGCCGTAGCCCAGACACATCTAGCATTCCAAAAAATGTCTCAGGCTTCGTCAGCATTCCCCTAAAAAGGTACCTCCAGGACCAGGCGATAAACCTCGCCCCGAGGAGGCTGGAGGGGACGGCTCTTTGAGGCTCGAGGAGAGAGGCGTGACATTAATGTCAGCTTCCTGGTATCCATATCAGGCAGCTTCGACCGGTTTAGACAAGACTACGCGACCAAGCAAGAAGAACTGATTGATTCAACGAGAAACACGGCTGGCGGGTGACCCGAGTCATTATACGTTTATATTTACAGTTTTTGTGTTGTTCTTTCTTTAAAAGTTTTCTTTTGTTTTGTTTTGCATTCGGTCTTATCGAATACGATTAATTTCTAAACAGTTCTATATGAATACGATACTATGAATATTAGGTACTATGAATATGGGTTAGAGTAGACGATGGAATTATGGTAATGAAGGGTTATTGTATGCTTCTCAAATCTCTGGGACGGGATTATCACCATCGGATGGGCTTTTAAATTTGGTTACAATGAATGCATATTAAACTTAGTGTGGGAAGTTCTGATTTAAACAAAAAATTGAACAATAAAAGCAATGATAACGAAAACAAGAGAACGTTTCTCAAATATAAACTTGAGTCACAAAAATCTTTCTATTTACTTATTTAAGCAATACCAAAATTTGGCTCTCAAGTAAAATTTCACGCCGCTTTTTTTTCGGATGCCAAGAAAGGCAATTTTCTTCGATGTCCGGAAGGGTTTCATCCCAACTCCATTGGCCGTTGCTTTTCTCGGTTCTTTCCGCTTTGTAGCTTAATGCTATTGTTTCTTTAGATCAAAGGAAAGAGAAACTGCAAAACACTGAACCACTGGCTAGACAGCTGGAAAATGTTAATATTACAAAGCCACCGTTTATGAAGCGAATACGAAAGGAAAAACCTGCAAGAGGAAGAACTGCAGAAACGGGAACTAGATAAGAATTACGGCTACGAGACTAGGGAAGGTGGCCAAGATCAATTAAAGATTTTTTTCTTTTGAACTTACCGCTGGCCAATCAGAAAACCTTTAGAAGTATCTGTCCTCTGGGGTTAAAAGTATTATTTGCAGCGATTCCTTCCTAGAACGTTGAATTTTGAGGTGTCAGTCAAAGATTTCAGGAGGCTTACGATCAAGCGGTCGATAATGAGAAGCGTTTCTTGCCAGAGAATTGTTTATAAGATGGCGGCTGAATGAAATAAAATAAATGAATAGACAGAAATAAATAATTGAGAAAAGGAATGAAATACAAGCTACGTCTAAATGAAAGTGAACTGTTACAGTAATGCTCCGATGAGAGATTTAAGCTTATTCAAATATACATGTATGTCAGTATTACAACCGGAAAAAAAAACTTATGTAAATATTATTACATCAAAAACACACACATGTATGTATGTATATATGTATGTGTGTGTGTTGTATGTATGTATGTATATACACACACACACACACACGCATATATATATATATATATATATATATATATGTGTGTGTGTGTCTATGTGTGTGTGTCTGTGTACTGCCACTCTTAGCACTACCATGCAGCTTTTGCCACCTGTCCGGTAGCAAAAGCCGGTTGGTAGCGCCAGGTGTAGCAGTACCGCCTTGAGCTACCGAAACAGTGTTACCTCACTGGTTGGCGGCTGATGAAGGCAGGGTATCACACGTGCAATCACACGTTGACTGATTAATATATATATATATATATATATATATGTATGTATATGTGCGTGTGTGTGCGTGTGTGTGTGTGTGGCTGGAGAAAGATAATACGTTTCTTTCACTAACTTTATAGTTTAAAAAAAATAAGTAAAGTTGGCGACTTTAGTCGAGGGTGACACGAAGGCTCGCTTTTCATTAGCTACTACACCAAAGTATAGGGAAGAGTGATCCTGCATTCCTTGGATTGCTCCATTTTATCCTTGATCCTTACCTTATAATGCTGAGTGTTAAGGAAAGCAGCATCAAGTACCATTTTTGATTCTTTGGTATGACTTGACCTGGCATTGAACCCTGGTCTCCCGGACCATAGGTGAACACTCTACTCATTGAACCAATGGCCCGGTAACTTTATAGTAATTGATATATATCATCAACATACAACGTTGAAATCACTACAAAGTGATAATCATGAAGATATTTTTTCTTATTCTAAAATTTTTTTCAATAACTTGACAACGAAGGTTTGCATGCATCCCCATAACACATATACATGTAAATATATTTGCATGAATTTATGTATGCTTGCGTTGCTGTGGTTGTTGTTGTTCTTGTTGTGTGTGTGTTTGTGTTGCATGCACACAAATGGATTCATAATTGTGTGGAAATGTGTATCGACTGATTTATAGTGACACATAAACTCTTAAGTAAACAGAGACAAACGAAGCAGTCACGTTTAATTCGCAACACACTCCACCTATGTTTGCCATATACCTTCCAAGTGGAGACCTCATTTGCCAGGTGCCCTGATAACATATATTTAAAGGTCAATTGAAGAAACTTGGATTCTAGAACATAATTTTCATTCAAATAGTGTACGTTACGTCACTAATGCTTCTTTTTTTTTTGTTGATTCTCATATAACATATCAACACTTAAAAAACACAATTTGTTTTCTCAAAATCCTTGATTATTTTGATTATTTCTATTACGAAGACACAAAGACCATGATACTTATCCTAATTTCTTTGACATTTCCGCCGGAGTCTTGCAAGAAGCTACATTAGCATATTTCTATTCGTAACCTGTTCGTAAGATTATGTACTACGAACGACAATAGATGTAATAAAAGAAAATAGTTTTTCGTTAAAACTAGCTGGAAACTGACGACATCCTTCGGAAAATATTTCTGATGAATTTAAGGCAGGTGATCTAGCACTTCTAGCAAATACATCATCTCAAGCCAAATCTCTGATGTAAAATCTGGAGCAGGCAGCAAAAGGATTTGGTCTTCAGGAGAAATCAGATAGATTAGAGCTCATGTGCTTGCATGAAAATGGTGTTATCCTGTCATCAAATAGCAAGACTGATAATAGCAGACCAGTTATATACCTCGGTAACATGATCTCATCAAATGAAGGTGATGTCAGTATACTCATACGTAACGCATGGACTGTAATTGACAGTTTATCAACTCTAAGTAAATCTGATATCTTTGAAAAAATTAAACTGGAATTCTTTGAAACTGTAGCCGTGTCAATACAACTGTGTTGGACATAAACGAAATAGTTGCAGAAAAAGCTTGATGGGAACTATGCAGAGACGCAGCGTGCTGTTTTAAAAAAATAATGGAGCAAGCATCCTACAAATTGTAAGGCCACTCACTTCCCATCTCGTAAACTATTCAAGTAAGACGGGTAAGATACTGAAGAAGAAAAATATACTCATAAGTAAAGTTTTCCTAAAGAATCCTACATATGGACATACTAGTTTTGGCTGACCAGTAAAAACTTACACTCATTATCTCTTTGTGGACGCTGGTTGCTATCTAGAGTCTTCATAATGCGCAATGCGCAAAAAGAAAAGAGAGAGAGAGAGTGTGTGTGTGTGTGTGTGTGTGTGTGTATGTGTGTGTGTGTGTGTGTGTGAGAGAGAGAGAGAGAGAGAGAGATATCAAAGAAACCTATGCTGATGGCACGCCTTGATGGAAGATTTATCCTTGCATCATTCTCATTAGCTTTTCATACATATCTGCGTTATATCGAAAATTTGCAAGATTAAAACCTGACGTTCAGTATTTCTGTCACCTTATGTCTTTTGCTTTTTAGCGTCACTGTTCTGTCTTTGTGTCATGATAGCGTATAAACCTGACCGCAATCACTTGAATTATAATTCTGCTATTCTAAATATCTTTATTCGTAACAGAATTATTAGCAAAAATTTAAAATAAAATTCTCGCTGTATATATATATATATATATATATATATATATATATATAAAGATGACAAGGCTTCTAAAAGGAAATGATCTCTAGAATCTTAAAGAATTTATTGAAAAAATGTAATGCCGTACTTACAATTAAAACTGTTGAAGTGGGAAATTTTAGAAATAAAAAGAATAAAATGTGTGATTTTTACATGATATTTCAGGAAACTTTTGCGTTTCTTCTGGCGAGACAAAAATGTCCAATAAATCGGTGTGATTTCAACGGGAAGTAAGTCCCAGTTGAATCGTCATGTGCTGTTTTCTTGATTGATTTTGAAAGATGAGTGGTCTAAGTTGCTGAAATGTATCTGGGTTTTTTTTTCTTTTTTTGTTTTTTTGTTTATGTAGCATTTCTTTTTGCCATTTAGGTTCACGAGAGATTTTTGTGGCTAAGATGTTGCTTTCTTTCTTTAAGAAAATATTTTCATCTTCTATCTGTATAAAGTTTGTGATTGCTTGAGTGTGATGTTTGTATCAGGCTTGTTTATTTATTTATTTATTCATTTTTCGCGGATTTATTAGGTGAAGTATATTGGGTTATTTAAGAAAGACCATATCAAAATTATGTCCATTTGCGACTGTGTTAGTAATTAATGAGTCCTTTTGATTTCTCGTTTTCAATTTGCATCTTCTTGGATGGTGTTAATCTTATCAAATGAGTTTCGGGACAGATTAAAGTGTTGGACCATAAGCGAGAATATATATATATATATATAGACACAATGGATAGTCTTCATTACCTCTCTCTTGTTTCCAGTTCTTCTAGTCTTCTTTCCAACCCGTTGGGGCCCTTAGAAATGGCCCAATTACAATTTATGTAACGTCACCTTCAGGTTCAAAAGCTTTCTTGGTTCTCTGTTTTGACTTTCTTTGAAATTCACTCAGTATTTTTTCTTTGTTAATTAGCCCTTGGAATAGTCTTCTGGCCGGGATTTGGTTTTCAGTTTATCATTATTATTATTCACTCATTTGAGCTTTTCACATCAGCGTTAGCCGATAGTTTTTCACTGGAGTCTGAGTGACAGCAAGTCTCCTCAAGTCTCCAGGACTCTTCTTAGTATTCTGTCAGTTCTCAACAATGCTGTCGTTTGGATGGTCTCCACTCGTTCGCCAACCTCCAAGTCCTCTAGTCCCTTTAGTAATACCTTAGTTACTGTTCCAAACGCACCTATTTCAATTGGTGTAATTGTCACCTGCATGTTCCACAGTTTTTTTAGTTCCCTAGCAAGGTCAAGGTATTTATCCTCCTTTTCACATTCTTTCTGTTTTATCCTGTGGTCTGCCGGGACAGCAAAGTCGACTATTTTGCAAGTTCTCTTTTTTTTGTTGATTATTTTTAAGTCTGGTCTCCTGGCCGGGATTAGGTGATCCGTTTGTATATTAAAGTCCCATAGGATTATTATTATTATTATTATTATTATTATTATTATTATTATTTACTTGCTTACTTACTCATAAGTCTGGGTCGTTCGTTGTGTGAACTGATAGATATGAGTATGTTTATAGCAAAAATAGGCAAGATTTGCTGAACTGTAGAAAGCACAAAGATAGCAAAAATAAAATTCAATTAACTGTATTCTCTGTCCTACTGACTAAAATCACGCAATATTTACACAGACGCATAAAAACTTTCTCTGCAGCAATGATATAAATTCAAGATGTAAAATGTAGGTGAAATTATCTTTGAACTAATCCAACGGCCATTCAGTTAGCCTCGCGACAATTTCTTTCTAGGATTTTGCATTAATGTAAGTTAAAATTGTATAAATAGCTTTCATACGGTGACTAGGTTGTTATGAACATCAACTTCTAAAATCATATAGAATAATTTTTTATAACTGACTAATAGTCTAATTCCAGATAGTTCTTGAGTATAATTTTCGAAAAATGCGAAAAACAAAGGATATATATATATATATATATATATATATATATATATATATATATATATATATATATATATATATATATATGCTACTCTCTGAAACACTTCCATTTCAAACCCAATGACTAGAATATGGTTCGAGCCATATGAAAATATTGCTACTGTTCATGCAAATTTATGCAAATTTTGTGAACAATATTGAACAAGTCTTGGCGGCAACACCCCACAAGGCACCAACTATATGGCCACCTGTTCCCATCACGAAAATTATCCAAGTTAGACGAACCAGACATGCAGGTCACTGCTGGAGAAGCAAGGAAGAGCACATAAGTGATGTACTCCTATGGACCCCCACATATGACCGGGCAAAAGCAGGACAACCAGCTCGAACATACATTCAGCAGCTATGTGGGGATACGGGATGTAGCCCTGAAGACCTACCAGAGGCGATGAACGATAGGGAGAAGTGGCGAGAGAGTGTCAGGGATATCCGTGCCTATGGCCCGACATGATGATGATGATAATGAATGTACTATAAAACATAGATGTGCGCTCAACTTAACGGTTTTCATTATAGGGAATTGTTTCGTTGACTCAAGTTCAAGTATTGGATGAGGCTGTTTGTCTTTCACTTTATGCTAGTACCCTTGGGAAAGGTAAGCATCCAACTAGTCTTCTTCCATCTATGGGTGAGTTTTAGTACAAATTGTATTCCTTAGGCTTGTTTAGGCAATCAACCAATTAGAAAGAAAACTATAAATTCAAACCAGCTGTACTCTTCTTAAAATTGAACTTAGGTCCCATTATTTTTATAAAACAAAGAAACATTCAGTTAATGTCTCTGTTGTCTTACATTTAAAACTAGACTTTCTAAGCAGGAAACCGTCACGAAATGAAGTTAATATTTGTAAACAATGTAAAAGCATTCAAACCAAAAGAAAAAAAAAAAAGACTAAAAAACAGCCTGATAACTAGTTTTCTAATCCGACTATTTTCATTATAAATAACTTAAAATTGAGACATCAAATGTGAAATAATATATTCCCTTTGAAAATACGCCATGTCGCCAAGCAAACCAGCCAATATTACCCAGTGTGTTGCAAGTCTAATGACACCAAATGTAATATTGTGACGATACTCGAAAGTAATAAAATTATAAATTATTATTACAACAGGAGGATATTTTGTATTTAATTGGAAATGAATGTGTTTGTGTGTCTTTCAATATGTACACCTATTTTAAAAAACAGGTCCACGCATATTCATTGGTGAAACTGTTTTAATCAGGTATTTAAAAGTATCGAATAACATAGCAGTGTTCGAGAATTTCCTGTAAATCCAAGGTTTTGACTGAATCTCAGATTTGTTTACACGAAAGATACCCAAAGAAAGTGAAAATGAGACCACGGGATCAAAGACCTAACTGTAAATCCGCAAGAGATACTAAGATAGTTTTGATTTTTCCTCCATTTTCTTCATATAAGGGGTGCCTTCAGATCACCAGTATAATACATCAGAAATTTTTCTTTTGATTAAAATATGTATATACCGAACATCATAATAGGACCGTGTGTAAAAAAAAAACATCTTAGGAAAAACTGGCAAAATATAGATATAAACGTATCGTGCGTTTTACAAGGGCATCGTCTGGTCAAACCCGACGATGATTTAGATGGCCTCCTCAATTCGCTGAGATTGCTACATAACTTGACAGTTTGTGAGAGGATTTTTTAGAGTCCCATCTATCGGTGAAATCATTCAACTGTATGCAAATATAGCTATTAGTGTCTCATAGAAACCATTGAACTGCGAACAAACAAAAAAGTTCTGACTCCTATAAAAAAATGGTTACCTACAAGCTATTAAGTTAAAAATCATATGTATAAATAGAATTCAGCATTGAATATTCATTGGGGTTTATCATGCCATTCAGCAAATATATATATATATATATATATATATATATATATATATATATATATATACAAAAAGCAAAAGATAAATAAATTAACCAAACGTAAGTGATTGGTTGAGGGATTGATTGATGGCTTATTTTAATCACATATCAACCTGTCTAGGGCTATTTTATGCATAGCGGCTAATGGATAGCATTCATTGTTCGTCAATATTGATATTTATCAATTTAATGTCCAAATATTTTTGTATGCTAACGTCCATGAATATTTCTGAAGCTTATAGGGCGTATGTGTGTTCATTTACAAGTGGCTGTCATGTTTACCGCTGAAGTTTATTTCGCCATTGCATAGTTGAGCCCAGTTTCTTTTCAGCCCCGTTGTTCATCAAACAAGCCAGTATTCGAGAACTACATTTGAAATTGATAGGAACTCAGTTGCACCATAGGATCAATGCACAGTTCTTTTTTCAAGATCTTTTCTTTCGTTTTTTTTTTCTTTTCTGTGTCTCGCCTTTCTTGATCGATGGTCAAACTACTGACAAACAGAAGAAGATGCATGGAAAATTAACAAGTTCCTTTCTTTTTATAGAAGCTAATCGATCCTAGAGGAATTATCTACTTAAAGAAGCAATTTCATTGGCTGCTTAAACGTTAACTTCTTCTTTATGGTATTTGACAGATCAAATGTACGGGAAATATAGTCTTGTTTACCAAAATCGATGATCAAAAATTATTACCAGAACTAAATTATAGAACAGCTTTAATAGAATATCTAATAAGTTTCCAACAAATTTAAAACTGAATTTATCCGTTATCATCATTATCAAGTCGGGCTAACAGCACAGATTTCCCTGATTCTCTTTCTCCATCCGTCCCTACCGTCCATCAATTCCGGCAAGTATTCCAAACTTCATCCATTGTCTGCAAGGAATGTAACGTTACCCCTTCAATACAAAATGACTCCCGCTGGTTCACATGTTACGAACATGCATCATTTTACAACAATCAGCGAAAACAGAGATAGGATGAAGAAAGTGTCAACGAGATACGAGAGGCAGATAGGGAAACAGGAGCAAGACGAAAGTGGAAGATAGAGACTTAGGTATTTCTCTGCTGACCGGTGGTTCTTTACACGCGTTTCACCCACCGCTAGCCGCCCTCTTTCGAGGTCTCGTCTGGCATCTTTTCTGTTCTGCTGTCTTTAAATCCGTTTCTTCTATCTACATCATAAACTTAATCATTACGCAATCGTTCAAACGCACGTCAGCAATAAGTCCTTTACTGACACGTTATTGCTAAATACGCAGTCGTTTATCTTAGGGTATATATTATCAGTTGATACTAAATCAAAATGTCCATCTTCGAATTTACTCATGATATAATGGACATGTCCAAGAGAACAAAAACCCACTCGAACCTTTGCAAACAAAAGCCGCAGTTTCAAACCCAAAGTTTAATTAGAAAAATAATTTCCTACTAAAATGATTAATTGTAATCCCTAATCTTTTAACAGGAACTGATATAGTGTTCTTTCTCCTTGGTATTGCAATAAACTGCATCTGATTATGAGATTCCAGTTATGATGTTCTGGGGAGTGTAGAGTAGCCCTTGGAATTATTCCTTGGTCCATTTCGATCGTGAGTGGTATTACTTGTTAGTTTGACGTCTATAGCTGAAATTTATCTCTTAAAAATTATTCATACTCGAAAGTACTACGTAAAAAAATAAACTATTGGGAAGACACTACAAAAAAGGTAAATATGAAGGTTATTCCTTAACATATAAGTATAAAATAACCATTGACATTAAAATCAAACATTCAAATTATATATAAACTTTGCGTATATGCGTGAAAGCCACTCCTGTGCTCCTCTTCGAAATAAAAATTGGCAACGCCAATTTATGAATAAAGATAAGAAAGATGTAGAGTTACCTAAACTGTATTTTGAACTCTAATCTTCAACATACATTTATATATGTAACTCATTGTAACATGATTTAAAGATATGTAACTCATATGATTTAAAGATATGTAACACAAGATTTGAAGATATGTAATGCACAGATAACGTTAACTTATCTAAGATAAAAACACATGTCTACTGGTATATACATTGATATATTCCTCATTCCTGAAGGTATTTATCATGGCAGAAACATAGATTTCGAATATGGACATCGCATCGCGAAATAATTAGACCTGAGTAAATAAGAGTAAGAATAGAATTCGAGAAAGAATTCATCGCACACATACACAATTACAACACACAAACTTATACACGCTCACGCATACAAGCACACAGGTACGAATAATGTACTATCATGAATTATAATGATTTTAATAATAAAATATAGATGAATAATATTCTAACGGCACTGTAACCAAAAATCAAAAGAATATACAACGATACAAAAGAAGGGAAAATATTCAGTTTTGCTTACTATATAATAGAACTTGGCTATAGATAATAACTAATCATATCTGGTTTAAATAAATAAATTTTCTATAGAAATAAAATGTCCCAGTATCTTTGATTTAGAGGAAAATTTTCTCTTTATTTTTTATATTAGGGTTCGAAGCGTACTCATCTATGATTGACGCTACAGAAACACACACACACACACACAGATAGATAGATAGATAGATAGATAGATAGATAGATAGATAGATACTTACCTGGCTTTAGCTTGGTCGTCTGGCATTCGTGCCGGGTGAGGTATCGAAAACAATGGGATATTCGAGGCCGAAAGGCCCCTAGTTTTCGCTGGGCCACCTTCCGGTGGGCGAGCTGCAATATTGACACCTTTGTCCTCCTTGTATAGCACTGAACCTTGCTCTCCAGTTTAAGCTATAATCAGGCATACGTGCTTGGACCCAGATTTGGATCCAAAACCAGCTAGGCTCACCAGGCATTAAGTTGATCGATGACCAGCAAAGACCAGCAGGGCTCGTGCCCGACCTTTCTTTCACTTAAAATCCTCACTATAATCAACATTCGGGTCATTGACCTTGTGTCGAGTCCTGTTTGGTGGGAGGCAGTGACAAATCTAATATATATATATATATATATATATATATATATATATATATATATATATATATATATATATATATATATATAAGTGAGAAGGTCCAAGAACAGATTTGTATTTTTTATGATTTATTTATTAAGTTAAAAAAAAAATAAATGAGTAGAAAAATCCTCAAAAAACAAAAGAACAAATATCATTTAAAAATATTCCTATCTATCTTTAAACCACGAAAAAATTTTATATATATATATATATATATATGTGTGTGTGTGTGTGTGTGTGTGTGTGTATGTGAGTGTGAGTTTGAACACATTTGTTACACTTTCTTATCTTTGAATTTGTGTATGTATCTTTATACGTTTGAGTTTGTGTTTTTGTGTAGAGGCTACAACTTCGTTTTGGCGAAATAAACTTCAGTGCAAACTCTCATATCAAATAAAAGATTTGAATAGATCCACAATGAGTCATTTTTGGATTACGAAGGGCGAAAATTAATCGTGATGTTTTGGTACAAAGCGTAGCCGCATTCAAAGTAGCGAGATCACAAATTGTAGATGAACAAGGATTGTTTTCTTTATCGATAAAGGAAACAACTCCAGTTTTAAAATATAGTTTGTACTAGTTTTGAGAATTTCTAAAATCTGAAATAAAAATGAGTAGATTTTTTCTCGTTATTACGTGTCTATCTTTTTCTTTCCTAATAAAGAGAATGAGTGACAACCTCTTCGTTACTTCCTCTCCAGAATCTTTCTTCTCGAACTTTCTAGAACGCCATTCCGCTACACCCATCAATGATCAGTGGGGATAAGAGATGGATTAATGCGTTCCCTTTGGGTATTAGTTGGGAGTTAAACGCACACCTTTTTCCAGCACTTGAACTTCGTTCCCCAACTCAATTGGCTTCAAAGATAACTGTATAACAGGTTCTGAGAGAAAACTGAATCTATGGCTAGAGGGCGTCTGAAGCACACTATATATCATAATTCTGCGAGAGGGAATATTTATGAATCACGACCTGGTCTCTTTGCGCTAGTAGAAGTTTGGCTGTTGTCATTTTGGGTTATTTGTTAGTATTGTGATCTATTCATGTCTTTTATATGCTGAATATATTGTACAGACCTATCGAAAGAGAGATACCAGATCCAAATACTGACCATGGAATTGAATAATAAGCAATTGTTGAAATTTTTCCAACTGTTCTCAGTTAAAGTTTGGCATGCACAATCTATGTCTCCTTCAACCTTCAGTAACAAAGGTTTTGATAGACTGTTGATTTTTCGGAGTAGCTCTTGAAGAAGTCTGCTAAAGTTCACTGATAACTACCAAAGACTTTCGGGACGATGCATGAAGAATGGTCATCATCGTCATCATGTCACGCCATCAGCACAGATATCCCTGACCCACTCTCGCTACCCCTCTTTATCGTCCATTGCTTCCGGTTGGTCTTAAGGGTCACATCCCGTATCTACATAGAGCTGCTGTTTGTGGGTTCGAGCTGGTCGTCCATGTGAAGGGGTCCACTGGAGTACATAACTTATGAGCTCGTCCCTACTTCTCCAGCGGTGTCCCGCATGTCTGGTTCGTCTAACTTTGATAGTTTGCTTAAATGAAGAGTGGTCGACCGACAATTTAAGTCGATGACGTACAAGAATTGACTAGCTCATTCTATTTCGCAATATATACAGACCCGTTTTGCATATTTTGAATTAAGAAGAACTGATTTCAAAATACGTTCACCTTCTTCTTTTCGTTTACAATAATTTCTCTCATTCATTATCAAAAGGTCTCACTCTCATTAGTGACCAACAGCCACAACCAGTTAGCTAACCTACAAAATACTTCCCCATCATTATCATGTCACGCTGCTAGCACGGTTTTCCCAGACCCTACCTCAACATCCGTCTCTATCGCCCTTCGCTCCCGGCATGTCCTCCAGGCTTCATCCTGTATCGTCACAGAGCTGTTGTAGTTTCTAGCAGGCCGTTCAAACTTTGATCGTCCAAGTTAGGGGGTCCACAGGAATACATCGCTTATTATGTGAGGGGATCAACAGGTGTAGCTCGCTTATGATCTTTTAATATAAAATAATTTGGTTTTGTTTGGTTTCGTTGTTTAAATGGCATATCAACCTTAGTGGGCTATTTAGTGTCAAAGCCAGCCTTTTAGAAGAACAGCAGTGATGCTATTTATCCCATAGCTGGGAGGATAATGGTGTTCATACCTTTCCCAAGGGTGTTTGTCCGAAAGTGAATTTAATAGCGCGACTGGAATTCGAAATCCCTTACGACGATTCCGCAGTTCAGCGCTTTAACCATTACACCACAAGGACACTCCTAAAATAATTTAGGTGGATTTTAAACGCACATACATATAATGGCTAGGATTCAATTTATTCTAAAGTGGGTTTATGTTATTTTTTTTCCTCTCACAATAAAATTTTACTTTTAACGATAAAAAAATACAAACAAGGGCCATTTAGCTGACCAACAAAGGATTTCAAATGATTTCTTAATATCATAAACTAATCAAGTCTTATAAATAAATATTTCGACCAATTTCCGACCAATTATTCATGTCAATCCCATATTAGGGTTTGTAAGTAGAGTTGGGTGAAACGCTCTTAAACAGAATTTCATTCGACTTAACTAGACAAAGCTTGGGTTCAATTCTCCCAAGAGGTGATTATGATCTATTTCCAAATTGTTCTGGCATATATTCCTCATCCTTGGTGAGTTGGATACTTTGTTGTTTATAGCATTATGATTATAATAAATGAATCGATGTTGTTGCGTTTCTATAACATTAGATATTTTCAATTGTTGAGACGAAAAAATAACACCCAACAAATATTCGACTCTAATTTTGAACAGCCCAGTCGGGTGGAGCTGTTGAATATACCGACTATCTGATCAGATGGTTAACGCACCCCGTTAACGAGTGTTCTAGATCTGACACTATACAATCTGTAATGCTGGAGTTTAGAGAATGCGGAGTACTCTTTAATAGCCATCGCTCCCGATCCACTCTGGCCTCGAGTAGTTGCACAAGATTGGGTTTCATCGATAGATCACATAGAACCGTTTGATATTTAAACTGAGAGCAAACAATTGACTTATGCTAAATTGAATTGTTAGAAATACAACTGATTGATGATTTAACTGTGTCTAAACGAATAACTGATGTTTAATTAAATTGTTAGTGATACATAATAGTACTTGCAACTTTCTAACTTATGTTTGCTAATCTTATATATCTAATATATATGTATTAAGTGGATTTGGTATCAAATAATCTACAATGGTTCATATGCCATAAAACAAAAGGAAACCAAATCTTATTTTTAAACTTCTCGACAGAGTTCGATTCCAGAAGTAAGAAGAAAACTAAAACCGTTAAAGGAAGATTTACTAATTGTAAAATATGAAATCACCACGGCGTAAGAATATAATTATTGGAGAATATGGGGGTGTCAGAAAATAAAAATATATTCTGTCCCATTTTTATCACTCTGTTTTCACAGAAGCAAAATTACCTAAAATAAAAGAAAACATATTTTATTACTGCATAAACCACCCGGTTGATTTGCACTCAAAAATACTCTGATAAACATGACAACTCGACAAATAAATTACATAAGAAAGCTAACAATATTGAGTAGATGAGGTGAAGGTAAGTTTTGAGCTCAAACTCAACCAGAATATATTATTAGATTTTCAGTTGTAGAAATATGCATTTTCTACTCGGTCAATTAGATTTGTGATTGTGCAGTTCGCAAAAGTGAGATAATATGAATAATAACTTGGGAGACAGTGTCAGATGAGAACACATTTCGTCAGCAACATTTGTAAATTTATATTCGTGATTTTGAATTGAATTTGAGGTAATAGATGTAGCACTACTAAAGGCCCAAATGTCTTTTCTGCATTGAACACATGATATAGAATCCACACACACACACAAACACACACAGATTATATATATATATATATATATATATATATATATATATATATATATATATATATATATATATATAATCAATAAAAACAATATAAAATCAAGGTATGAAGAGTATCATTTGCTTATATAGGAATTATATGCACACATTCATCGTTTTGGTTTTTTTAAACTATCAACAGGGTGATGTTAAGATGTGATGTTATGTCTCATCCGAAAATTATTTTGAAAAACATTTTCGAAAAGACTTATTGAATTGGACATAACATCACATTTCAGTGTCTTCGTGGATTTGGTCTTAAAAATGAAAAGGGTTTAAATTTGGTATGCTAATAATATATTTTAACAAAATACACCCTAGGAATACATGTTTTCATATTTTTTATTTGTATACAGCCATATTTTTTCATTTTCTCTATCACTCTCTCCCCACCTCTCTCTCTTTTCTATGAAAGTAAATTTTCATTCCAGTTCTTTGAGAACTCATTTTAATTCTACCTAATTGCTTTTTAAGGTGGGGCAAAATTTTAGATTTAGTTTTAATAAATCAATCAGATGTTTATCTAATTTGTATGTTGATCAATTGATTGTTTTTCGTTTTATGTTGTTGGTTTTGTTCCGTATGTTACGCAGACTGGAATTTTGTTCGGTTTGTATTGAGTTAAAAATGGTTTCTTATTATGTGGTAATTAAATCTCGAGTACTTTGTGTTGCCTAAGAAAAGTTTTCTTACTTTGTTGTTATCCCCAGAGCAGTCTTTGAGTTTCCTTCTTCCATTGTGTGGTGTAGTATTGTGGATGTTATTAAAACCGTTCTGCATTTGTAGGTATGATTGGTGATTTAGCCAATTTGAATATGATGGTCGTTGGGCCAATTACTTTGTATGTGATAGTATGTGTAGGCATTATTTTCCTCCCTCACAAATGTTTATTTATTGAGTGGTAGTTGTTTTTAGAATATTTAAACCCATTTTTTGTGTGTTTTCAATGTTATGAGAATTGTTTTTTTTGGGGTGGGGGTTGTGTAGGGTTATTTGTGTGTGTTGGTGTCTGTTTTTTTATGATTCCATCCGTTCTGTGTATGTATATGTGTGTGATAGTGTATATTTTGGGGTTTGTCTGTTTTATGGTTTTCTTTGTGGGTGATAATGATATGTGCTTGTTGCTTCGTGGAGTTTTACGGTTTGTTTTGTAGAGTATATGTGAAGGTTTTTGTGTGTATTTTATTTTTTTAGTTTTAATTCTACATTTTTTCTCGGCAGCTTCTTTTCCTTCTCGGTTTTTTAAGTAGACTTCTCAGCCTTCAAGTTTTTCTGTCTATGATATTTTGAGTTTTCTACCCGCTTTTTTAATAAATGTAGTCTACATATAGAAAAGCACAAACTGCAGGAAGTATACAATTGCTACCCATAGTAGAATCTTTGCATATAAAAGCCATATCAAATTACCAGAAAAATATATGTATAAAACAAAAGTTATGAATGCAGCAAGAAAGACTTTAAAATAATGCCAGTATACCAGACAGATGACTACGCATAACTCCAAATTAAAGAAAAAAGAACGTTTTCAAAAACATTAAACAGAGCCTTACTATACATACTCATGCGCTTGAGTGTGCGTTCATAAATATTCGCAAGTGTGCAGGTGCGCACGAACATATACACAGAGACTACCCTAAAATACATCTATATTTTGAGACAAATACATTCACACAAACATTAAACCTACATAAACATATATGTGTATGCATCCATAAGTGTACATAAATAAATACATTTGTATACCAACAGAAAGGGAAAGAGTAAGATATAAAGAGAGAGAAGGAAAGAGACAGAGACACAGAGAGAGAGAGAAAGAGGTAAACAAAGAACAAACAAAGAAGATAAGAATAAACACAATACCCTTTGTGTATACGAGTGTATGTATGCATGAGTATACTTAGATGCAGATGTGTAAACACACACACGTGCATTGAATACTTACTGTAAAATATACAAAATATTTTAAAAAGCATTTACATAAACCCGATTTCTTCACGGACAATTAACTTTTATGGGTCATTTACAGACGCAAATTTGGAATTAAGTAAATTAAAGCAATCTATCAAAACAATCCATACTTTAAAAAAAACAGCCGGAACTAAACTTAGCCATTTAAAGTCTCCTGACGAAAGCCTCAATCCGATATATGTGTAGAACACAAATATATGAAATAGTAAAAACCTAAGAACAAAACTTTGAATTATTTGAAGTCCAATTCCTTTTAAGATATTTACTTTTCTCACGTTGTACCAATAGATTATATATATATATATATATATATATATATTATCTGTTGGTCCAACCTGAGAAAAGTAAATAGGGCTTAATTATCCGTGAAGAAATCTGGTTTATGCAAATGCTTTTTAAAAGTTTAGTATATATTAAGGATGTATACCGTGCGCGTGTAAACATCTACATCAACGTATATTGATGCATACATACACTCGTACACACAAGTATTTTCAAGAGTATTATATTGATTTTGTCTTTTTTTGTTCTTTGCTTCCCCCCCTCTCTCTTCCTATATTACTCTCTTTGCCTTTCTGTGGGTACACACACGTATTCATTTATGTGCACTTATAGATGCACACATACATATATCTTTTCAAGGAGATAGGGATGGTTAATGTGAGTGAAAATGCATTTGACCCCGTTTATAGATGTATTTTAAGGTAGTCCCCCTTTATATGCTAGTGCACGCATGCACCCGTGCAAATACATATGTGCGTGCACAAATGCATGTGTGTGTAGAGTAGGGCTCTGTTTAATGTTTTTAAAACGTTGTTCTTTTCTTTTATTTGGAGTTATGCGTAGTCATCTATCTGGTATACTGGCATTATTTTAAAGACTTGCTGTAGTCATAATTTTTGTTTTATACTTATTTTTTTTTATTTTCTAAAATTACTTTGATATGCAAAGATTCTACTCTGGGTAGCCAATATATACTTCCTTGCAGTTTGTGCATTTTAATATGTAGACTGAATCTTTGTTTTTATAAGCAACTATTAAAAAAGGAGGGAGAAAAATCAAAATGTCATAGACAGAAAAACTAGATGGCTGAGAAATTTACTTTAAAAAAAGCAAAAAAAAGCAAAAAAAAGCACAAACGATTAAGAAAAGAAAATACTGAGAAAAGTATGAACAATTAAAACAAACAAAATAAAATCCACACAAAAATCTTCACATATATTCTACAAAACAAACCGTTATACTCCACGAAACAACAAGCACATATCATTATCACCCACAAAGAAAACCATAAAAAAGAAAAACACCAAAATACCACTACCATACACATATACATACACAGAACGGATGGAATCATCAAAACAGACATCAACACACACAAACAACACAATACACCCCCACAAAAAAAAAAATTTCATGACAGAGAAAACGCACAAAAAATTGGCAAAAATATTCTAAAAACAACAACCACTCAATAATAACATTTGGAAGGGAGGAAAATAATGCCTATATATACTAACACATACAAAGTAATTGGCCCAACGACCATCACATACAATGTAATTGGTCCAATCACCAATCATACCTACAAATGCAGAACGGTTTTAATAACATCCACAATACTACACCCCACTATGGAAGAAGGAAACACAAAGACTGCTCTGGGGATAACAACAAAGTAAGAAAACTTTTCTTAGGCAACACAAATTACTCGAGACATAATTACCACATTATAAGAAACCGTTTTTAACTCAATACAAACCGAATAAAAAGACCAGTCTGCGTAACATACCGAACAAAACCAACAATATAAGACCAAAAATAATCAATTGATCAACATATAAATTCGATAAACATCTGATTGATTTATTAAAACTAAATCTAAAATTTTGCCCCACCTTAAAAAGCAATTAGGGAGAATTAAAAAGAGGCTCTATAGAATTAGAATGAAAATTTACTTTGATTGAGATATTCCATAACAAAGAAAATAACAGACGACTCCCTGGTACAAAATATATCCAAATATTTCCCGAACAAAGTGAATCAAACCCATTCTTCGAAAATCTCTGGAACATTAACCGAAAAGAAAAATCTTTACATTAAAAACTCTGATGGAAACAAAGCCTAGCCTTAAAAATATTGAGAAAAACAAAGACTTGATTATAAAAGAAGCAGAAATGGGAAGCGCAATAGTTATTTTAAACAAAACATGTTACAGGAGAAAAATCCAGAAAATTTTACATGATGAAACCAACGATAAATCAATCAGCAGAAATATAGACGCTATTATCATATCAAAGTTTACAGAATTCTACACCATACACAGTGACACATTCACTAAAAAAGGACATCCTACCGAACTACATTCCAAAAATCAATAATTTTTACTGATTGCTAAAAATTCACAAAACCGAGCTGTAGAAACATGAAAATCTGAATACATAGAAATTCCAAACCCCAGTGTCATCAAATGTTGACCTAAAGTAGCAGAATCCACTTATAAATTTAGTAAACTAACTGATATTCTTCTACGACCATTACTATATAAGGTAAAGAGCTACATCACAGATGAAATCCGCTTTTAAAAATCCATACCACAAAATCTTAACCGAATATACTCATGGTAACATCTGACCTCACCAAAATATATAGTAATATACACCATGAAATATTAAAAAAGGATCTCTCATTTTGGATAGAAAAATTCCCTGGAGCTTTACGCACAAGATTTAGCAAATAATTATCATTGATAATACTAAATAATAACTATTTGCAATTTGACATCAAAAAATACTTCCAAACCCGAGGAACAGTAATGGGAACTAAAATGGCAACAACTTACATCAACATTATCTTGGTATATTAAGAGAAAAATCTATATGAAATCACTGGGAAAAATACAACGACAATATAAAAACAAAATTCATTAGATCATAAAAAAATACTTGGATTTCTTATTTCAGAAAAGCTCATGGGGTAACATAAACGATTTACATAACTTACTCCAAAACATACACTCTAAAATAAGATTCTCTATCGAACTCAATTTTTAAGAACTATCATTGTTAACATCCTTATTAAAAATAAAATGGCCAAATTATTAGAGATAGCCCACAAACCCACAAACATCTAATAAAACCTCTATGTCAAGAGTAATCACCACAAAAACTGCATACGGTCTATTCCTAACACCCTGGAACGTAAGCTCTGGATCATTGTCACAAATGAAAACTTCTGATCGACTCGCCTAGGAGAATGAAGTTTAATTATCTACCAGAAGGGTTATCCTGTAATACTAATAAACAAGGGATTTGAAGTGGCACAAAAATATTATGAGAATAACCATGAACCCCAAAAATCATTGCAACAAACAACCCTTAGCATATGTCTCAGCTTACTACAAAAGGCGCCCTGAGCCCTTCACAGAAATCTATACCAAATTAAAAACAATATTGGCAAAAAATGAAAGGAAAAAGATTAAGAAAGAAAGAAATCTTGAGTTTTCTAGGATTCGAGATTTGATCACTCGCTGGACGACCCCCGATATCTCAGCTTCCTTAAACTACTAATGGTCATGAGATCAGATCGTCTAGTGGTTTATCTCATCTCCGACCTGGAGAATTACATATTTATTTATAGACACACAAAACACACAACCGATATGGTGGAAGAAAAGGACAAACGAACAAACAACGATTTGAGTCAGCGCCAAGCGCAAGAGGGTGTTTTCCGTGCCACTTTTTGTGCATTCTGTGAGCTAACGCGAGCGTGTACTCGAGCGAAACTCTCACAAAAGCCACTAGCCATGCTGACTTCTGTTGACTGCTCTCTCAAGTCGACTGTCCTCTTCTGCCGACTCACGCCTTCTGCTGACTGTCTCTGTCTTCTCTCGGACCTTGCTTCTTTCGTCCACTTCCGGTCTCACGGGAGATCTCGCGCTCAGGCCCTTTGATTTGGTTTCGCGCCAAAGATATTCTCTGACTGGCACCCACACACACCAACGCAGCAAATGCCGAACATAGTGTCATATCACTTATTTCGCGTAGATGAGTACTCCAGCAAATATATACATATTAAACGAATCTTAATTCAAACATTTATAAATTGATTTTAAGCTATAACAATAAATATGATTTAGCTGTCTATCTAAAAGAAAGAAAGCTAATTTTAACTATGCAAAGTGTGATATAATAATCTTAATTTAAAAAATAAAAAAATACTGCCCAGAAGTTATCCCAATAAAGCTAACCCTAAAACATTGATGGAATAAAAAAAAGGACTGTGGATTTAATTGCTGCGATTGTTGACTTATACGTTATTATATCAATCTGTAATGTTGGAATTTGTGGCGGAGTAAAGGAAACAGATGTTAATGGGACACAGTATTGTTCTCCTTTCATTCCTAGCGTGAATCACGTCGGTCTTCTTACGGTAAACAAGTCTTTAATGCTCCAGCCAGTCCAGATTGGTGAGGCAGTACATTCTAGAATTGTTGTTGTTGTTGTTAGGGATTGCATCAGGAAAAAAAGAAAACTAAAATTGAAAGTGAAGAATTACATAGGAAAACAACAATAAAATTACAAAACCACATCAGATCTTAAAGTCCATAGCCTGACAGTTTTTAAACTGAATTTTGGTGCAAATATTTCACTCTATGTTTGATTTTTGGTAATTATTAGCCAGTGAGATGTGAGATTCACGGCAATCTTTCTTTTCACAAAGAAAAAAAAGTAAAAAGCAGACGATACCCCGCAGAAACTATTACGGTGGCAGACTACATTGATGACATAGCACTTTTGTCAAATACACCGACCCAAGGCGAATCCCTGCTCAACAGTCTGAAGCAGGCTGCCAGGAGAATTGCCTCCGTGTAAATTCAGGCAAAACGGACTAAATGTGTTTTAAATAAAAAGGAGATATTTCCATTCCAAATTCTTTCTCTGAAATCAGTTGACGAGTTCTCGTACCACGTAAGCAGGGTCTTATCAGCTGAAAATGACATCAATACGAGCTGAGTGAAGACATGGACTGCTGTCAATTGGTTATCGATCATATGGAAGTCAGACTTATCCAATAAAATAAAACGCAATTTCTTTCAAGCGTAGTTAATCTCAATTCTACGATATGGATGTGCCATATGGACGCTGACTAAGTGCATACAGAAAACACTAGACGGGAACTGCACAAGAATGCTACGAGCTATGCTGAACAAATCCAGGAAGAAACACCACTCTAAACCGGAGTAGTACGGCCACCTAACTCCCATCTCTAAAACCATTCAAATAAGTGTAACAAGACAGGCGGGAGACTGCTGGAGAAGTAAGAACGAGTTCATTAGGGACGTTTTCATAGGGACCCCTTCCCACGCACGTGCAAGTGGTGAACGACCAACTACAACTTATCCACAACAGCTCTGTACGGACACAGGATGTAGTCTAGAGGACCTACCAGGAGCGATGGGTGACAAATAGCGAGATAGGTTCAGGGAAATTAGAGATGTTAGTACAATTAATAAGAAAGATTATATGTTGAAAAATAAATGTCTGTTGTTCAGTATAATGATCTTTCTTATAATTTGCTGACTCGCTTAAACGTATCAATTAAAAAAATATTGGTTAAATCAGTAGTAAAAAGAAATACAAAAGAAAATAAAGGATAATCAAAAATGATTAGAAAGAAAGAAAGAAAGAAAGAAAGAAAGAATTAATGTAAAATAACAGAAAGCGGGGAAATAAAGAAAAAAGGAAGAAGACAGAACAAATAAATGAAAAAGAACAGAAATATATAAGAAAGAAAGAAAGAAAGAAAGAAAGAAAGAAAGAAAGAAAGAAAGAAAGAAGACAGGATGGTGAAAATAAAGTAAAAATGAAGAAGGCAGAACGAATAAATGAAAAAGACGGAAATATACGAAAAAGAAAGAAAGAAAGAAAGAAAGAAAGAAAAAATAATGTAAAAAGACAGGAAGGTGGAAATTTAAGAAAATGAAGTCAGAACGAATAAATGAAAAAGCCAACAATTTATGAAGAATTAATGAAAAGAAAGAAAGAAAGAAAGAAAGAAAAAGAAAAAAGAAAGAAAGAAAGAAAAAGAAAAAAGAAAGAAAGAAAGAAACGATAAGTAAAAAATAAACACTTTTATTCTAAAGAACAGACACGTTAAAAATACGCTTAAAATTATCCAACCTTGTGTAATAAAATAACGCGAAAAGCCAAAGCGTTTCTATATCAAAATGGTGCCAGTCAGCCGTCTAAGCTCGAATCAGTAGTAACTTTGTTTCCCGGTGAAAATTAATTACAGTAAATCTATCATTTCCTTCTCTATTCTCTTATCAAGTAACCACTGAATCTTGTTTGATCAATTCGCAATTTAAAGAATTTTGTTGTGGTTTTTGGTTTGTGTGTAAGTATTTTTTATCATAGATATTTATTTATTTTGCTTTTTAGCTTTTATACGTACATGCATAGATTTACGTCATGATGTTATCGAGTTTGTTTGCATAGAAACTACAACGAACATGGTTCTATATGGTGATATAAGAAACAATATGTCGCCACAGATCCCAATATGTCTATCAGAAGATCCAAAATAAAAATGGACCGCATGAGCAAAGATCACTCGCGCTAAAGTCAGAAAAGCCATACTTAGGAATTGAAGTCCGTTGGAAACAAATATGGCTGATGGGAAGGGATGTTAACTCTTGAAACAATAATCGATTGGATAGCAAAATAGCGATTATAAAAGCCGCGTAGCTGCGTCACAAAATAATTTATGGTCGGCTACACAATTGGCAAAGTAAAGAAACAATATTACGCAAACAGAAAAGATCTACTACAAAATTAGTAGTGGATCGGAAATTCTGTCAGAGTTAAGACCAAAATATTGGCATGGATTACCGGTTTGCCAAAACTTACAAATAATGGCACTTATAATATTAAGACAAGAAAATGGAAAAAACTGATCACATAAGCGTTCGTAGGAATAAGACATATGAAACAAGAACAACGAGAGCGAGAAAAGTGTGGATTGCAATAAGGAAATACATGTGGGATAATAAACTCCAGTTCAGTGTTTGCTAACCACTTTATGCTTATTTCCATCGAAAACCTTAAATCGACTACAAATTCACATTGTATTTGATTACATACAAAACGCAAGAAAAAGGAATAATTATCTCTTCTCTTAGCTGAAATAAACGTATGTTTATAAATTGATGTTATTAAAGAAAGTAGTTTAAAAAGGGAATGTCTGCCTCGTCGATGGGGCTTCGAATCCGCCCTTGAAAAGGGTCATCCCTAGAAAGAAGTGTCATGGGGATTACACAAGACGGAATCTAATATTCAGGCTTCAGTTCTAGAGCCCTAGTTAATCCCTCTGCTTCATTGCCATTGCTCCCAGGTCAGCTCTGACCCGCAGTATGAGAATCATTTAGAGGCCCGTCAAATAGATCAGTTCTTATTCGAAAGACGGTGTACAAAAATCTTTATGAAACATCTACACAAAGGATGTAAATATGAAAGTACAGTCAACGTTATTTCCCAACCTCTGGGCATAAATCAACCGTAGACGATTTGACATGCCAATAAAATCAATCAAGTCATCAACCAAAATGAATCATGTCTTACTTCACGAATCAACTAAACAATTAAATACAGATGGGATGAGAAACTTTTTATCAGTTCCTTCTAGCCATTTTATGCTTACTCGTAAATTCACCGCACGTAGTGTTCAGCCCTACAAACGGCTTTGTCCTTTTGTGACAGGTTCGCACACTTACATTCTTAAACGCTTTCCAAAGGGTTCACTATATTCATAACCTCACAAAGCAGTATTGAAAATATCGTCATATAATTTTATAGACATTTTTTCCACCAGATTGCAAGATTTGGAATGGCATGCCTTGTATTATCTTCGGCTTAAATATTTTTCGTCATTTTACTTATTTATGAGTCAGTTAAAAAGGAGAGGTAACATAGATTTGGTCCACTAAGACTTATTTATTTGGTATGCGTCAGCCAACTTTTAACTGTAATCCAGTGTTCATCTTTTACCTCAGAGCACTTAGATATTTCTGCCAAATACATATTAACTATAACATTATTACAGATTCATATCATATATGAAGCAATATATATATATATATATATATATATATATATATATATATATATATATATTACCTAGTATAACCCAATTATCGTATACAATAACAATATTGCAAATAGTTTACATTTTAGCTGATTCCTGGTATATTTTAGAGGGAGTATAATACATTTGACATATCTCCTTATAGCATTTGCCCTTTTACTCTTTTTATTCATTAACCATAATTAACAGGGCCAATTTAAGAAAATGCGTATAAAATGTTCGATCACCGAATAAACCGTTGTATGTATATAGATCACCTAACTCAAAACCATCATTTCGCCCCGTCGACTACGGCTTTTTAATACTTCCCTACTAGTGTGAAAATAATGATACTAAATAATCTGATGGTCAGGCTCGAAAACTGGTGCTTTCGAAAATGTTGTATACTCTTTCATTGCTATTCCTCCCGGGTCGATTTTGACTCTGAGTGGTTGTTCTTGTTAGGTTCCCATCTATTGGTCAAATAGATTCAATCAGTTATTTTACTCCAAATAATTTAACTGGAAACAAAAAAAGTATTAGTTCTGAATAGAATTTAGATCTAGTACAGGTAAATGGCAATATTTGTAATCATTTAACTGTGTGTAAAGATGATTAATATTGAATAAAATAATTTTTATCAGATACCAATACTTGAAACCGTTTAACTCGTGAAAACACTTTTTTAAAATAATTTCTCGGTACAAGTAAATGATTTATATCTAATAGAATTATAAGTATTAAAAAGGAATGACCTAGTACAAACAAATGAGCTCTTCATCATCATCATCATCATGTCGCGCCATCAGCACGGATCTCCTTGTCTCTCTCTCACCACCCGTCTCTATCGTTCATTGCTCCCCGGAGGTCTTCAAGCCTACATCCCATAGCGGCACAGAACCGCTGTATGTAGGTTCTAGCCGGTCGTCCGGCCTTTGCTCGTCAATGTGAAGGGGTCCACTAGAGCATGCCACTTATGATCACGTCCTTACTTTTCCAGCAGTGTCCCGCATGTTTGGTTCGTCTAACTTGGATAGTTTTCGTGATGGGTGGTAATTGGTCGTACAGGTGCTGCTTTGTGGGGTGCTGCCTCCAGGACATGTACATTATTGCTCGCAGCATTCTTTTGTAGTTTCCGTCAAGCTTTTCCTCCATCGGTTTACTTAGCGTCCATGTAGTGCATCCATACAGCAGTATCGACTCGACCGCTACTTGGAAAAAACACATTTCCTTTTTTAGGTCAGGTCTGACTTCCATGTGACCGATAGCCAATCGATAGCTGCCCATACCTTTGCTAGTCACGTGTTGACGTCTGTCTCGGTTGATGAGGCACTGCTTCCTCGGTAGGTGCACTTGTCTACTAGTTACAGAGAACTACCGTTTCGCGTGAAGACGTCGCCTCTTTGATTTCAGTACATGTATTCCGTCTCATTCGCTTTTACTTGGAGGCCTATGACAGCAGCTGCTCGTTCCAGACTATGTAGCAGGCTTTCAGCTTAAGCTGATGTATTTGCCAGAAGTGCTATGTCATCGGCGTAGTCTGCATCTACTGGTTTGAAAATAACTACTTACACACTATTTGCTTAAAAATCATCCGCCAATATATATATATATATATATATATATATCACAGGATTTGGGAATGAATAAACATTAAGGGTTGATATGCCATTAAATCAAATAACCAAAGAAAACCAAAAAACACGCATTGACCACAATACACGCTCTACATGATTGCAAACAAGTTCAGTATGATTTTGCTTATTTGTTTTACTGCATATCAACTCTTCTTGGGTCATTTAATGCAAAAACTTGTTTCAGTTATAAATCTTTGATTTACTGTCATAACAACATTTTAAATGTTTCATTATATTTTAGGAATTTTTTGCTTTTTCATCTGGCAACAATCTTTGTTGGCACAGGGTTATTTGCTATCAAGTATCCCAATCAAATAAAAGCAATTTGCAACGTTTGCATCTTTTCATGTATTTCTATCTAAATCTAATAATTTACACGCAATACGATTTTCAGTAAATATTCCTATATAATAAGGATATTTCGTTTACATGTAGTTTATGGATTCATGTATTTTATGTTATACTAATAATTTTTAAAAAGACATCTTTCATGAGGTCCTAACAGTTACTACTATATTAGGCCGGACCTGAGTTGACTTAAAAAACATGGCAATGAAGGAATTCACCACACATTCCATTGTTACAGAACTATGGTCTAAACACTGGAGGTAGTTTAGTGCCCTTCATTGAACACCATGTTTTAGAGGGCATTGCCCCTCTGCAAAGGATAAATTCAGTGTATTGTAAGCTCCAGCAACAGGACTGTTTACATACAGGACGAAGCAAAGAGAAGAAGGATCTCTACTAATAACAACTCAAATACTAGTTTTGTTTATACAATGACTTTCATTTAATCATTCTGGAAAAAGTCTACCAAAGAGAATCACCATCTCAGTTTTTTTTTTCCATTTATAACACTTAAGATTGGTTAATTGATTTTTTTGTTTAATAGCATATAAACTTTTTAGGTTATTTTATACCAAAGCCATTCTTCTAGAAGAAGAGCAGTGGTACTATTTAACCCATAGCTTGGAGGATAAGGGGCCTCATACCTTTCCCAAATGTATTTGTCCAAAAGTGAACGTAATAACGCCACTGACGTTCGAAACAGCTTACTACGATTCCGCAGGCGATTGGTTTAACCATTACACCACGAAGACACCTTCTACACCTAAGACTTAGCTCACTTATTACAAAGTTTCATTCATAGTCTGTGGAGTTCTCTTTCAATATTGCCATCGGCTGGTTCTTGGCGTTCTCTTTCAAACTTAATAATGTATTCGTCCTGAAATCTCCTCCACAGAAGACGTAGGAAGCAAAACATGGATATTAGTGATCCTCATAGACTTGACTGACTATGAATTTACTCACATCCTCCGCCACGACAAAAATGTGACACAAGGTCAATTTTTTAAGCGGGTTGGTTGGGTTTATGGCATATAAACCTTTGTAGATTATTCGACGTCGAATCCATTTTTATGCAAATAATCAGTTCTCTTTCAAACAATTCAGTTTAGCATGATTACACAGTTTAATTGTCAAAAACAGTTATATTTCAAGCTATTCAGTTTAGTCAAACAGTTCTAATTCAGCTATTTCAGTTTAGTATGAGTACATATGTTGTTTACACACAGTTAAATGTCAAAACAGTCCTATATTAAACAATTCAGTTTCGTGTAAGTACAGTTTCAATTTAAAAAACAGTTCCATTTCAAACAATTTAGTTTAGCATAATCATGCAATTTAAATGGAATTACATAGTTTTCTTTTGTCAAAAACATATCTAAGTCAAACAATTCCGTTAAGTCAGTTTTAATTCAAACAATTCAGTTTAGCATAAGTATGCAGTTAGTTCCAGTTAACTCATAGATAGGGCCCTATCATGTGCTACCATTCGGTGCCTGAGTGGACCTTGGAACTATGGCAATTAAGGTATGCTCCGCATTCCCCGAAGCTCCAGCATCGCTGGAGCCTTACCATCAGATCGTGTAGCGTCGTATCCAGGACACTCGTTGTGGGGGGGGGGGGTCTTACCCGTCTGCAGAGGTGCATTCGATGTACTCTAAAACCCCAGCCGACTGGGAAAAAGTCAGAGTTAATGTCAAAACAGATTTATTTCAGATAATTCAGTTTAGCATAAGTACGCAGTTTTAATATCAAAACAGTTCTATTTTAAACAATTCAGTTTAGCATAAATACATAGTTTAAATGCAAAAAAAACAGTAAAGTCAAGTAACCAGGGTTTTGTTCTCACTAACTCATAGATAGAATCCTTATCAGGTGCTACCACTCCACGCCAGGGTGGAACTTGGAGCGATGGCAATGAAGGGGTACTCCGCATTCCCCAAGGTTCCAGTATTACTGGAACCTCACCATCAGATTATTTAGTCTCATATATAGGATACTCGTTGGAGGGTCTTACCCATCTGCAGAGAAGCAGTTGGTGTATTCTACAGCCCCAGCTAAGTGGGCAGTTTTTAAGCTGAGTATAGCTGGTTTCAGTGTTTTCCCTCTACTAGGAAGGTTTCCCAACTTAGTCTGCCTTATTACTTTCCTATAACGTATAAACAAGAAACAGCATCAATGCAACGGTAACACAGTACACAAACTAAAAGAATGTCATTTCATTATCAATTAAATTACACCAAAGTAGACTGTTGAGAACCATGCTGTAGTTCGTCTATTTGGTTATCAGGTTACATCAAGACTGTATATGAGGTTTTCAAAATATTCATGATAGCCTTAGGCTTTTTGAATAAATACCCTCAGTACACTTCCATTAGTTATACCCAGGTAGCTATAAACAGAGGAAAAAATCAATAAGCAGTGAAAGTGCAACGAACATGGAATAAATATTTTAATTGCTGAAAGCAGAAAACCGGTTCAAAATTCGTTTAGTTGAAAATAATAATACTAAATGATATATTCACAAACCAGAATCTTACCCAGAAATTGATGATTTGATTTGGTTTTATGGCATATCAGCCATTGCGGGTTGTTTAATGTCAAATCTGCTTTATTCAAATATAGTATATATATACGATTGGTAAACATAAGTCAACAAAGTTAAATCACAATATATCACGAGTAATTCAATTTAACAACAGTCATTTATCAACACACAGTTAAATGATCAAACAGTTTTTTTTCTAACAATTCAATTTAGTATAAATCCTTTGTTTGCCCACAATTTAAATATCGAAGATTTCTATTTGACTCATATATTGTACCCTGGTCAGAGTGTATCTAGGAGTAATGGCAATGAAGTGGTACTCTACATTCGTCAAATTTCCAAGGCTGGAGCTACGCCATCAGATGGTTTAGTGACCCTTGTTGGTTGAGGTGTCTTACTCCTCCGCTGAGATACAGTCTGTGTATTCTACAGTCCTAACCAACTGGGCTACTAGAAATTGAGATCAAACAATTATCTTAGACATTGAGATAGAAACAGATAACTGTATCCCATTTAGGGACACACACCTTGTCTTAATTAAAAACAAAGAAAAATGTTATCTCGTGGATTCTGAGGTCAACTCAGTTTACAGTGTAAACAAGAAACAAAGCAAAAATTTGAACAAATCTTTTGATCTTGTCATTGACCTGAAAAATTTGTAGAATATTAAAGTGATAGTGATGCTAACTAGGAACGGTCTCCAAAGGTTTGCAAAAATACTGGAGACTTTAGGAATTTTCTAAGTATCTTAACCGATTTCAGTAGTTTTGCTTTTTAAATGGTCTTGCTTTCTCCTCTGATATTCAGTTTCTCCAATATTTTTTCCATGTTATTTGGAACTGTTCTAAGGGATTCAGCTACGATTATTATCATTGTCACCTTCATGTTCCACCCGACACAAACCTAGGTCCAGATATTTGTACAACTTTTCGACTTCCTTCTTTTTCAATCGAAGGTCCGTTAGAACGAAAAAAAAACCCCGCATAATAATGAGTTCCAGTTTTCTTTAAATCAAACCTATGGACGGTTTGCTGATCTGGATTGGATCATCTGTTTGTATCTCAAAATGGCAAGTCGTGCTATTCGTTTCATTTTCTGAGACATATTATACTTTATGCAGTTAACATTTGTCTGTATGGTTAATTTTCAGTCTCTGGCAGAATTTTCATTGGATTTCTTTCTCCACTTAGTCAATCCTCACGTGCAAGTCCCCTGATGATGAGATTTACGGCCTTACTTCTTTTATCACATGGCTACACTTACTGTTATTCGTATCATCAATAATTATAATTACTTTAATTACTCCTTGCGATCCTTTCTTATCTGTTTTCACAGGTTGTTTATTATGTTACTCCTTGAGAGTTTTTCACATTAGCGTTATCTGATGGTCTTTCAGTGGGATTTAAGTGACAGCAAGTCTCCTCAAGTCTCCAGGACTTTTCTCAGTATTCTGGCCGATCTCAGTAATGCTGCAGTTTGGATGGCCTTCACCCGTCCTGCTATTTCCAAGTCCTCCTGTCTTTGTATCAATCATTTGATTTCTGTACCAAGAGCACCAATTATAATTGGTATAATCGTCACTTTCATGTATCACGGTTTTTCAATTCCCTAGGAAGGTCGAGGTGCATATCCTTCTTTTCACTTTCAATTTTACTCTGTGGTCTGACGGGGCAACAAAATCCACATTTCTGCAAATTTTCGTTTTTTCTTTTCTTTTGTTGATTAATATAACATCTTGTCGTTTGTATCTCAAAATCCCAGAGGATTTTGGTATGTCTCATTATTCTGGACAGATAATTGGTTGTAAATTTTAAATTCTTGCACAATTCCATGTAGATCACCTTACCTACCCAGTTGTGTCTAGTCTTAAATTCTTTCTGAGCTAATTTACTGCATTCGCTTATTATTTGATTGATCGTTTCGTTTCTATCACCAGATAACCCATATCTGAGTTTTGTAGTGACTTATCACTTCTTGCTTGGATACGATTGGTCCTTATGGTGTTGTTTTTTGTGGCTATTAATATTCAGTTTCACTCTTAAGTTTTCCTTTTCTTTGCCACGAATACGTTTTCTCGTGTGAGATGTTCATAGAGTTGTTTTACTTCCCATTTTTGTTTTCTGGTTATGGTCGTTCTGTTGGTCCCCGATTTGTCAGTATTGTTTCAGGTGACTGTAATTAGTCTCTCTTCGTTCTATTTTATGTAGTCTTCCAATCGTTGTATCAATGCGTCAACGCTGTCTTCAATGTTGGCAAGTCCCCTTCCTCCTCCTCCTCCTCCTCCATCTTTTCTTGACACATATAGTCTGTCACCATCATCTCAGGAATGTAATGCCTTATGCATGGACATTAGCTTTCTTGTTCTCTGGTTCATTTGTTAAAGATCTTCTCTGGACCACATTTTATTCTCTCTTTTTTTATTCCTTACAAGTCTTTCATGCCAGTTTTATATGTACGTTTTTTCACAGAAATATGAAGGAGAGCATTTCCCCGGAGGTCTCCAGGACTCTTATCTGATCTCAACATTCATTAGTTCTGGGCGGTGTCATTCCTTCCTCTGATATCTATTCCAGTATCTCTTCTAAGCCGTGTTTATCTGTTTCTTGTCCACCAATTCTAATTTTTGTCACTGAAAACCATACTGTTCTACTGATGTTTCAGGTCTTTGGTAAAGTATTTGTTTATGTTTTTCGCCTTCTTTTCCTTTCATACCGGTCCATTAGAACAGCAAAATCCTCTTGATCAGTAGTCCTTTTCTTCTTGTTAACATTACGTCAGGCATTCTAGCAGGGACTGGGTGATCAGTTTGTAGCTCAACATCCAAGATATTATACGTCTCATTCTTAAAGACATTTTCTGGTTTGAAAATATCATCATCATCATCATCATCATCATCATCATCATGTCGTGCCGCTAGCACGGATATCCCTGAACCTCTCTCGCCACTTCTCCCTATCATTCATCGCTTTTGGCAGGTCTTCAGGGCTACATCCCTTATCCTCACATAGCTGCTGTAGGTATGTTCTAGCTGGTCGTCCTGCTTTTGCTTGGCAATATGCGGGGGTCCATAGGAGTACATCACTGATGAGTTCGTCCTTGCTTCTCCAGCAGTGTCCTGCATGTCTGGTTCGTCTAACTTGTATAGTTTTCGTGATGGGAGGCAAGTGTCCGTATAGTCGGTGTCTTGTGGGGGTGTTGCCGCCAGGACTTGTTCAATATTGCTCTCAACTTTATTGTGTAATTGCCGTCTAGCTACTTCTTCAGCCGTTTAGTTAGCGTCCAAGTAGTGCATCTATATAGCAGTATCGATACGACCGCTGCCTGGAAGAACTTGAAACTTTGTAAATATACCATTTATTAACATGGCCAAGTTTTAATCTCTCACACAATTTCCACTAGATCACCTTTCCGATGCAGTCGTGTCTTGTTTTGCATTTCATTTGTACTGATTTACGTGGTGAACCATTTCATCTGTAACCACATAACCTATTCTTCTGATTCTTCTGTGACTAATCAATTTTTACTTTGGTATAATCGATTCTTAAGTTATTATTCTGTACAGTTATTAAAAGTAATTACGCTCGTAATTATTATCATTATTATTTTTAGATAAGAAATACACTACTCTATCCGGTGAGAAACAAAGATAGGTAATAGTAAATAATTTAAAAGCAAGTTGTAGTATTTAAATAAGTAAGTAAAGTTGGCGACCTTAGTCGAAGGCAACCAGAAGGCTCCCTTTTCCATAGCTACTATACCGAGGTGTAGGGGAGGGCGTTACTCCTTTCCCAGGATTGCTCCACTTTACCCTTGATACGTACCTTATATTGCTGAGTGTTAAGCAAGGTGGTATCAAGTACCATTTTTAAAGTCTTTAGTATGACTCGACCTGTGATTGAACCCGGTTCTCCCGGACGATTGGCGAACACTCTACCAACTAGACCAATAAGTACTAAATCGTAATCTGGTTAGACTTATTCACACATAATACCAACGTAGGTGATTCTTTGTTTCCTTTAATGGCATATCAACCTTTGTTGGTTATTTATTGCTCAAGCAATCTTTTTTAGAAGAGCAATTGTACTATTAATCCCACAGCTGGACGAATAGAGGGTTCAATACTTTTCCCTAAGAGTATTGGTCCGAAAGTAAGCATAATAGAGTGACCTGTGTGCGAACTCGCTTACTTCAAGACTGTAGTCAAGCACTTTAGCCATTTCGTCTGAGGAACATCCCCCAAATGCATGTGTAAAATTCTTATACAAATGTGTTTTTATTATTCTTTCACGCTCTATCTGCTATATTTATTTTATTTACGTTAACCAGTTGCTGGAATTCATCCCGTTGACTATAAATCCTCTTTATTGGTTCCATTAAGGTAAAAGGGGGGAAAAAAAGGAATCGTAAAAATGCATCTTGCATGAAACCATAAAATAAGCATTGCAAATTCAGACGGAGGATTCTCTAAAGAAATACTGCACTATTTTGAAAAGCGATTTGCATTGCAACAAATTACTTTGATAGTCGTTTATAAGAGGAACTATTTCTTGAAATGAACATTAACTTTTTTTCTACTGATTTTTTTCTTATTTTTACAAGCACCATTTCATCACCAAATATATGACCCTTGATTGAGAATACATTGAAATAGCCTGATTGAATTCATTTACTGATTCAGAAAGCTAGTTAGTACGCTTGTCTTGCAAATAGAATACGGCAAATATTTAGTTTTCACTCGTTTTTCTCCCATTTTTATTACTTTTTAACTCAACGTACAAGTCGTTTAACACTCCACCACTATTAAGCCAACAGATACTCAAGTAATAAAATAGTTGACTCAATAGAGATTAAACTTGCATTTCGTATTCTAGAACTCCCATATGTCATGAACAGCAACATATCAACTGCAAGATAGAAATTAACTGAAACATTTCCTTCATATTCAGTCATAAATCTATTTACTTCCCTGATTTTTTATTCGTGTCATATTGATTGTTTATATCCCATTGAAATAATTATAGTCTTACGTGGGGATAAAAACAAACAAGGTAATTTTTCAGTTATCAAGAATAGCAATAATTAACTTATAAGTGTAATGGCATATGAACCAATCAATGATCATTTTATGACAGAAAATTAGTGAAAAGGCATTCAGTGTACTTATCTTTCAATTTTTATGTTTTTCCTTAAAGTTTTCTATCGGTTCTATCGAATACAAATAATTTTTAAATATATTCTATTATAGGCTTACATGTGATCTTAACAGATACTATTAAGCAAGTCCGAATGGACCATGCTATGAAGGGGAGGTATCTACACTCCCCAATTCTTCAGAACTGGATCCTCACCATCCGATGCAATCTAGTGATATACCGAAGACGTATGATACTGCTGGTTATACTATCAGAGAATTCTAAGCCCCTAAAACGTTTCTTAACCTAAGGAATTCCTTTAACTACATGTAATTATGACTATTACTATAAGGCAAATCTGTGCTCTCAGCGTCACTTGAGGAGGATGATGATAATGTTGATGATGCAGATGATGATGACGCTGCTGCTGTTGTTAATGATGATGATGATGACGCTGCCGCTGTTGCTGATGATGATGTTTATGTTGATGATGATGACGCTGACACTGATGATGATACCGACGCTGGTAATGATGATGATGATGATGAGACCTAAATAACAGTTAAAGAAAGACTAAAGAGAAATTGATGACAGTAATTAAGAATTATGATGAATTAAATTTTAGAATAATGAATAAGTTGGTTTCTTCAAGTGTGTTTCATGAATAAGATCGTATAGAAAAGAAGATATTTTCAATTATTCATTTATAAGAATAACAAAATTTAGCTTTGTACTGCATGAGGTTATATAAGTAGAACACTAACAGAAAATCATGTTCTTTTATGAAGTAATGCTGACCGAAACTAAAAAGATTGCACTAAAAATGTCAGCTGAAATTCCTCTGACGATTATAAGATGAAAAGAAAAATGTCATAAAATGCTCTTTCTTTAGATTTTGTAACATTTTCACTTAAAACAATGTTCACTTAAATGGTTTCGTAGTTTGATTGGTCGTACTTTATGACATATCAACCTTTCTAGACGTTTGTATGATATATCCTATATATATATATATATATATATATATATGTGTGTGTGTGTGTGTGTGTGTGTGTGTGTGTGTGTGTGTGTGTGTGTGTGTTCAATCCTATGTCGAGTCATACAAAAGACTCAAAAATAGTACTTTATGCCTCCTCAGTTAACACTCAGCATTATAAGGTAAGGATCAAGAGTAAGATGAGCAATAGTAGGGAAAGTAGTAACGCCCTCCTTTACTCCTCTGTGTAGGAGGTATTGAAAAGGGACCCTTCCGGTCACCTTCTACTACTGCCGATTAACTTAGTATATATATATAGTTTCCAGACTTTTTTTGTACAGGCATTTAAAATTGTCGTAGACTCTCGAAAATTCAATTTTTCATTACTAGACATCTTATGAGATGACAGACCAATTTTTATGATTTCAAATCACAGAGGCAATTGGAATACACCCTGATTGTCACAGCTGGTTTAATTTCAAATATGCAAACTGGACGTGAGGACACTTTAGAAGAACGATATGCAATAAAATTCTGTTTTGAACTTGGAAAAAATGCCACAGAAACGTATGGAATGCTTTATACTGCTTTTGGAGCATCTTGCATGAATCGAGCATCAGTTTTTGAGTGGCATAAGCGATTGAAGGAAGGTAGGGAGTCTGTGAGGGATGATGAGATGTGTGGGAGGAATTGATTGGCCAAATGGTTAGGATTAGAGTTAGGGTTAGTATGTTGAGGTTAGGGATAAAAATCAACCAATCATCTCTATAACGTTTTTCAATTTTAAAAATCTACCTACTGTATCAAAAATAAACATTCCTACTATGTCTGCAAATTGGGCGAAGTCAAATGATCCCATTGTAACGTCAAAATTATCAGCTGTCTTTTCCCAAGTAGTGTTATTGTAAAATAGTACAGATTTCCTACATGCTAATATAATATCTAATTCCACCTGAGTTATATATGTTTAATTCCTAGCTAAATTGATGCTTTTTAATTATAATCCTTTTGTAATGGATTGATAAAAATCTACTATGTCAAATTGTATAAAGGTAGTTTTATTCGTATGTTTGATATTCTTAAACCATTCAATAGTATCTAATGAGTTGGTCCACTGAAAATATCTTGAACTATTCATGATTTTAGAGACAATTCTTTGTATTATTTTTTTTATATTAAACATTGTTCCGTTTTTGTTGGATTAATCAATCTAGCCTGCTTATTATTTTCAAAGTTCTGTTTATAATCCTTTAAAATGATATATCTATTTTTCTATTTAATTAACTAAATTTATTTTTGATATTGAGTTTGGTCCTGAAATTATATGAATATTTATTAATTTGAACAACAATGTTATTTCGATCTAATTTATATTTTTCTTGTTATTTTATCATGAAATAGTTTCTTATATTGTGGTTGATCAATCTTATGTAGGTTTCTGGATTTGTCAGGTTTGATCCACATCTTATTTGAATCGTTCATGTCAAACACAAATTCCTAAAGTTTTTTTATAGATTATAATTAAGAGTTCTAAATTTGACTTTCTTAACCAAATTATTCCAACATTTTGTTAGAATAAACTATGGTTCATTTAAAGATAATGTTGCCAACGAAATATTTGCTTACAAACAATATATATATATATATATATATATATATATATATATATATATATATGTTGTTGTGGTCTTCAGATAAGACTGGTAGAAGAACAACTCAAACAACGGGTGATAGGTAAACGTTTCTGTATTAACTGAAAAAAAAGGAAGTCATACAAAAGTACTAGCCGTTCTCGGCTTGAAGTCTGTCTGTCAGATGTCTCATGAGAAACGAGAAGTTAACTTCTCCGAGCGAGCTAAGCTCGGCGAATATGTTTAGGTTGGACGAGTCCATCTTTGGGGTATGGTAGGATATGTCCCCATAACATATGTATATATATATATATATAATTTGTAACGAAATCTTTCATAGGCAACATAATTTTTACACGAGCACTCTGCAACTCTATTACAAGGTTTTATAAATAGAAAGGATTAAATAATTATTTTCGACTCATTCATGGGATCCTAACAGGTACTACCACTCACAGCCAGAGGGATTCTTCGAATAATGTTACTGAATGGGGGGGTCCACATTCCGGAAATCTCTCGGTCTTGAGTACCATCATCTATTGCTTAGTGTCATATCCAGGACACTCGTTGATAGAGATATACCACTGAGCAGAAGTGTAGTTTGCATATTTAAACACCTTAACCGACAGGGAGGTATTTGTGTTAATTAGAGAAATTAAATAAAAAAAATAGCTCATATGTTTTGTACTGTTTATTACAGTAGAGACTTAGATTCTTATAGAGTGTCCTCATACAGGGAAATTGTTTCGGAGTAAACTTCATTTATATAGTGTTCAGGGTATGATATTAAACTATGTCTGATGGTGTGACTCCAGTCCTGGATATTTGGGGAATATAGAATACCCTTTAATTGCATTTACTCCTATGTGCAATCTGACCTGTTTCAATGGTACCTGTTAGGGTCACATTTATGGTTCACATAGAAATGTTCAATAATTTACAAAGGATTATTCTATTTAGATATTTGAAACTATGCAGCTGTTTGCTAATTATTTAAATTATATAAGAAAACTTGATAAATAGAATTACTCATGTAAAAAAGAAATGTAACGGTGTGAAAACAAATGCTGGATACTAAATGAAATTATCAGTGTTACACAGGAATACTTGAAACCATTTATCTGTGGGCAAATAAATGAGCTCTAATCAATGAATAATCACTAACCCCTTTCAATCATTATGTCTGAGAGTTTCAAATATTACTTTTGTTCACTTTCAAAATTAAATGTTAGCGGCCAATATAGTACATTGGCTGCTAAGATTAAAGTTTAAAACTAAACGAAAGTAATACTTGAAGCCCTCGGTAGCCGTTAAGCGTATATATGTAAAAAAAAACACACATAAAATACTTATACGTTAAAATCCCCACACTAACGTTGAGTTTGTTGGTGTCGATGCGGAAGAATATCCGGGTGGTATAAAGTCAGCCAGATTTCGATCCCAGCCGCAAGTATCTTGCGTGTCAAACTACACGGAGTAATTGTGATACGAAACAGTCTGTCTGTGGATGAATATATATCTTTCCAACTGGATTAGTGGCAAACTACGCTTGACCCTAGAACGATCAGCTGATAAAGATCTTATTAGCTACACGGCTCGTTTTTCTTCAGAATCTAAATATTATTATTATTATTATTGTAGATTTTTTCACATCAGCTAACGCTCATGTTCTTCCACTGAAGTTTGAGTGACAGCAAATCTTCTCAAGTCTCCATGACTCTTCTCAGTTTTCTGGCCGTTCTCAATAATGCTGTAGTTTGGATGGTTTCCACTCGTCCGGGAACTTCAAAGTCCTCCAGTCCCTTTAGTAATCCTTTTGTTACTGTACCAAAAGAACCAATTACAATTGGTATAATTGTCACCTGCATGTTCCACTGTTTTTTTCAATTCCCTAGTAAGGTCGAGGTACTTATCCTTCTTTTCACATCCTTTCAGTTTTATTCTGTGGTCAGCCGGGATAGCAAAGTCCCATAGGAGTTCATGTGTATTTTCTCTATGACATGTGCTGGGTTGTGCATATACCATTTGTTTGTATGGTCAAATTTAAATTTCTTGCACATCTCCCAGTGGATCATCTCGTCCAACCAGCCGTGTCTAATCTTATATTCATTCCTTCTGCGCTAATTTGCTGCATTCGCGTATTAAGTGATTGGTGGTTACATCTCTGTCACCGCATAGCCTACATTTGCTATTTTGTTGCGTCTTATCTATTCTCGCTTTGATGTGATTGGTTCTTTAAGCGTTTTTTTGCTGCTATTAGAAGAGATTCTGTTTCGCTGTCAAAGTTTTCTTTTCTTTTCTTTGCCATGTCCAGGTTTTGTCATGTGAGATGTTGTTTATTAATCGTTTAAAACGCCCAAAGAGTTGTTTTTCTGGTTATTGTCATTCTCTTGTCCATCGTGTTATCAGTATTGTTTCTGATGGCTGTAATCAGTCCTCCTTCGTGTTTTACTATATAATCTTCGAGTCGTCGTATCGATGCGTCAATGTTGTCTTTACTGCAAGCAAGTCCTCTTCCCCCCTCTTTTCTTGATACATGTAGTGTGTCAACATCGTCTCTGGGATGTAATGTCTTATGCATTGTCCTTAGTTTTCATGTTCTTTGGTCCATTTGTTTAAGTTCACCTCTGGTCCACTTCAGAAAGGGTTCGGAATATCTAACGAGGGGTACAGCCCAGGTATTTATTCCTTTGATAAAGTTTCGGCTAGAGTGTTTTGTCTCGAGTAGTTTTCTAGTTCTCCTGGGATATTCTTTTTGAATGTTGTCTTTCATTTCCACTCATTTGATGACTCCAAGACACTCAAGTATTTGTAGGTTTCATTTACTGAGAGCGTTCTAATTTTGTCTTGATTTGGTAGTTCCAATCTGTCAGTTAAATGTCGATTGCCACCTTTCATTACAAACATTGCACATTTTTTCTATGCCAAATTCCATTCCTATGTCCTGACTGTATATTCTAACAGTGTGTGTTAGAGTTACCAGTTCTTTTTCATTTTTTGCAAATAGTTTGATGTTATCTATGTATATTAAATGATTGATTTTTTTCCAGCGATCTACTAAGTTTGTACCGGCTGTGCATTTTGTGAGTATGTGGTTAAGTGGCATCATGGCAAATATGAATAGTAAGGGTGATAGAGAATCCCCATGGAAAATTCCTCTTCGGATCTTAGTTTCAGCTAAGATTCTTCCTCCTGCTGTCAATTCCACTCGCCAGGTTTTCATGGTTTTGTCGATAAAGTTTATGACTTCATGTAATATTTTGTAAATTTTGTGGCAGTTTGTTATCCAGCTATACGGAACCATATCATAAGCCTTTTTGTAGTCAATCGAGGGCATAGCTAGATTTTTCCGTCTGGTCTTGCTCTCATTTACGATGTATTGATCTATGTAAAGTAACTCTGCTGTGCCTCTGGATCCTTTGGGGTATCCTTTTTGTTCTTCAGGGAACAAACCACGGCTTGTTAGCAAGTATTAAATCTCCTCCCTTATTTGTGCTGTAAATATTTTCCACGTCATTGGTAGGCAAGTTATTGGTCTGTAATTATTTGGGGCGTTTCCTTTGTTTGGGTCCTTTTGTATCAATGTGGACCTTCCTTTGCTCATCCATTCGGGTACCTGTGCTCTTTGTAGGCATTTATTAATTTCTAGGGCTAGTCTGTCGTGAATGGAGTTGAATTTCTTGAAGTAGAAACCATTTATTCCATCATGGCCTGACGTTTTTCAGTCTGATATTTTTAAGTGTTGTTTTGAGTAAATCGGTATGTATTTCTGCTTTTGGGTCTTCTTCGAGTCCTAGTTCTCTTTTCATATTATTCATCCATTCAGCCTTTTCGTTATGTTTTTTTGGTTGCCATATTTTCGTCCAAAATTGTTGGGTTTCTTTTGCATCAGGTTGTTGGTATTTTTTATGTTCATTTCCGCCTAATTGTTGATAGAATTTTCTTTCATTGATATGGAATGTTTTGTCTGTATTGTTTTACCTTTTGTCGATATCTCTTTAATCTTCCTCCTTTCGCCAGTACTTTCTGGTTTATTTCCTCAAGTTTTATTGTAAGTTTTTCTAGTGTTGTATTTTCTTTTCTGTTCCTAACTATTCCAGCGTCTTTCTTTTGTTTTATCATTTTTGCCTGTTTTTGTAGATTTTTTATCAGCGTTTCTAGTCGAAATTCCCATCCTGGTTTTGATTTTTCTCTCGTGCTTTTTGAAGGGATCCTAATTTTCTAACAAACTAATTTCGCTGCTGCATAAATTAGTTCATTTAATTCGGTTATATTATTCGTTGATATATATGTCAGTACTTGATTCCCTTTATTAGTCTCTGCCTTAACTATTCTCCATTCAATGTTTCTTCATGGTAAAGTGATCTTTTCACTGTTCATAATTCTCTTTAAATTTTCTAGATTAAACTTTTGTTCTTTTGATAGTGTTTGTTCTGGTTTGTTTGGTTGTGCAGTGTTTGGTTGTGAGGGGTTTCCATTTTCCGAATTTGGTGGTTCATTTCGGATGGGCTGTTTTTGTTTGTTAATATTTGATATGCCAGGTAATGTATTATTACCTTGTTGATCTTCTTTTTTTGTTTTATTATTATTATTATTATTAGCGATATTATAATTATAAAAAGGAAAACGTTGTTTGTGTTGCTTCAGAGATTATTTACTGGGCTCATATAACATTTTCTTCAATCTCTTTCTTCTGCCTAAAATCCACAACTTTTCCAGAAAAGAGGTATCACAGCAAAAAATATATCTGGACAGAAAAGACATTTAACAGATTTTGATTGACGGTGATTCGATTATTTTTATTCATTTGTCAATAGACTCGACTCAAGTGCTGAAGCAACGAATAGCAATACGTTTTTTTTCTTTTTCCTTTTTTTTTCTTTTTTTTTTTAGAGTTTCTCAATTTTTTCTGATTCATATATCTTTAAACATGACAAAATCATATAAAGATTTCTACAGGATTCTGCAGTCACTTACTCAATGCGAGCCTCATTTCCCTTGTCCAGATGTTGGCAGATGTTCATCTCGTTTTGAAATAATGGCTTTTTCAATACTCGATAAATATCCGAGAAAGTTTTTTTCGAATCTGAATAGTTTTACACCAAGTAATTGTTTTCAGTTAGTTAACTTGAGAATAGATTTTTTAAAAAGTACTGGTCTGGGGATTTGAACTTCCCTTCATGGTAACGTAGCATATCCATGATATGGCTATGCGCTAAATGGGTGAAATGGACATCGAATGGTGGTAACATATATACATAACGTAGAACACAGGAATCTCGAAATTCGAAAACACGTCACGACTTATTTGTTCAGGTACGAAACCTTTTTATTACTTTTGAGTTAAAGGTTTCGACATAAGGAGAGAGACACAATCTTTTTATGCTGGCTTCTTCATCTGGCCCCTGTCTCGTGTGGCACCCATGGCGCGTAAATTCGTCTCGCCTCTGTGAGCCCCAAAATTCGAACCTCCTCGTTCGGCGTCTAGTTTCAACTCTCTAACTTTTTTTTCGAAATCCCCCAAATCTTCCAACCGCTTCCGGTGCGTGACGTCACTCGAACTTTGTCACCCGTTTCATCATCTCAGGCTATTGTGACATCTCTGAGTGTCATGTTCGCTCTGTGCGCACACACGCGTTACCACTTGCATCAAGGTAGAACCTAACTAACCCATGTTCTGAGCCGAAAGGTTCTCAGCCTAACTAAATCCAAAGGCATGAACCGAAATCCCTCGGCTATGATATTACACTAATGCCTCTCAGAAAAGCTTCTATCCATCTTTTCTTTTCCCAATGTATAGATACATAATAAAGCAAACTGCACTCTTTACTGTTGGCATAACAACCAATCTAGAGGAAAGTATATTTTGTAGTCGATAAAGCATTTCTTAATGTAAAAATAAGCGTTGCGTCACATCCTATTCAAGGTAAAAGGGTTGACTAAATACAGATCCTGCTAAAATGCCTAATTTTTCAAAAATTACTGTTAGAACTAGAAAAAAAAGTTTCATGCTTAGATAGTAAGCATTAGACAACTAAACACACACACACACACACACACATATATATATATATATATATATAAATCGTTGCATCTGTTTTCTTGTTACTGAATTATTGGGAAGACATGATAGTGAATGAAATCCTAAATTTGCCTTGTGATGAAAATGAAATTGGTTTTAAATTGATTCAGCTACCAGGAGCCAAATTTTGGGTATATATATATATATATATATATATATATATATATATATATGGCAGGTATGGGTGTATGGTAGGTGTTGGTGCATATTTATATGTCTGTGTCTGTCTGTATGAGTGTCTGTGTGTTCTATTTTCCTAATTCGCAAACATATATAAGAATTTTCACTATCTTTTTTAGATTTTAATTATAGTGATGTTTATTTCGGAGAGTACTATTTAAAGTTTGTTTCGAATACACAGGTTGTATATTTATGAGCATGATAGTCTATGTGTGTGCACATGGGTATATTCTTTTGTACATATACTCAAAGCTATTTTTTTCTTTTTCTGTGAACAGACCAGCGTACATATCTTCAGGAAATTGAGATACGTATTTCTAAATATCTTACGTATAAAATATAATGAATACTTGCTTTAATTAAAATGTTTTCATGATCAATCGATAATGCAGAAAAATCGATTTGACAACGAAATGATCGGGTTATTGCATTTTACGTATAAATCATTACCGTAGGCAGTTAGAAGCATGACGCTATTTGTGATGGGTGGGAAAAGAAGAAGTTGATTCTTATCGTAATTAAGTGTCGATAATTTAACTCATCTCCTCGTAACGCAACAAGGTCATCTAATATGCGGATACTGAAGTAACCTAAAATCTATCAGAGTCACTTCGAAATTAACATCATTAAATATGAAGAGTTTAAAATCAGTTTAATATCTGCCGGGATATCAAAACATTTCTGTAAGCCGGATAACAAAACACGATGGAAAAGTGTCTTTTGCAGTGAAGAATATATTCAAAGAGAGACCCCTGAATAAATTGAAATACTAAATACAGAAAACCAAATCAGCGCAGAATATCTGCTGGTTTATCAAAATATATTTGAGAGCTAGATTACAAAACACGATGGGAATTTTTTTTTTTTTTTTTTTTTTGCAGTTAAGAATATGTTCAAAATGAGACCTCCGAATAAATTGAAACGCTAAATACCGAAAACCAAATCAGCACTGAAACCAACACAATAACATCAATCTAAATAAGACAAATGTTAAAAATTTAAAAAAATTAAGTAAACAAAACAATATATGACCATCGTAAAGTAATTAAAACTGGGAAAAAAGTCAAGAAAGAGACCGAAGTATTTGATGAATGTCCCGAAGAAAACTTATATCTGAACTCTCTCTGAGCAACACTTAAAAAAATACCAAGTAAGAAAACGCTAATCCATGATTGCATACATGGATTCTGGTTTTAAAAAAATCGACCATCCACAATAGACTGTACTTGTGCCTGAATAAATGCCCACAAGAAACAAGCATTTCCAAATAGTTGATAAAAAGGGGAAATTATCCTGATCCAGACGAACCCAAAAGAAGGGACCATTCTCAGCCACAGTAGACCAGTAACATAAATATTAAACGTAACCGTGGCATGTATTGATTTCACAAAGCCTATGACGTAGTTCAGGAAAGCTGGAAACTTCAGTGTCTGAAAAGGTACAAAGTAACCGAAAAATCATTAAATTCCACAAGAATGCCATAGGAAAATGGTTAAGGTGGAACTAACAGTGCGAGTTCAAACACAAGCTGGAGTCAAAAACCAAAGACGCATCTTCCACGAAGATTCACTCTCGCCACTGCTATTTGTTATAGCGAAGATGCCACTCAACTAGGTGCTTAGTGGGGTAAAAGTTTACGAAATGACATGAAAAATAATCATCTTATCTATATGGATGATATAAAGTGTTACGCTGCCATGTGCCCCGCGGGATTCCAAGGTGGCTGTGGTCTGCCGACACAATTTAATTTTACAGATATCACCAACTCCCTAGCTGAACAACATTTTAAAGCCAATAAGTGAGGCCTTGGTAAATTATTAAAAGTCAACACAGCTAACTGGCTAGCTTTCTCCCTCAAATACAATGTATTTGACAAATACAATGTATTTGACAAATACAACACTTCCACAACAAAAAGAGGACTCTGAACTGCCGTGTTTGGGTGAAAAAGTTTAATAACATTATTCTTTTATTGAATAAAAGAAAGAAATAAAGAAAAAAACTATTCAGGTAAAAGTCAAGGGCGAGAAAGTCTTTCTTCTAAATGGTGGAAAGTGAGAAGACAGTTTGTCAGCGGTAGACACGTTCCACTTTTCTTCGGACATTAGGATTTAATGGTAGAGCTCGTGCTCCATATCTCAAGTTTATCATTAGGAGAATATTCCCTCTTCTTATCCTCTTATCAGGGCAATTTTTCTTACCGTAATTTATCTTTTGTCACGACAGCATAAATACAGCAAGATAAATTTGAATATACTTAAATTGTATGTTCACTTACATGGGATTCTGTGGAGTTTATTCTCTTCTCTTTTTCCTCTCGTTATTGGGTTTCCGTAACACGTTGGTAGAAGGATGCACGACTTATTGTCTCTTTCCTTGTGGACAAGTCTTTTATTTGGGTCTTCGTATAAGGAGGCTCATCATACCTCGGAGTTTAAGTTTATTCAAAGGAGAAGCTTTTTCTTTTCTCTCAGTGTTTTCTGCGCGGCGTGACATTGAAAATTGGGTTTCTTCCATATCCCAAATTATGTTCTTAATTTTTTAACGAACCAAAGGCAACTGCTTATGTGTCTCCACCCTTCGACGAATAAACAGCAACTGTTTAGTTTCCGTAGTTTAAAAAATTACCACGTGTTGGCTCTTTGGCTGTTCATTCATCCGAGCTAATCATGGTTGCAGGTCTGGTTCTCCGCCGACGCAAACATTGTTTTTAGAGAGTGGGGTTTTCACATGCCCATGTCAGCTTGTACTAATAGAGATGATTGAAGAGAGACGGCCTCTCTTTCCATTGCTAACTCTTGCTTACAACTTTTGTCGGCTGAGACGAGCGTGTCGCACCCCCTTTCCCAATACCCCGGCGAATGTGTGAGGGTGTCATATTTCCTCGTCACAAAAGGTATTTGCCAAAATGAAAAAAAGAACTGGAGACCCTGATACAAATAATAAGATTATACAGCCAGAATAGAGGAATGAACTTTAGCACTGAAAAATATGCCTTGCTCATGATGAAAAGTAGGGAAAAATAATATAAGGAATAGCACTGTAAATCAGGAAAGCACTTCGAAAACTACAAGTATTTCGGAATACTGGAAGCAGACATCATCATTTCTCATATTTCGCTTCATTTCCATGAAGCGAAAAATCAGAAATTAGTACCTCAAAAGAACAAGAAAACACCTTAAAACCAATCTCTGCAACAGAAATATAATCAAAAGTATAAACACCTAGGGGTCCTTCTTTTAAGATACTCTGGACTATTGGTAAAATTGACGAGGAAGGAACTCATTCAAATGGAATAAAAGACATGAAGGCCTATGATTATGCACAAGGTTTTATATTCGTGATATAACGTAGACATATTATAAATGTCAAGAAAAATAAAAAAGATGACTCGTTAGCCTCGAAGATTTATTTCATTCCTCAACACAAGGACTCGTAAACTACATTAAGAAGAGCAAATAAATATCAATTACAATAGCCAATAACAGAATTGGTAACATAAGTACAGAAAGAAATATAACAAAAACTAGGAAAAAGAAATGGGTAAAATCAGCTGTATGGATATTTCAGACGACAAACTGGTGGGATTGCATATGGAAAGACATGCATATTGCTAAGAAAGGGAAATCTCAAGAAAAAAAATCTGAAAATGTTCTAATAGTAACACTAAAAGAGTACAAGACTTGGTACGATTGAATAGGAAAGACGATCCAGTCATAATTGTACAAAAAATTGAATTTTAACCAGACTATCACATAATAAGTGCTCAAACCAGAATCCATCCAGGAAATGAGATACGAGGATCATTAAATAAGTTTCCAGACTTCTTTCGTATGGGCACTTTTATTGATATTACACACATGAAACTCTATTCCCCTTCGAAGTAATCTCCTCCGGCTGCAATGTACTTCTTATACCTTCCAACAATTTCTCAAAGGCCTCTTGTGTGAGCGTGTCAATGACCTTCGTCAAAGCTCTTTCATCTCCTCAATTGTCTCATAACGACAGCCTCTGAGCTGAGGCAATAACCAAAAATCACAGGGAGCAAGGTCTGGACTATAGAGAGGGTGAGGAACTGTCTTGATGCCAATCTTGGTCAAATAGTCAGTGACAAGGATGGAGTTGTGGACTGGTGCATTGTCCTGGTGGAAATGCAACTGACCCGATTTGAAGAGTGCTGACCTCTTCCCATAGAATCTCTTCCTGAATTCCTTTAAAACCACAACATAGTAACCCTAAGCCTAACCCTTTTGCCAAACAACTCTGGTGTATTGACTTCTTTACTCATCCCACACCTCTCATCATCCCTCACAGACTCTCTACCTTTCTTGAATCTCTTATGCCACTCAAAAACTAATGCTCGATTCATGCAAGATGCTCCAAAAGCAGTCTGAAGCATTCCATGCGTTTCTCTGACATTTTTTCCAAGTTTAAAACAGAATTTTATTGCATAACGTTCTTCCTAAGTGCCAGATTGCATTTTTGAAATTCATCAGCTGTGATAATCAGGCTTTAGCAGGGTGTATTCTAATTGCTTCTGTAGCTGTTCATTTAAACGTGAAATCATAAAAATTGGTCAGTCATCTCAATAGATGTATAGCAATAACATACTTAATTTTCAAGAATCTAAGACAATGGTAAATACCCATACGAAAAAAGTCTGGAAACAAATCGTATGCACCTCGTACATAAAATATCATTGGATTTTGAGATGCAAATAGATCGCCTAACCCAAGACAAAATAAACCAAACCAAATGCTATTTTGCAAAAAAAGAAAAAGAAAAAAGAAAAATAAGAAATAGAAAATAAAAAATAAATTCGTCTAGAGGATTTTGCTGTTCCACCTGAAACTCAAAGAAAGTGAAAAGATAAACAAATACTCGGACCTTGCTTGAGAACAATAAAAAAACTGTGGAACAATTCTGTGATTGGGATATCATTTGTAGTTCTTGAGCTTAGAACGGTACTCAAAATGTTTGTGAGGAGACTTTAACAAATGGAAATCAGAGGAAGAATCGAGGTTTTCAACACAGCCGCATTATTAGGATAGGCTAGAATACTGAGAATAGTCCTAGAGATTTGAGGAGACTTGCTATCACTCAAACTCCAGTTAAAGACCATCACCTAACAAGACTGATTTCACATCGCACTAATACCCTTGGGAAAGGCATGAATCCAATTATTCTCCCTCCAGCTATGGGTAAATAGTAGGACATACTGGGTTCTTCAGCCTTGGTGAGGCAACTAGTCTAGGAGAAGGAAAACTCTGAATTCAAACTTGTTAAACTCTGCTTAAAAACTGATCATGTGTCATATCCTGCCCGAGCGGAGGGGTTGAGTAAATAGGATCACCTAACGTTCGTAGGAAAAAACTCACCAGGAGTAATTATATATATATATATATATATATATATGTATGTGTGTGTGTGTGTGTGTGTGTGTGTGTGTGTGTGTGGATGCCTATTTGGGTGCGTGTGTGTGAATATGTGAGTGGGTGTATTCTTATTTTTAAATAAATGGCAGCATAGACTTAATACCAATTTAACTTTATGATGATTTATAAGAAAAATATTAAAAAAAAAAACTATTATGATACTATTTTATAATATCTACAACCAACCTCTGTGCTACTTAATATCTTTTTACGAAAATAAATTTGCCGTTATATATATATATATATATATATATATATATATATACAAAACCTGTAAATATATTCTTTTTAACAACGCTTTAGTACTGTCGTTTGGAAATAAGTCATTTGCAACTACTTTCTGCTTCGTGCTAAAATATTACCATGTGCCTTTATTTCATGTAAATCTTTCTTCACGAATAATGGGTATAGGAAATACCGTATCCCGAGTTTTATTGTGTATCTTACAGAAATGAACAGGATGAATTGTACGTGATCTCACGTGGTCGCAGAAATATTGATGGAATTTCGTTACGCAAACATGGACTAATAACGAAAGGGTTATAGTTATTCATGTCCCTTGCCGAGGTAATTTAAGCAAAAAAATATCGAATTAACTAATAGCAATACTAAATCTAAGGAAAAAAAGGATTGGATATAAAAAGAAATTGAATATAGAAGATAAATGACTTTATTATTGGCGACGAATATCGAACGCTTGGATTGGTTGATTATCTCACAGCTAAAAGGACATAAGATAAGGATCAGTGTTGTAATCAGAAAAATAATTCCTGTATGAACTCACAAACACCACACACACACACACATACACACCTATAGAAGGGTAGGATGGGAAGTTCATAGACAGGGCAAGATAATCTCGTGAAATGGGGCGAAATGATTTTTATTTTTCAAAATAGCCCCCTTGTGATCGTCACAGTTCTTCCATCCGTATTGAACTAGAGGTTCCCATGGGTCAAAACATTCATCAACTGAAGATATAAAATTAACGTGCAACCCTTATATATATATATATATATATATATATATATATATATATATATATATATATATATATATATATTAGGTTTAGTCGATTTTGGAACTGTAAAAAGAATAACGCGGTGAAAGTTGCAAAATAACATCAGAAATTACCCAACGAAATATTTTTTTTTCCAAAATTTTGTATTGTTTTGCGAAATCGCATTTAAAGACATAATATTTTGGGATATCGGCGACGCTGGAAACCTGTATCCATAAAATTAAAACTGAGACTAAAGGAAAATTAAATAATAAAATTTATTAAATAATTGATATTTTTAAGTTTATTATCCATTTTCATATTATGTTTAATTAAATGACCAAAAACAAAAATAAACTACATTAAAATATATAGTTTAAAATACAAATAACGACTTACTAAACCTCGTTTTCTTTACTGGATATTTTTTCGGCTTTCACCGGTGGTTATTATCTCTCCGGAGTACTTCGGTTTGTTTATGTTTTTTACCCTTATAATTAACGCAAATATATATATTTCGCAAAATAGACATACTATTAGAATATGTAAACATTTTTATAATTAATCTAATTCATTTATATTTTAAAATTTAGTGTTTTTTACGTGAAAAGTCGGTTTACGAGTTAATTTTGGAACTAAACAGTACAATACTGCTGTTTGGTAAGTAAACACCATTACTTTTTTTAATGAATTTCGAAATTTATTTACAATTTTTTAAAAACATCTTCGTGTATTTTCAGACAATATATATATATTCTTTTTACAGATATTTTGATTAAAAAATGACAGGAAAAAAACACTGGAGTTTTCACTCGAAGTAAAGGTGAAATCAAATTTTCAGGTTTACCATCACCATTGGATAAAACTGAGACACGAACTTGTCGAAAAATAATTCAATACAGCTATTTTTTCAATGAACACTTATCCCCACCTTTCTTGTTTAGTTATTTCTAAATTAATAGCAAAGGATGTGATAGATATTTGGAAGGCTGTCAACCTTCGTTTGCCTTTGTTAAAGGAAATTAGTGTTGTCAACAAGGTGAAAATTCTATGCTTTCAGAAGGCAAACCAAATAAGTAGGAAACATCTACCTGCTGGCCAAACAAAATTCTGGAAGGAAAAGTTGGATAAATTTTTGATATATCATCATGTTCGTGCAACCTGCCAATTTTAAATTGTGACAATATTAATGTCAAATGCATCAAAGAAAATTGCCAGACTAAGCACATCATCTGCACTTGTCCTCTGACAAAAAAAGGCCCATAAAAAAGTATGAAGATATCCCCACCAATAGCTTCAACATTTTATGTTCATGGTGATTCTTCCCATTCTTACTCATCTTCTCCAAGTGATGAAACAGAGGATTATAAACAGCTAGATAGTCCTCTCCAAGTGCCTTATAACCTCACAAAAATTCCAAGGTATGCTCGAGTTAGTTGGGGGTGATGTATTTTCTAATCTTGGAGCCAGCCTTGCCCATGCCTTGTTCTTGGATTTGAGGGCTATTGGCCTTTTTATCCCTAATATAGATATAAAGAATATATATATATGGATAAATGTAAAATAGAGAAAAGGCTAAAGTGAAAACAAATGCCTATGAAAAGCATAATGAAAATGTGGAGAATCTTCTTTCTATAGGAGTTGATGGGAGGACAGACAAAGACACACTACACTACAAGGAATCAGTGGAGGAAAATGGAAGCCAAAGGACCTGAATGCCACTTGACAATTACTAAGGAGACACCAAATGAGAGTATATATTTGACTCACATGGTTCTTCCTGATATTGGTGCAACTGGTACACTATTAAAGCTGTCCTTATTGACAACACAAATGCAAATACAGGGTGTGAAGGTGGACTTGTAACACTTTTAGAAAAAAAAGAAAAAGACATCTTCACACAATTGGTTGATCCTTACATCAAAATGAACTTCCATTTAGAGCTCTATTCAAACATTTAGATGGCACCACATAAAGCCACACTACATTCAATGGTCCATTGGGTAAATTATGTGCAAATGATTGCCATAATTTACCCCAAAAATCTTTTTCAGCTGTTGAGAATCCCCTGGAGTTTCATTTTGGAATGAAAGATATGGATAGCCTTAGTAGTGACCAAAGAATACTCAATGAATATACAGTTTGTATTTCTAGAGGTAAGGTGGACCCTACATTTGCATCGTGGAAAATTGGTCCATTAAAGGTGGTTAACTTTGGCCATCAGGCTCATGTGCCTATGGACTCGTGGGGCATATCCACAGAATCGTTCGACCAAACTATATCGTTTGATAAATTTTACTGTGAATGTTTATGCTATTTGCTGGTTTGATAAAAAAAAGTAACAAGTTCCATCACCAGCAAATTTATATTTACAATATGATTGACAGGATACGAAAGAAACCAATTGAGGTTCAAAGGATTACATTTAAAAACCTCCAGTATAATGCCTTGGCATTACTTCTGGAGAATGTTTTATTTTCAGTGGTGAAATTTGATGAACCTGAAGTGAGAGAAGAGGGTATAAAAAGAATGTTGGCCATTAGGTACGTTAATATTTATTCATACAAAACTGGTTGAAGTACTTGTGCCAATTTATTGAAACATTTTAAAGATTACATCTAATTTCACCAAATATAATTAAAAAAAAACAAATTGCATTTAAAAATTAAACTCAAATTATTCTTTATATTCTTTCTGAAGAGGGAAGCCAGTCAAGAAAAGATTTTAAAAGATCCCAATGATCAACTTTAAAGCTGTGCACTGGACTGATTTAATTGATTTGTCAGTAAATGGAGTCTGTGAGCCACCACTCACACTAGACTTTTCTGACAATGAATTACAGAATTCATTGTTAACTGGTTAAAAGATTAACTTGCCAGATTTCCCTTCACATTCACAAGGTGTGGAACGGGCAGTTAAGTTAGTAACGGAGGCTTCTCAATCCGTGTATGGCTTTGAAGCAAGGCACCAGCACATACTTGCAAAAGTTTTGTGCCAACAATTGAGACCAGCGTTTTCATCTAAGGGCTCATATATGGAACTATTTGATTCCATATATTAAAAAGTATTAAACAATTATTTGTTTTTCCATATTTGTTTATTTGTTGTATTTCAATTCATATCAGGAAAAAGTTTTTTTTCAATATATTCGAATATTACTGCTTGAATAATAGCATTTTAGATTTGACACAGGTAAATCAGGGTGGGGTAGGGGTTCAATTTTCAATTTGAAGTTTTGCTATAATTTATTTATTATATTTCCATGAAATAAAATAAGATTTCCTAATTTAAATACTGAAATTGTTTGGTTTTTACATCAATATTTAGGCCAAATCTGGCAAAATCGAGGACTTTTCAGTACGTGTTTATTCAAAATCTTTCATGCCAAATTAGCAAAAAACCGATGAAGATTCAGATCTAATTTTTGGTATGAGTATTTAATAGGTATATACACAACCTTCAGTGCATTATACTTTTTGATATTTAAAAAAAAGTGAAAAATCAACCTACCCTAATATATATATATATATATATATATAGAGAGAGAGAGAGAGAGATTGAAAGAAAAAATGCTCATATTTGATTTAAAATAGTTATGTTTTAAATCACCCCTGTATTCTGTGTTGTTTAAATGAAGAATGAAATTACTTTCTGCGAGTTTATTTCAGGGAAAACTGTACTATTGGAAGACGAACTTCTAAATTTGCCAAAAAAAAACCCACCCCAAAATCCCCCACCAAAAAAACAAAACACCTCAAATGTAGTTTAACACGTGCTAAGACGAACCCATAAAAGAAAGAAGGATTTCTTGTCCACCTCTCTCTCTCTCTCTCTCTCTCTCTCTCTCTCTCTCTCTCTCTATGTGTCCACCCCCCTCGATGACCATGATATAGGAGAAGAATTTTAATATAAATGCTAGTAAAATTAGTAATATCCTAGCGAGCATTTGTTAAAATAGTATGCAAACGTTGGAAGTGATTCCGTTTCCAGAAGTTTCAAAGAGGTCAGTAAATTTATTCTACTAAACTGTTCATTTAAAAATGCACATATTTGATTTAAAATAGTTATGTCCTACATCTCTACAATATTGTGTTCTCAAATGAGGAATATAGTGTATTTTACATATGTGGACAGGTTTAACAGTAAAAAAAAAAATTTAATGACTCTGGTCGAATACTTTAATATACAGGGCAAATAGCTTTTAGAAAAGATTCTAATCCCTAGAAGTCTGTTTGCCCACCATCATAGCAGTTAATAAGAAAACAAAGCAAGTCAAGTCAAATTCGAATTCCACCTACCTAATAAAAACCTGTTAGGGCCTATATCGGATGACAGGATACAATATACCCCAAAATTTCTTTGAATATACATCTGTCCTGGACTTTAACTAAGTTAAAACTTAAGGTAAAAAGGATTTTTTTTTTTTACACATACACATGGGAAGCAGCATGATGTACGTGAAGGTATTCGAATGCGCAATGCCTAACACTTCCTGAACATGTGAGTCTTGCGGCTTAACGCTCAGGATTATCAGTTCGATCGGGAAACTACTGTTGCTCATCTATAAGAGTGACTTCTATAGATGAGAATAAAAACAGCCATCGAAAGATAACCATGACTCATGCTCAAACCACATACATAAACCGCATCGTTCTTCGCGCGGGTAAAAAAAGGGCGCGTCCTGCTGAGGTTGGAGCCCTGGCTTCAGTGTTCGCAAAATCAGCTACAGAGCTCAAACAAAAACTACTAAAATGCAAACAAACAATACAGATAGCGACATTTAACGTTAGAACTCTAAATAGAATAGGTCAACTATCAGAGCTAACTGCATCAGCCGTAGAACATAAGATAGATATAATTTGCATACAATAACACCGTTACACTCACACCAAAGATATCAAATATCATGAAACTTGCATTGGATGGATGCTGCTGACTATATCGGCATGGAAAAACTCAGTTAATGCATCGGTAGGAGGGGTGGGAATGCTTATAGGACCAAGAGGGCTAAAAACGCTAAATAGCATTGAGATAATTCAACCTAGGATGATGGTCGCAACATTTAATGGCAACCCCAAAGCAACATTCATATCCTGCTACAGCCCTACCAATGTTAGCGAAGTAAACCGAACTAGTCACCTTCTACGAGGAGCTATCCTCTCTAGTGCGTAGCATTCCGAAACACAACCTGCTAGTCATTGGCGGGGATATGAATGCACAAATCGGGAAAAACAGAAACAGCAAATACAGCCTCCACAACACGTCAAACAGGAATGGACAACATCTAATTGATTTCATGATAGAAAATAGATTAACATGCCTCAATACAAACTTTCAAAAAAAAGTAGGGAAAATTATGGACCTACACATACGCGAATAATAGTAAAGCACAGATAGACTACGTTTTTATAAACAGAAAATGGAAAAATAGAGCGATGAATTGCGAGGCATACTCCTCTTTTGAAGGTGTGTCCTCCGATCATCGAATAGTTACGGCCAAAGTACGACTAAGCCTACGAAAAAACGCCACACGAACAGCGACAACTAAGCACTATGACTGGGCCCTACTTAACAACAGAGATATTAGAGACAAATATGCATTAGAATTAAGAAACAGATTCGAAACACTACAAGAGAACACAGAAAAAGGTACCCCAAATGACGAATATGAAAAATTTGTTGAGGCACACCTTGAGGCGGCGTCAAAGTGTATCCCAAAAAAACCTAGAACTAAATATAGAGTCCCTTGGAAAACGTCAGCGGTTAGAGAAAAACGTGCACTCGTGAAAACTGCCTCCAAAAGATATCGGAAGAACACAACAAACACAAATGCCCGAAAACTAGAAAAGGAACAATATCAATTAGCAGGAATATATCTAAAAGAACAGGCAGAATACATACAAAATCAGATAGATAAGATTAGAGACTCGGTGGAAGATAGACAATCCAGGGTAGCCGGGAAAACAATAAACGAAGTAAGTAGAAGGAAGAGCACAGTCAAAGCAAAACTGAAAGCTGCAAGCCAACAAGAAAGAGTAAAACTATGGGAACAGCATTTCAAAAATTTACTAGGAAACCCACCGAAAATAACGGATGAACCGATCACCAGAATTATCAGTAAGCAATTAGACATTAAACTGGGTCCTTTCAACAAAGAAGAACTCGACTCGGTTCTTAAAAAATTAAAAATAGGAAAGCTGCAGGTCTGGACGAGATTCCCCCAGAAGTATGGAAGACAAGACAATTCGGCGATATACTGCTCCGGCAATGCAACGCAGTCTATAGTCAAAATAGGATAGAAAGATGGATGAAGGGATGCATCCTTCTTTTCCTTAAAAAAGGCGTCCTCGGATTAGCCAAGAACTACCGAGGGATAATACTTACATCCATAGCAGCCAAAATCTACAATGCCCTACTACGAAACCGCATAGAACCCAAAATAGACATCCGTAGGAAAAAATAAAAATGGCTTCCGGAGAAATAAATCTACAACCTCACAAATATTGACTATACGTAGAATCCTTGAAGGCGTTCGGGCAAAAAACTTTCCGGCGACATTACTATTTGTCGACTTTACCAAGGCCTTCGATTCCATCCACAGAGGGAAAGATGGAACTAATCCTACTAGCATACGGCCTACCAAAAGAAACCGTAGCAGCAATTATGATTCTCTACAGAAACACAAAAGTGAAAGTACGTTCACCAGATGGAGACACAGAATACTTCGACATTGTTTCAGGAGTACTACAAGGAGACACACTAGCCCCATACCTCTTTATCATCTGTCTAGACTACGTGCTAAGAACTTCGATCGACAAAATCAGAGACAATGGCTTCGAGCTGACTAAGAAAAGAAGCAAAAGGTACCCCACAAAAACAATCATAGACGCCGACTACGCTGATGACTTGGCGTTACTGGCGAATACGCCTAATCAAGCAGAGACACTACTAGATAGCTTGGAACGAGCCGCAGCAGGCATTGGCCTCCATGTCAACGCACACAGAACTGAATATGTGTGTTACAACCAAACGGGCAACATTACCACACTAGACGGAGCCTCTCTGAAACTAATAGACAAATTCACCTACCTAGGAAGTAGCTTTTCATCAACCGAAAACGATATCGACACACGACTGACGAAAGCATGGATGGCTATCAATAGGCTCTCGATCATATGAAAATCAGACCTGACCGATAAAATGAAACGCAGTTTCTTCCAGGCAGCGGTTGTATCGATACTGCTATATGGATGCACAACATGGACTCTAACAAAACAGGTGGAGATGAAGCTAGACGGCAATTACACAAGAATGCTGCGAGCAATCTTGAACAAGTCATGGCGGCAACACCCATGAAGACACCAACTGTACGGCCACCTGGACGCTAACTAAATGGCTGGAGAAGAAGCTAGACGGCAACTACACAAGAATGTTGAGAGCAATATTGAACAAGTCCTGGCGACAACACCCCACGAGACACCAACTATATGGCCACTTGCCTCCCATCACGAAAACAATACAAGTTAGACGAATCAAACACGTAGGACACTGCTGGAGAAGCAAGGACGAGCTCGTAAGTGATGTACTCCTATGGACCCCCACGTATGGCCGAGCAAAAGCAGGACGGCCAGCGCAAACTTACATACAGCAGCTATGTGAAGACACAGGATGTAACCCTGAAGACCTGCCGGAGGCGATGAACGATAGGGAGAAGTGGCGAGAGATTGTCAGGGATATCCGTGCTGGCGGCACGACATGATGATGATGATGATAATATATATATATATATATATATATATATATATATATATATATATACACGTATAAACATACACACGATTATTGAATGATAAAGGATATCCCCTCGCACGAAGTATCTCAAAAGAGAGAAATATATTCCAAAATGCATCCGTTAGTGTATAGAGTTTTGTATATAAATTTCAGTGTATGAACGCATTGTTTATTAGTGTTCCTTATTTATGATTACTACATCAATATCATGTATAACGCAAATATATGCTTGAGAATAAGATTTGAAAGAAGCAATCTTTCGTATCCTGAAAACACTAGATTGCATTCATTACGATGCCTAAAATTCATATCCATCGTGCAGAAAAAAGCAAAACAGGAAACATATTACTCGATCATTACATTTTATACATCCTGCGAGCTTCAAATTTAGGTTATCGACAGGCGAATGCAATAATCTATAATTTTTCACGCTTTTGTTTAAAAAAAAAAAACAGAAAAAGAAATTAATTTTTTTCAATAATGCAACGCAAAATAGGTTGGTTGATTGTGTTTAACGGGATATGAACCGTTGTAGGTTATTTGATATGAAATCTTGTTAATGCATTTTTATTAAATACATGTAATTTGTATACGATTAGTTTGTAGGTAATAATCTTAAAACAAGTCAGAGGTCATTCATTTGCACATTTTAAATGGTTCCAAGTATCGAAAATGATGAAATATTTTTATTTAATCCATACATGGGTTCCTAACAGATACTATTACGCCGGGTCAGAGTGGACCCGGCAGTAATGACAATCAAGGGGTACTCTACATTACCCCAAAGCTTTTGGATTCACAATAATATTGCTATATGTCGTACCAGGATATTCGTTGTGGGGGGATCTTCCACCCTCTTGAGTTGTGCAATCGGTGTATACTGCTGCCCTAATCCGCTAGGCTGCAACGCTGAATAAATCTAGCAATGTGACATTAATGCGTTAAATTAATATCTGTTTTGTTTTGTTTTTTCTTCAATGTCGATATTAGATTAATTCTGCAATTATTGGATCTAATTCATCGAGTAAGGTATTTCTTGAAGCAGAGCGCAAATGAGACGCTTTCTTTTCAGGGAGAATTCACCAATCTAATCGGAACTGACATATATTTTGATATTTTTACATATATATATATATATATATATATATATATATATATATATATATAAACATGCTAAGCTATGAATTGTATCTGTTTGTTTATTATAATAGAGAATAGTTTTCATGTTGTTCAATTTTCTATTTAGGACGGTTTTGTGCAGGTGTAGTATCCATTTCTTTTTCTATGTTTTTGAGTCATTTTTATTTTCTTTTTTCATTTCTTTATTTCAATTCTTTTATTATGGAGAATTTTGCGTCTCATCGAAGTTCTAAATTATTTAGAAAAATAAAAGCCTATGAAAACACATTGGTAAGAAAAACATATCAATTGAATGTTTACAAAAATGGATGTATTCACACACGTGTTGTTAAATTTCAATGTCGTTTGAGTTTAAAATCCTACTGATCCCGAGACTCCAGTTCTCGTGATCGGAAAGGTGTGCAGTACCCTTTCATTTTCATCACACCCCCGGTCTAATCTGACCGGGGGTGATAGTACCTGCTAAGGTTCCATTTATGAGTCAAATAAATCTCAGAACTGATTATTTGTATAAAAATGGATTTGGCTTTAAATAAACCCAAAAGGTTGATATGCCATAAAACCTTAAAAAACAAGCAAATTGAAATGATACTGGCAAATTAATCCGCCTAAATTAGATGAGTGTAAAAGAGTGCCTATCTAAATCTCTCACTAAGAATAACTGAGAAGCTTGATCAGCCTTTGATCAGTCCGTCTGGTGGGACGTTCGTCAAATATAGCTTTGCTTGGTGCAGAGGCTTTTCAGCAGACTTTCTAGCATTGGTGCCGGATGTTTAATTTCGTCAAGCCTCAGAGGGACGTCCCCCAGGTTTTAACCCTCTTTGGAGGAGTCAAGTTTAGCGCCTGGCGCCTAAGGTGCCCTTCTTTAGAGGATACCGACTGGGCTCGGGGCCTGTTTTTGAGCCCCTGGACGCGTCTGGGCCATGGACCTGCGTCCGGACCCCCTAGTGAGGCCTTGTGCCACACTCGCCCGTCAGGTGAGACGTTCAAATATCGCTTGATCAGTCACTGCTTCGTGCAGAGGCTTGTCAGCAACAGTTAATTTCCTCGAGCCTTAGGGGGTCGTCCTCCCAGGTTTTAACCCTCTTGGAGGCGTTAGGTTTAGCTCCTGGGGCCTGAGGTGCCCCTTTTTACGTGAATGCCGACGGAGACCGGGGCCTTTTTTGAGCCGCCAAGTGTGTCTGGGCCACGGCTATGCGCTCGGACCCACTTAAAAAAGGTCTTGTGCCACACTCATCCGTCTGGTGAGATGGTCCTCAAATATCGCTTGATTAGCCGCTAACTAGTGCTAACCTTGTATATCGCTACAATGGTGTCACCGATAGGATACCAATTGTCTCTCGAAGATCCCGATTTTGTTGATCGGTGGCTACGATGTTTTGCTTCGAGCCCAGGAACTGAAAAGCTGAAAGACGACAAGGAAAAGGGAGGAGAAAATGAGATTACGGGTCTCTTATTGGCTACAGCTGGATGCGAGGCGATAATGAGTCTCCACCATTGCGTATCCCACAAACCTGGAAGACTTGACTTTTGAAAAAAAAAGGCAGATCATAAGAAGAAATATGAGGTCCAAAAAAAGGTTGATCGTGGCAGAAAGAACAAAGTTCATGTCAATGAAACAAGAAATTGACGACCCAATCACAAGATATGTACACCGTCTACGAAATATGCATAGATATAGCGAGTTTGAAAAACTTGGACGAGAAGAACAGACGATTGAAGTGGAGTTCAATCAATTAAGGTTAATTGAAGGTATGTACAATGCATCACACCGATATAAAATAATGGTAAACCTACAAATAAGAAATATGTCTTTGAATACCTGCATTGACTTTATACAGGAATAAGAATTAATACAGAAATAGAACCATGATAAGAGTCAACCCAGCGAACAAATATCCGCCGATATTTACATGTTAAAAAGATGAAAAAAATGTCTGTATTGTGGACGGGAACATGAAATGCCCAGCATTTGGGAATACTTGTATATATTGCTTAAAAAACATTTCCAAGTAGTAGACAAATTTAAACAGAAAAACGTTGAAAGAGTTGAAGAAAACGAAACCAATATGGATGTCTTTTCAGTAAAAAATACAAAAACAAGAATGTTGAAAAAATTGGACAGGAGAAAAAAGATATTATACTAAATGTTAAAATCAACAACTTCGATTTGAATATACAAATGGATATCATCAGTGAGTTAACGCTTATACGAAGAAATTTCTGGGAACGCATTAGAAAGCTAACTTTACGAAAGAGCAGTTTACTATTCCGCCAATTTGATGGTTCGGTCTTAAAAACATTAGGGTACTTTGAAAGTTCCTTGGAGTTAGAAGATGAATTTGAAGTGCCACAACTTGTAAAAAGTACCACGGGCTTCTTAGAAACGATGGGCTTAACATAAATTCTGCCAAATTAATTAATGAGATAAAAATAGAAAAAAACTGGAAAATTAAAAAAACAAAAAAACAAACTATAAAGCGAGATTAAATTAAAAAGGAAATGTTATCCCTTCTTATTATGAGGAACATCAACCGGGACATTGGCCCAGCGGTTAGAGTGTTCGCCAATGGCCCGGGAGACCTGGGTTCAATCCCAGGTCGAGTCATACCAAAGACTTTAAAAATGGTACTTGATACCACCTTGCTTAACACTCAGCATTATAAGGTACCGTTCAAGGGTAAAGTGGAGCAATCCTGGGAATGGAGTAGCGCCCTCCCCTATACCTCGGTGTAGTAGCTATCGAAAAGGGAGCCTTCGGGTCACCCTCGACTATGGTCGACTAACATTTGTTGTCATTAGTAGTAGCGAAACTACAAAAATTAGTTGAACGGGACCTTCTTGGATATGTTCTCCCTTGGGGTAGCAAGTGGGCATCACCCGTTGTAGTTTTAAGAAAGTTAGATGGAGACATACATATATGTAGAGATTATAAAATAGGAGTAAATCACAAAGTTTGCTCGGATTCAAACCCTATACCCAATGTTAGAGTTGCAATTCATGCAATGGCAGGAATGAGCATTTTTACAAAAATAGATTTGAAAACAGCATACCACCAAATACCAAAAGAGAATAACTTCAAAGAAGTAAGGACTATAATTACACCAATAGGCTAACTGAAATGGAGAAGGATGCCATATGGAATAAAAACCTCCAGCACCTATTTAAATAGGCCTTCAAATAGATTCTTGGAGAAGATATAAAACATATGGTTTGTTTCCAAGACAATCTATGCATAGGAGCTACAGATGAAAATGAAATAAAACAGAAAACCGACATCGTCTTGAATAGATTAAGAAACGCTGCAATGGCAATAAATGGAAAAAATGTGTAAATAACTGTAGTAAAATATACTTTTTAGGTTATACCATTTCAAAAGACGTTATATGACCATCCCATCCCTTGATAGAAAAAATACAAAAAAAAGCGACACCTTCAAATAAAAAAGAACTTGAATCTTTTGGGGGATTGGTGTATATCTACTGTCGATACGTACCAAAATATACAGACTTGACTGAGCTATTTGCAAATTTAAGAAAAAAGAAAGTTAACTTTTTCTGGTCAGAAAAACAAAAAGCTTTTGATAGATTAAAGGTAATTATCGTAAAGAAATCAGTAATGAAAACCTTTGATCCGAAAAAGGACATTACGTTAAATACAAATGCAAGCGAGCTTTCAATATCTGGAATATTATTAAAGTAGGACATCCGGTAATGCATTTATCAAGGAGACTAACGAACACTGCATTTAATTATTCAAGTAGAGAGAAAGAAGCCTTGGCTATTGTGTAGACAACCTCTAGAACCAGACAGTTTTTTGATGGGAAAAATTATTTTGAGAAGTGATCATAGACCATAAGAGTTTATATTCACTCCAAGAAAAGAATTACGCGAAGTAATGACATAGAAAATACTAAAACAGACAATAAGATTAATGGCATTTGACGTTGATATAGAATATGTCAAAGAAAATGCAATTCCACACGTAGATGCACTATCAAGAATGCGATTTTACTAGGAGTTAAAAGATAAAACAGAAGAAGAATTTGAAGATACATTTTTACATTGTGTAAAGATCGATTGTTTTGTCTTTAGATAGAATGGCAGCAGAAACTAGATATGATCCAGTACTAAGTTATACAACATGGAGAATAAGAAAAAACGTATGGGGAAATTGTTCTAGGGTGGAAAGTCCCTATAAAGAAATAAGACATAAGTTAACGTTTGAATATGGAGTGATTTGTCATGGGGAACTGATAATTACCCCAGAAACAAAAAGAAAATTGGTTATAAAAATGTACATGATGATATCCACTGAGGAGTAGCGGCTACACAAAAAAGATAAAATTAGAAGCATGGTGGCGGGAATTATCACGAAATCTCAAAGAATATATAAAAAGATACAAAAAACGTAAAGGATTAAGAAATTTTACACAAACTACTTTACATTCATGGACCATAGAAGTGGAGCCATGGAGTCTTGTCCATATGGATCATGCATACATTACTGGAGTGGGACTCTTATTAATACGAATAGATTCTTTTTCAGGCTGGCCAGAAGTAATCCGTGTATCCTGAGGATCATATTTTCCAGAAACGACATACCAAAAACTCTGGTATCTGACAATGCAATGAGAGGAAGTTCTTAAATTATGGTTGGAAAAAATAGGGCGTAAACCGAATAAGACACCACCATATCACCCTCAATCAAATGGGTTGGGGGAAAAATAGTGCAGACCGTAAAAATGGGACTGAAAGCATGTTCTCAGCAAAAAGAAAAAAAGAAGTTTTTCTACCGAGGCTGATTTAATTCTATCACACAATGCAACGTGCCGGAAGACTAGAAATCCCATCAGCTTTAATGGGAAGGCAAATTAGAGCTCCGTTAACCATGTCGTATTCCACAAATGAAAAAGTGTGAAACAAAAAGAGCAAATAATTAAATCCAGAAAGAGCATAATTCATCATGCCAAAAGGTTACAATTCAGTTATAATAAGAAAGGGGGATCAGTATGTTAGCCAATGTAGACCAAATAAGACCCCAGGGTGAATATGAAGATCAAAATGATGAAGAAATTTCGACGAATAATGATTTATTTAAACTAATTTTAATGAGTGAAACGCCAGAAGACGAATAATGCATAATCAGGTGAGCCAGAATGAGTTTGAAAACTTGGAAGAATATCAAATTATACAAGAAGATGACCTTGATTACAGCTCAGTGCGGGACAGATCTAGATCTCCTAGAGAAAGGAATACAGGAGAGAGAGACAAGGAGAGCAAAGTAATCCCGAACATGTAACAATCACTAGAAGTACAAGACCTACCAAGGTTATAAGACCCATATGTTTCAGGGAGATGTAGTGATACTGGCAAATTAATCTGCCTAATTTGAACGAGTGTAAGAGAGAGCCTATATACGTATCTCACGGAGAATAACTGGGAAGCTTGATTAGCCATTAACTAGTGCTAACATTCTACATCAAAACGTAATTTGTTTATATGAGATAGCAATAGTTGATATCATATTAGCGTGTGCAAAGGACTTAAGAAGTTACGCAAAAATGTATACAGAAATGTACCATATACCCAATGCCCTAACCTCTAGGCATAACATACTCTTGAACGGGTTGATATGTGGTTAATCAATTAATCATTCAACTGACGACAAAGTACAGATTAGGAAAAAGAGTCTCATAAAAATTATACGACGACTCTAAGCAACTGTAAATATCTACTGCCTTTTTCCATCCAATTATCATGATTTCTTATCTTCATCTCTCAATAAGCAAAATAAAATGAACGTTTGAATCATAACCAAATGATGAGAATGTACATATTTCATTTATAGCATTAAAGTATGTTCAGGATGAAAAATGAAATATTCATTAAAAAAAAAAACAACAACCATTTCTTTTATCCAAGCAGGTTTTTATCACACAATGATAGACGTGAGTTTTACTACGATCATCTCGTTGCCCAATCCTTTTGTTTCCTCTGTCGACTGACTCACTATTGCGCTTCGTGCGTGACTAAATTACTCGTAATATATACAAAAGTACCTAATCAATAATAACCATATGAAGAACATTTTTAAATGACATTTCATTACAGTTAATACAATTTCCATGTGGGGTTGTCCTTTTCTTTCCTAAAGACGAAGCTAAAAAATTTGTGACGTCTAAACATGAATTCGTAAATGAACCAACTTTTTCTATTTTCAACATTTATTTTTAGAATGTAATTATTCTAGCAAAGATCGTGTGTATTTTTTCAACAGAGGATAGAAAACAATATTTCGAGCTGAGAAACGTTGGCGGAAAAAGTAAAGCTTCATATTAATATGACCGAGTTTTGCTTGGGTTTAACGAATGAGAGATTGTTGAATCACATGAGTTTTTATTCGCAACGATATGAAGAAATAAACAATGGTTACTCAGAAATCAGAGAAGTTCCATTTTTTTTATTGCAACGAATCTTCTTCAGCAGCATAAAAATATTTTCGCGCATTTTTGGACGTAAATTCAAAAAATATATTTTAGACATATTTTTGTATTTTAATTTACAAAAATACAAACTCGAAGATTCTTCGTAATTACTTTTTTCTTCCGTAAATAAGGATAATTATTAATGAGAAATGTATGCTTGATGCTTTTACAAAGTATATATGTGAAGGCCTACATAAGAGATTCGTTTTCTTTTTAATGATTATGGGTTTGTTTCTTTTACTTATTGGTGTAAAAAATCGCAATTTACTTTAATATTAAGAAAAATAGATCGAAATTCCAAACTGGAAGATCCTTTTTCTCTAATAGAAATCTGAAATAAATCAGTTATTAACTCTTCATGATTGTAGACTTAAAATGCACAAAATATCTAAACGCTTTGTTTTTCTTTGGGTTTTTTTTTGTCTTTTTTTTTGGGGGGGGGCTCTGAAGGATACCTTTCTTTAATAGAAATTCAAAATATATAAGTCGTTAATTCTGAAGATGGCTGACCCGAACGTCCTGAGCATTGGACATAAATGCCAATTCTTCATTTTGTGATTGCAAATATATTGAATCTTTTATGTAAGGATTTCGAAATCCGTCATAATCTCTCTATTTATGGTTCCGAATAAAGGTTTAATTTAATTTGATTTAAGTTTTAATTTTAATTTTTAAATTTGTCAAATATCAACATCAGCAGAGGTTATTTTTATTTTCTACACTTGTTTTATGTAGAGGTCATGGTGTTCTTAACCTTATCATGTGATGCCCTCGTGTTTCACAGAGCAACATTTGGGAACCAATTAGTGAGAAGCAATGTCTTGCGCCGAATATATTTTGACCTCGTCAGATGGATTACGATTATTACAATAAGGTATCAATTCCAGCTAAAAGTGTTGCTCTAACTGATCGCCTGGTCATTTAGATATGGAGTTTTTTTGTACAGGGTGCGGAAGCAAAATTAGGAATATTCTGGTATAATGATAAACGGCTCTTTTCTAGAAAAAAGATTCATTTTGTTTTTTAAAAAAACTATAAAATAAGATATACAAAAAACAGTAATTTTATTTAATGTGGCCAATATTTCTTTTCAATATTTGTATCAGCACGCATACCTTCGAAACAATTTGCATCCCTTCAAAATAAATTCTTCGGATATTTTATTCATTTCCTTTTCAATAGCAGTCTTAAGCGAACCAATATTTAGATGGGAAGTTGCATTTGTTTTGTTTTTAAAAACGCCCCATATAGCGTAATCAAGGAGGTAAGGTCTCAACTTGAATCTTGTTTAATTGCTGTAGTCGCAGTCCTCTCCTATATATTCAATTCATTAGCAAGTATACTTATAGAAGTTCTGGGTTCCTTCTTAATCGCCGAAGTGAGAGCAGTTGAAGAGTATTTTATTTTTCTTCTCAATCCTCCACTTTTCCTTCTTCTTAAAAAAGCTCTTTTTCTGTAAAAAAAAAATCATTTACTTTGTATACGGTGGACAGGGAAATGTTGGCTTGGTTTCGGCCTTATGCAAATCATGTTTTTTTTTGTGTGTTTTTTTTTCTTGCCCACTCATACTGGGCTGAAATACTTACTGAATAATAGAGCTAATCATAATAAAATAAATTTCTTGAGTTTTCTTTTCAAAAACTGGATTAATCAGACTAAAAAAAATCTTTAAAATTATTCCATATTTTGTTTCCTCAACCGGTATTCATGTGGGTTTTTTGGTTTAAAAATCATTGGATAAGAAACGTCTAGATCACTACAATGACCAAAAACAAAAACGATCAAACTGAATTATGCATTTTATATCAAAATAATACCGACACAAACACTACACCCTTTCAACTTATATTTTGGTTACTTTGTTTAATGGTATATCAACGTTCGTGGGTAATTTAATGGCAAAGCTTGACTTGTAGAAGAACAGCAATGATATTATATAACATATAGCTGGAGGCATAATTTGGTCCATACTTTTCCCAAAGAAATTTGTCCTAAAGTGAAAGTTATCAGGTAATTGGAGTTCGAACTCACTTATTTAAAAGCTACAGTCAAATAATTTAGTCATTTCACAAGGATAAACTTAATGGAGTGCCTCTGGTTTAATATTCATCAAAAAGTAAAAGAGATTTGCTTGTTTGGTTTACTGGTATATAAACTTTTGAGGGTTATTTAATGTTAAATCCTATGTATACATATATATTCCTTATATACATGATATGTAATGGACTACTTCGTTGGTAACTTTAGTTTGAAACGAGTTAAAGCTCATTTGTTTGCACCCAGTTAAATGATCCTAGTTATTGCTTATCAACATTCGTAATAATAATTATTATTATTTTACTCCTTTAGAGTTTTTCACAACTGAGTTAGCTGATGGTCTTTCATTGGAGTTTGAGTGACAGCAAATCTCCTCAAGTCTCCAGGACTCTTCTCAGTATTCTGGCCGTTCTCAATAATGTTGTTTTTTGGATGGTCTCCACTTGTCTGCCAACTTCCAAATCCTCCAGTCCCTTTAGTAATCCTTTAGTTAATGTACCAAAAGCACCAATCACAATTGGTATAATTGTCATCATCATGTTCCATAATTTTTTTCAATTCTCTAGCAAGTGCGAGGTATGTATCCTTCTTTTTACATTTTTTCAGTTTTATTCTGTGACAATATTTACCAACCCCTCCGCTCAGGCAGGATATGACACAAGGTTAATTTTTAAGCGGAGTTTAACAGGTTTGAATTCAGAGTTTTCCTTCTCCTAGACTAGTTGCCTAACCAGGGCTGAAGAACCTAGTCTGTCCTACTATTTACCCATAGCTGGAGGGAGAATAATTGGATTCATACCTTCCCCAAGGGTATTAGTGCTATATGAAATGCAACCAGTCACGTCCAGGATTTGAACTCGGGTCGCCGTGTCCATTTCCTACAACGATAACGACTACACCACGGGCATTTTATTCTGTGGTCAACCGGAACAGCAAAGTCGACAATTTTGCAAATTCTTTTTTTTTTCTTTTTTTATAACGTTATTTCTTCTGGTTGAGATTAAGTGATCCGTCTGTACGTCAATTTCAGAGGGGTAAGACCACCCCACAACGAGTGTCCTGGATATAAAACTAAACAATCTGATGGTGAGGTCCCAGTAATGCTGGAACTTTCAGGAATACGGAGCACCCCTTCATTACTATTGCCTCCAGGTCCACTCTGGCCCGGCGTGGTAGCACCTGATAGGGCACTATCTATGGGTTAAATAGAACTAACGACATACTTATGCTAAACCGAATTGTTTGAAATAGAAATGTTTTTGGACATTGAAACTGTACTTACACTAAACTGATTTGTTTAATATAGAACTGTTTTGACATTTAAGTTGAACTGATTATTTACATAAAAATTGATTTGGCGTTAAATAACCTACAAAGGTTGATATGCCATAAAACCCCAACAAACCAAACCTGTACGTCAAAGTTACATAGGAGTTTATGAGTGTCATTTTCTAGGACAGGGGCTAGGTTGTGCATAGACCATTTGTTTGTATTGTCAAATTCAAATTTCTTGCCCACCCAGTCATGTCTAGTCTTATACTCCTTCTTTGCTAGTTTGCTACATTCGCTTATTATGTGATTGATGGTTTCATCTCTATCACTGCATAGCCTACATTTGCTATTTTGGTGCGTCTTATGTATTCTCGTTTTTATATGAGTGTTTCTTATGGCTTTGTTTTGTGCTGCTATTAGGAGAGAGTCTGTTTCTCTCTTAAAGTTCCCTTTTCTTAGCCAGGTCCAGGTTTTCTGGTGTGGCATGTACATTAGTCGTTTAAAACGCCCATACAGTTGTTTTCTTTCCATTTTTGTTTCCAAATTATTTTCTTTCCGTTGTTCATCATGTTGTCAGTATCGTTTCTAATGGGTGTAAATAGTCCTGGAATGGTTGTATCGATGCGTCAACGCTGTCTTCGATTATTATTATTATTATTATTATTATTATTATTATTATTATTATTATTATTAAGTATTGATATGTAATTTGATATTAATCATTTGTTTGCAGTCAGTTAAATGTTTCAAGTATTGCTAACACTAATGGTTCTAAATGTTTGTATGTATTGCTATCTAATGAGAGCAATTTATTTTATTTAATATTAATCCTTTTTGGCACACATTTAAATGGTTTTAAAGATTGCAATTCGACATTAGTAATTCTATTGATCAAGTTATGCCACGTAATACAATGCACACACTGCAAATATTTTCAAATAATAATAATAATAATAATATTAACAGCAGATGTAGACTTCGAGGTGATAAAGATGAAATGATCAATCACATAATAAGTGAATGCAGAAAATTAGCGCAAAGGAATATAAGACTACGTACAACTGAATGGGCAATGTGATACACAAGGAAACGTGCAAGAAATCTAAATTTGATCATACGAACAAATGATTTATGCACAACCTAGAACCCGTCCTGGAAAATGAGATGCACAAGGTTCTCATGGAGTTTTATGATATAAACGAAACATCTTATTCCGGCCAGCCGATTGACCAAGTGATAGTCAAAAAAATCAGAACCTGCTGAACAGTAGACTTTACCGTTCTGGCTGACCACAGGTTAAAAATGAAGGAAGGTGAAAGGAGAGATAAGTAGCTAGACCTTGCTATAAAATTGAAAAAAATTGGAACAGGAAAAGAACGTTAAAACCAATTGTAAATGGCATGCTCAGAATAGTCACCAAAAGATTGGTACAAAGATTGGAGGGGTTGGGAATAAAGGGACAAGTGGAGGCCATCCAAGAATCAGTATTGTTGAGATCGGCAAGAAAACTAAGGAGAGTCCTGGAGACTTGAGTAGACTTGCTGTCACTTAGCCTCCAGTAGAAAACCATCAGCTAACGTTGGTGCGAAAACCATCAAATGAGTAAAATAATAGAAAATACTGTCGGGACAAATTAAGAATTATTACAGGTCAATGATGCAGGCTTTTCCCTGAGACATAAAAGGATGCTGCAAGAAAACCAGAGGAGCAGGAGAGCAATTACATATGAATCAACCCATCCTTAAGGAGACCAAAACGAGACGAAATTTTTGCTATGGCGCGGATTGATTACAAAAAGGAAAACGATATAGTTCCACAAAGCTGGATAATTGTACAAGATATCCGAACAAGCTTTAAAGTTTATCGAGGAAACTATGAAAAACTGGAGAGTGGAACTGACAGCAGGAGGAATAACTTAGTAGAGGTGAAAATCCAGAAATCTATCTTCCGAACAGATTCGCTATCCCTATTAATATTTGTGCAACTGATGATGCCACTCAATCATATATTTAGGAAAAGCACAGGCGAATAAAATCTCACTTAAATCACAGGAAAAGATCAATTTCTTAATGTGTATGGACATCATCAATTTGCTTGCCAAAAATGAATAAGAATTTGAAACCCTAATATAGGCCGTGAGAATATACATTCAGAAATAGGGATGGAATTTGGCATAGAAAAATGTGCCATGCCAGTAATGAGAAGCATGACCCAATACATGATGGAATTAGTAGAATTACCAAACCAAGAAAATATCAGAATGTTGAAGAAAAAAGAAACTTACAAGTACTTGGGATTATTTGAAGCGGACACCATCAAACAATAAAAGATGAAAGAAAAAATAAAAGGACCATCTCAAGAGAACGTGGAAATTACTTGAAACCAACCTATAGATTAGAAAACTTATGAAAGTGATAAATGCTTGGGCTACCATCTTTGAAAAATACTTGGAACCCTTCTTGAAGTAGACCAGAGAAGAACTTTAAGAAAACCTACGACGATGCAAAAGGCATTACACTTCAGATATGACGTAGAAAGACTATATATGTATCAAGAAATAGAAGACAGCGTCGACGCATCGATACAAATGATCAAAGACAACATTGAAATGTGAAGAGGAAGACTAATTGCAGTGACAAGAAACAATGCAGACAACACGAGCATCAACAGAACAGAAATAACATATAAAACAAAAATCTGAAGAAAAACAATAGTGTGGACATTTAGGCGACAAACAAGTGACTATTGGACATGGTTAAAAATGGGAAGCCTAAACGGAGAAACTGAATATCTTCTGAGAGCAGCACAGAAGAATGTCATAAAGACCATGAAAATAAAAAATAGACAAGATGGCACAAGATAGCAGAGAGAGGTTATGCGTTGATAGAGAGGAAAAGATCAATCATATAATAAACGAAACTGAAATTTAGCACAGGAATAGTATAAGACAACACACAACTGAGTGGGGAAGGTAATCCACTCGGAGTGATACGGGGGTGTCCTCATGGTGTAATGGTTAAAGCGATGGACTGCAGAATCGTAGTAAGCGAGTTCGTACTCCAGTAGCGCTATTACGTTCACTTTCGGGCAAATACCCTTGGGAAAGGTATGAACCCCCTTATCCTTCCAGCTATGGATTAAATAGTACCACTACTGTTCTTCTAGGAGAATGGCTTTGGCATTAAATAACCTAAAAAGAGTTGATATGCCATTAAACAAAGAAACCAACCAATCGGAGTGATACAAGAAGTTTAAATTTTAACATACGAACAAGTGGTATATCCACAACCCAGAAACCGTCCGGTAAAATGAGATGTAGAAACCTCCCTGGGATTTTGAGATGCTAACGGATCACCTAATCTCGCTTAAACAACAAGACCTAATAATAGTGAACAAAAATAAAAGAATCTGCCGAATAGTGAACTATGCCATTCCGACTGACCGCAGGGCCAAAATAAAGGTAAGCGAAAAGAGTGATAAGTACCTAGACTTTAAAAGAAAACTGAGAAAACAATGGTACATGAAAGTAACGGTGACACCAATCATACATGGCGCACTCGGTACAGGAATGGTCCTGGGACTGGAGGACTTGGAAATAAGAGAACGAGTGGAATCCATCCAAACTACAGCATTGTTGATATCAGACAGAATACTAAGAAGTGTCCTGGAGATTTCAGGAGACATATCGTCGCACAGACTCCAGTGGAAAACCATCAGCTAACACTGGTGTGAAAAACTCTCATTTAATACCCTTTTCGACCAAATAAAAAGAAAGCTAATAAATGTTATATGCACAACTCAGCATCTGGCCTAGAAAATGACACACATAAACTCCAATGGGATTTTGACATAGAAATGGATCACCTAATATAGACCAGAAGACCAAACCTTATCTTAATCTACAAAAAAAATTGTTAAATTGTGGACTTTGCCGTCTCTGCTGACCAGAGAATAAAACTGAAAGAATGTGAATTATTAAAGGTTGGATGACGAGTGGCGACCATCCAAACTACAGAATAACTGAGAAGGGCTAGTATACTCATAAGAGTCCTGGAGACTTGAGGAGACTCCAATGAAAACCGATGTGAAAAACTCTCTATGAGTAAATAATAACAACAACAACAATAATAATAATAATAATAATAATAATATTGAACTGACTGACCAATTAACTAACTTAAATTTATAGTAACAAAACAATAACTGCCATCTCTTTTCTGGATATGGGCGAAAATAACTGTTTATATATAATAACAATTTTGTTTGCACACTTTTAAATGATTTCACGTAGAGTATATGATTAAACAGTTTTATTTGATCCATAATAGGTACTACCACCCCGGGTCAAAGTAGGCCTTTGAGTAATGGCAATAACCATTTAGAGTACGTTTCCCAAAGCTCTTAGATGCAGTTTAGTATCATTTCCAGGACACACATTGGGTGGGGAGAGTCTTACCTCTTTTGCAGAGGTTCAGTCATCGTTATCTACAGCTACAACCGACAGTGAAAACGAAGAACAGGATTAAAACACCGATTAAAAATTTCGGTTGAGGTTACTTGTGTTCTACTCGAATTAATCCCCGTGGGAATTGCATTAAACTACTTCTACTGTTAATCTCGAGTTAATAGGCAAAATATAATATAGCTATCCTGGTAGGCCGACAATCTTGACAAATAGTACTTTTTTTATTGAAGATAAAAATAAGGTAATAGCACTCCACTCTCTCTTAAGTTCAGTCATTTTAAATCAAAGTTCAATATAAATATATAAACAGTCATTTTCGCCCATACCCGGAAAAGAGATGGCAGTTATCGTTTTGTTACTATAAATTTAAGTTAGTTAATTGGTTTTATATTATGTAAGTCCTTGTTGCTTTTTTTCATTGTGAATTCAGTTTTCCTTTTTTCTGCTTTCGATTAACTAAACTGTTTCTAGAATATAAATTCAGTGACTGTTATACATTTCCTGCCGGCTAAACCCTTTAAAAATTGAGCGTGTTCATTCTGCTAGAATGGTTGCATACTAACCCTAGAGACCCAACTTGAATCTATAACTTTATTATTGCTAATTGGAAAATAAATGTATTTAATCTTTTCCAATGAAGCATATTTGTTAGGTAACGTCAACATTATTAGGTGGAATTTTCACTTTGCTTGGTGATTCTTTTTTCTTCTGTCGTAATAATTATAGTATATTGAATTGCTCATCAAAATGGAATTTTTTCTAACAAAATGATTTCTCTGAAGGATAAAACGTATGCTTGGATAGAAAAAGCTTAATAGATCTGGGGACGAAATTTCCTTCCTATTTTTAGCCGATCTAACCATATTAACATATCAAAAGTTTTGCGTGCCATTCATCCTCTCAAACATACAACAGTTTCTTTTTATGAAATAATACACTAATTATTTTATAGGGATCGAAAGTCCATAGAATCCCATGGAAAATTATTTTATTACTATATACTGATATTAGGAATATGAGTTTAAAAGATTTTGTAAGAAAACATGTTCGAAACTTTTAATACTTAAACAACAGGAAACCCAAGGTAGAAATATCAGAAGATCGGCTGATTCTCGTGCCAACAGGGGGCGTCATGTTTAGCTGTAAGGTTGAGGTCAGATTCAGAATTACATGCCAAATGCGATATACTAATTTTCTTTAGAAATATATATGTATGCTTCAGAGACCTCAAGCTAGATTTTTTCTGCCAGTGGTAGATAAAACTGAAACAGGAAACACCAACGAAAAACTTGGTAAGCAACCGATACGGGTTGATGGAAGTATCTTTTAAATCTCTCTCTCTCTCTCTCTCTCTCTAACTATTTCTCTCTTTCTCTCCGTCTCTCTTTCTCTCTCTCTCTCTGTTTATCTACCTATCTATCTATCTATCTATATATATATATATATATATATATGTATATATAATCTTATACATTCTTTATATTTATTTTAAAAGATGATGATATAAAGATGACATGATTCGAAAAAAATGCAATAATCGATTATTTCTACTTAATAACTTTATGATTATCATTAAGATGCGTCATCGGTACTGATTTCTTTGACTCTCTTTCATTTCTTGACGGCACCAAGTGTCCGCACAGAGTTGCTGAATTTAAGATTTTTGTGATTAGCCAATACAATTTTGTCCCTGTAAAGGGGTCCATTAGAGAACATCACCCATGAGTTCAATCTCACGTCACCAGCAGTTACCAGCACGTTTATCCCATCTTACTTGGATCTGTGAGATGTGAAGTAAATGGCCGTACAATTGATGTTTTTTTCAGGCTACTGCTTCCAAGTTGTGTTCAAAACAGCACATACGCAGCATTTTATGTAGTTTTCATCTAACTTTTTTTTTCTCTTGGCGTTTCCTTTAAGCCCAAGTGGTGCAATCATACAGAAGTACTGACACTGCAAAAGCTTGGAAGAATTTTCGTTTTATTTTATTAAAGAGATCAGATTTACATATGCTCGGAAACCGATCAATAGCAATCCATGCTTTACTTACGTGGGAGCTGCCATCGGTTTTAGTTGATGAGATTTTATACCGAGGTACAATAACTTATCAATGAATTTTAGAGTCTTACCATTTAATGTGAAGAAGACAGGATATTGATTAAAAGTTATGAACATCGTTTTATCTTGGTTCCCCAAGAAACCAAATCCACTTGCTGGCTGCTCCAGAATATGATTCAGAGATTCGTCTTAAGCAGATGTATTTGCAAGACATGCAAGATAATCTATGAAGTCTGCACCAGTAAAAGTTTTGTACTGGATATCGTCGGCTTCTCTCCTCATTTTAAAATTAAACGACTAAATCAATTGTGTTAATTTGGCGTCCTTTGTGTGCGATATGAACTGTTGACTCAGTTGCAGTTTCGGCTTTGCAAACTGTGGTCAGTGGTACGATCGCCAGTGGTGGTGGAGATAACAATATACACTGCTGATGAGACCTAATAAGTTCGAAACCACTGTCCAGTGATTCAGTATGTCATGCTCTGGTGTTCACTGGATTTTCTGGTCACGGTAATTCAATTCACAATATAATCCCTCTACTTAAAGAAAGAAAAAATAAACAAGGCTAAATCAGTTGGAAAATACATTTTAAACTTAAATAAAATTCTTTCCCAGATTTTACACTTTTTCTGTGGATTGATCATATCTAACCGGTCAAATACGAATGTTTTTAACAACAGAATGTAATGCAGTGGATCAGGTATTTTTTAGATTGAAAGGCGTAATAAATTCCGTATCCACATGTTGACAGGTGACGCTATAGGAAGAAAGATATTTCAAAATATATATTTCAATGGAATTTAAAAATTCATAATCATTTTTTTAGTATAGATATCCTCAGGTCCCATTGATCACCACGACAACCGAGGAACTTTACAGAGAATCGCTGGGAGAGATATGTATGTAGAGACTAGGAAATTGGTTAAATGTAAAACAGATTTTGCAGACCTGAACACAGAAACAGACCATGAGATCGTTGGCTAGAGAACTCTGAAAGTGAGGGTGGTTATCAAAGAAAATATCGATTGAGAGTTGGGAGTCCAGGACAAATGACAAAGTACTGCACGAGAAACGTTATATCTCAAGTGACCACGGCTTTTATATTCTACCAACAACCTCTCAAAGAAAATCTAAGAAGAAATAAAATCCCGTTCCATTAAATCTTTATTATTTCCTCCAACCAGAAGATCACTCACACCGTAATTTCCACGATTTGCTTCCCATCTTTATTATCTAAAATTAATTATAACTGGCGAATTAGGCGTGCGTATCGCGGCTTTGTGCTTGGCTATGTACATGGCTTGGTCGCTTCGCAACGGGATCGTTGCACTCATATCAATCGCTGGTTTGCAAAAGGTTTCTTCGCTAGCAACATCATTATACAGTATTGGAAATATCGTCATATAATCTCTAAAACATTGTCTTCTCAAAAAAATGCGAAAAAGCATATCGGTATTATCTTAAGCCTGAACAATTATTTTTTTTGTAAATTTTCTTAAGACAATCCATTAAAAAACAATTGTTTAACTAAGCAGAGCTCCATAAACAAGATTTCTCACAGCTTTTAGTGTATGAGAAATCAACAAATCTCCATAGTCATAATGTGTTCATCTTTTCAGCAAAATTTGACTCGAAAAGCTGTGAACAGGTTTAAAATTCTTTGAGATTTTCAAACGACAATATTTAACTTAGCAAGAAAAAATTTGAAGGATTAAAACTCAATATAATTTAGGAAATCATTTTCTCCTATGTTTTTTAGAATAAATTTTTTAACCAAGTAAATAAATCATATAAATCTTATAAATTAACAAAGGAATGAATATTTCACGACATGATGATGATAGTGATGAATATTTACACACTGACTAATATCTTTGCTTTCAAGAAAAGACTTTGTAACCTCTATTTTTCCACAATTTTTTTTCTCAATCTAAAGAAATAAAAAGTATTTATTTATAGATAGGTATTTTATTTTATCATTTACTCATTTGTCCACTACAGATATTTATCCAATTTTGCTTCTTTTAAGGAATTTCAAATGACTACAGTCTTGATTTTCTTGTGTTTGAAATACCGTGGCTTATTTGTTTCGTTTGCGTCCGCCAAATTTTACCCGTTGCCCATACTTGGTCTTTCACTTTAGAACACTTACACCTTATATCTTGTATATAACTTTTAGTCAGCAATAAATGATTACATATTTCCATCAAATATTGCGTAATACATATTACCTTTTCTAACCATTAACTAATATTGTTTACTTTTCAGTCAGAATACTTTGATCTTTTCCTGATCTTTGGTATATTTTAACTGTGTTCGCCAATGATCCGGGAGACCTGTGTTCAATCCCAGCTCATGTCATACCAAAGACTTTAAAAATTGTACTTGATACCTCCTTGTTTAACAATCAGCAATATAAGGTAGGTATCAAGGGTAAAGTGGAGCAATCCAGGGAAAGCAGTAGCGCCCTTCCCTACACCTCAGTATAGTATCTATCGAAAAGGGAGCCTTCTCGTCACCCTCGACTAAGGTCGCCAACTTTACTTACCTGGTATCTGACTCTTTTACACATCACCCTTTACATTTAATTTGTTTTTTTACTAATCTACGCACTCGAGAAGACTGGAAAATTAAGGTTGGTTGGTTAGGTTTCTTTGTTTAATGGCATATCAACTTTTGTACGTTATTTAATACCAAAGCCATTCTCCTATAAGAACAGTAGTAGTTTTATTTAACCCATTGCTGGGGGCATAAGGGGGTTCATGCCTTTCCCAAGGGTATTTGTTCGAATGTGAATGTAATAGCACGACTGAAGTACAAAATTGCTTACTACGATTCCCCAGTTCATCGCTTTAACTATTACACCACGAGGATACCACCTCGACAATTAAGAGAAAAAGGTATAAATTTCCCCGGACAGAAAAAGCCACTTATATAAATATATATATATATATATATTAGAATAACTAATTTTAATTCTGAGCGTGATGTAAACTAGTATGAAATTGGTTGATGTAACTTGTACCAGCTAAATATATATTGTATAATAAAAAAATATGGCTTGCATTTGGAACTTAATGCTTTATTACCTCTAACCTTAAACTTATGACCCTCTCTTCGACAGGCGAACAATACCCTCACTTCAAATGAAACAGAAGGGTAAGATACCGAAAGAAGTGTCAGTATTGCAGTAAAATACTTCCTGTTTTGAGATAATCTGCTTCTGAACTCTTAAAAGAGTGGAGTCGCTTTTTGGTTATAATTATCACTCATCCACTCTTATATTCAGTGGTTGTATCTTTTAGGGTGTCGTTGCCCAAATAAGTAAAGTAAAGTTGGCGACCATCATCATCATCATCATCATCATATCGTGCTGGCAGCACGGATATCCCTGACCCTCTCTCGCCACTCCTCCCTATCGTTCATCGCCCTAGGCAGGTCTTCAGGACAACATCCTGTATCCTCACACAGCTGCTGAATGTACGTTCGTGCTGGTCGTCCTGCTTTTGCGCGGCCGTGTGTAGGGATCCATAAGAGTACATCTCTTATGAGTTCATCTCTGCTTCTCCAGCAATGTCCTGCATGTCTGGTTCGCCTAACTTGAATAGATTTCGTGATAGGGGGCAGGTGGCCGTACAGTTGGTGTCTTGTGGGGTGCCGCTGCCAGGACTTGTTGAGGATTGCACGCAGCATTCTTGTGTAATTGCCATCTAGTTTCTTCTCGAGCCGTTTTGTTAGCGTCCATGTAGTGCATCCATATAGCAGTATCGATGTGACCGCTGCCTGGAAGAAACTGCGTTTCATTTTATCGGTTAGGTCTGATTTCCATATAGTCGATAGCCTATTGATAGCTGTCCATGCTTTCGTTAACCTCGTTTCGATGTCCTTTTCGGTTGATTCGACGCTGCTTCCTAGGTACGTGAATTTGTCTACTAGTTTAAGAGGGGTTCCTTCTAGAGTGTAGATGTCCCCCGTTTGGTTATAGCACATATATTCCGTTTTGTGTGCATTAACATGGAGGCCTATGCTTGCTGCTGCTCGTTCCAGGCTATGCAGAAGTGTTTCGGCTTGGTCAGGTGTATTTGCCAGTATCGCTATGTCATCGGCGTAGTCGGCGTCGGTAATTGTTGTTGCGGGATATCTTCTGCTTCTTTTCTTCGTCAGTTCGAAGCCATTCTCTTTGATTTTGTCAATCGATGTTTTAAGTACGTAGTCTAGACAAATGATAAAGAGATACGGAGCCAGCGTGTCCCCTTGTAGTACTCCTGCTACAATGTCGAAGTATTCTGTGTCTCCATCTGGTGATCGTACTTTTACTTTAGTGTTTCTATAGAGAATCGTTATTGCCGCTACGGTTTCTTTAGGTATGCCGTACGCTAGTAGGATTTGTTCCATCTTTCCTCTGTGAATGGAGTCGAAAGCCTTGGTAAAGTCGACAAATATTAATGTCGCTTGTAGGTTCTTTGCCCGTACACCTTCAAGGATTCTGCGGATGGTTAGTATTTGTGAGGTCGTAGATCTATTTCTTCGGAAGCCATTTTGGTTTTTTCTAAGTATGTTGTCGATTTTGGGTTCTATGCGGTTTCGTAGTAGGGCATTGTAGATTTTGGCAGCTATGGATGTAAGTGTTATGCCTCGGTAGTTTTTGGCTAATCCGAGGTCCCCCTTTTTAGGGAAGGGGAGTATGCATCCCTTCGTCCATCTATCTATCGGATTTTGATTGTATACTGCGTTGCAGTGTCGGAGCAGTATGTCGTCGAATTGTCTGGTCTTCCATACTTCCGGGGGAATTTCGTCCAGTCCTGCAGCTTTCCTATTTTTAATTTTTCTGAGAACCGAGTCGAGTTCTCCTTGTGTGAACGGTCCAAGTTTAATGTCTAATTGTTTGCTAATTATTCTGGTGATTGGTTCATGCGTTATTTTTGGTGGATTTCCAAGTAAGTTTTCGAAGTGCTGTTTCCACAGTTTTATTCTTTCTTGTTGGTTTGCTGCTTTAAGTTTTGCTTTGGCTGTGTTCTTTCTTCTGCTCACTTCGTTTATTGTTTGCCAGGCAATTCTAGATTGTCTATCTTCTACCGAGTCTCTAATCTTATCTATCTGATTTTGAATGTATTCTGTCTGTTCCTTTATATATATGCCTGCTAATTGATATTGTGCCGTTTTTAGTTTTAAGGCATTTGTGTTTGTTGGGTTTTTTCGATAGTTTTTTGAGGCTGTTTTCACTAGTGCACGTTTTTCTCTCACCGCTAAGGTTTCCCATGGGACTCTATATTTAGTTTTAATTTTTGTTGGAATGTATTTTGCTGCTGCCTCAAGGTGTGCATTGACGAAATTTTCGTATTCGTCGTTTGGTGTACTTTTTTCCGTCTTTTCTTGTAGTGTTTCGAATCTGTTTCTTAATTCTAATACGTATTTATCTCTGACATCTTTGTTGTTTAATAGGGCCCAGTCATAGTGTTTGGTGGTCGCTGTTCGTTTGTCGTTTTTTCGTAGGCTTAACCGTATTTTCGCTGTGACTATTCGGTGATCGGTGGACACACCCTCAAAAGAGGAATATGCCTCGCAATTCATTGCACTATTCTTCCATTTCTTGTTTATAAGGACGTAGTCTATCTGAGCTTTAGTATTGTTTGCGTACGTGTATGTCCATAGTTTGCCCTCTCTTTTTTGGTAGTTTGTATTGAGGCATGCTAATCTATTTTCTATCATGAAATCTGTTAGATGTTGCCCATTTCTATTTGACGTGTTGTGGAGGCTGTATTTGTTGTTTCCGTTTTTCCCGATTTGTGCATTCATGTCTCCGCCAATGACTAACATGTTGTGTTTCGGGATGCTACGCACTAATGAGGATAACTCATCGTAGAAGGTGACTATTTCATTTTCTTCACTAACATTGGTGGGGCTGTAGCATGAGACGATTGTTGCTCTGGGGTTTCCGTTAAATGTAGCTACCATCATTCTAGGTTGTATTTTCTCTATGCTATTAAGCGTTTTTAGTGCTCTAGGTCCTATAAGCAATCCTACCCCTCCCACTGCGGCGTTGACAGAGTTTTTCCATGCGGATACAGTGGCGAGCGACCATCCATTGCCAGTTTCGTGATATTTGATATCTTCTGTGTGCGTGTATCTGTGTTCTTGTATGCATATTATGTCTATTTTATGTTCTTCGGCCGATGCGATTAGCTCTGGGAGTTGTCCTATTCTATTTAAGGTTCTTACGTTAAATGTGGCTATTTGTAGTGTTTGCTTGCATTTTAGTAGTTTTGATTGTTTGAGCTCTGTAGCTGATTTTTCGAACACCGAGGCCAGGGCTCCAACCTCAGCAGGACGCGCCCCTTTTTTACCCGCGCGAAGAGCGATGCGGTTTGTGTAAGTGGTTTGAGTGTGGGTCATGGTTATCTTTCGATGGCTGTTTTATTCTCTTCTATAGAAGCCACTCTTATAGAGGAGCAGCAGTAGTTCCCCGATCGAACTGTCGATCCTGAGCGAAAAGTCGTCAAACTCACGTCTAGGACCCATTTGGGTATTGACTTTGGTCGTCCATTGGTTTATTCAAATACCTTAACGTACATCATGCTGCTTCCCATGTGTACATAATAAAATAAATGAACATTAAAAAAAAAAAAAAAAAAAAAAAAATAAAAAATAAATAAATAAATAAAAGGGGGGGGGGAATTTGTTTTAAGTTTTAACTTAGTTTAAGTCCAACATTAAGGTACTTTCTTATGACTTTCACTAATACTGACTTATACTTTTTGCTGTATTGGGACTTTTCCAAGGGTTTTCATTTTTTTTTTTTTTTTTTTTTTTTCATCCTACAGTTGGGGACCTAGCAGGCTTCAGGAATTAGAGCTCTGTGGTAGCATTAGGCGTTCTAGGCTTTTTCTTCTAAACTACTGTTAGGGCTTTCTTTACGAATTTTTAAATTATTCGATAGAAGATATTTAAAAACATTCTGCCTTGTTCGCTGACATGTGGATAGGCTTAATATCAAACTGGCTTTACAGTAGAGTAAGCGTGCCTTTACATTTAAAACGCATAGTTTAAGCATTATTTTACAAACAAAATACAGCATAACATTTTGTAAAATTCAGCATTTTAAATTGGAATTAAAGACATACTGACCAATATTGACATATTTCTTCCACTTGGCTCCTGAGTTCAAATGCGTCTTCTTCGTTTGGACTTTTATTTACTACTGATATTTTAGGTAGCTTTGGGGGCGGTCTAGTGGGGTGAAGGGGACAATTCGTTTTTGTTGGTTTTTTTTTTTTTTTTTTATTTTTTCTTTTTCCTTTTCTGAGGGGGGGGCTGTAGTAGCATTCTAGGCTTTTTCTTCTAAACTACTGTTAGGGCTTTCTTTACGAATTTTTAAATTATTCGATAGAAGATATTTAAAAACATTCTGCCTTGTTCGCTGACATGTGGATAGGCTTAATATCAAATTGGCTTTACAGTAGAGTAAGCGTGCCTTTACATTTAAAACGCATAGTTTAAGCATTATTTTACAAACAAAATACAGCATAACATTTTGTAAAATTCAGCATTTTAAATTGGAATTAAAGACATACTGACCAATATTGACATATTTCTTCCACTTGGCTCCTGAGTTCAAATGCGTCTTCTTCGTTTGGACTTTTATTTACTACTGATATTTTAGGTAGCTTTGGGGGCGGTCAGGGGAGGGCGCTACCCCTTTCCTGGATTGCTCTACTTTACCCTTGATCCGTACCTTATAATGCTGAGTGCTACGCAAGGAAGCATCAAGTACCATTTTTTGAGTCTTTGGTATGACTCGACCTGGGATTGAACCCAGGTCTCCCGGGCCATTGGCGAACACTCAGTGTTGCCCAAATAAATGAAGGTAAATTATAGTATCAGTGGGTGTGTGTGTTAAACAACCTGATTACAATACAAAATTCTATTATCATATTATCCAAGACATTATTCGATCTTGTCAGTGAGTCTAAGAATACGCGGAGAGTATTCTCTGAAGAGGGGTTTGACGACTATAAAACGGGTTTCTATGTCAGTAAATTGGATCTGATAGTGAAGCTTCAGTTTGGGAAATTTAAAGAGTGCAGTGTACTCGTTCATTGACAGTATTCTAAGATGCAATGTGACCAAAGGGAAGCAACAGTTAGGTTCCCATGCATCAAGTAAACACCGATAAAAAATATTCTGCATTCGAGAGGACTGTAAAAAACGAACTTAAGTAACAACTGCAAAATCGTTTATGAAGTGACTACAAAAAATGTAAATAAGAACGTACAATTCAGGTAACTCCATAACTTGTAGGCATAGAAATACCGAGACAGGTTGAAAAGCAATTAAAATCAATCAATCAATGGCACATGATGAGTTATTTGCATTTCAATTTATCGACTCAAATCAAATACTTAAACACACACATATGTAGAGTACTTGAATCTTATTACTGAATCAGTTATATATATATATATATATATATATATATATATATATATATATATATATATATATATATATATATATATAAAACGGTCAACGTTTTCTTTTTATACAGATTTTCTCAAGGTTTATGTACTTTGCACTTTTAAACATCCATCGTTGTTTTAACATTAATAATATCATCACTCATAGTCCTGATGATGGTTCATTAGAACCGAAACACTGTAGTGTCGACTATGCTTCTCAATAAATATCTCCTTCGACTTCGATTACCTTGTTATCAATTTATATATATATATATATATATATATATATACGTGTGGGGCCTATATGCGTATGTATATATATATATATATATATATATATATATATATATATATATATATAAATATATATATATATATATATATATATATATATATATATATATATATATATATATATGTCCTATGATATGTGCATGATTTTAGGATACACTTTGGTGCAAAAAGATAAGGCCACCACGAAAAAACGCAGAAATTTGGATTGATCCATTTTTTTCTTTCAAAAATTCTAATTTTTATAAATGTATTTAGTAATAAAATTATCTATTAAAATTTTTTTGAAAAATTTTTTTCTTTGATTATTATTTCAGAAAATATTAAAATTAGCATGTTGCAAAAAGATAAGGCCACCTATGAATTTATTAAGTAAAACAAATTAGCTCTGAGATTGTTATGTTAAGATTAATTTTTACATAAAAATTAGCAATAAAAATTTAAAATAAATCATGGGACGTGGCAATTCTCTTACAGATCACGAAAAATAAATGATCGATGCTTTTGAAAATGATGGGAATTCTCAAAGAGAAATCACCAAGAAAATCAACTGATCAAGGTGTGCAGTGAATAGTTACATAAAAGATAAGAACAAAACACCCAAAAAGATTCCAGGTAGGCCAGAAAAACTCAGCCCAAGAATAAACGGGCCATTATCAGAGATGTTAGAAAATCCTGAAAATCTGTTTCTCAAATTCAACTTCATGGTGACATTAAATGGAGAACATTAAAAAACTGCCCTAATGTTGAATATTCAAAGGGACAAAAAGCTCCTTCATGGAAGGAACATCACATAAAGGCAAGATTTAGTTGGGCCAAAAAGTACGTCTCGTTCGGGGAAAAATGGAGTGATGTATCTACTAACAAGAAAAAATGGAATTTTGATGGTCCTGATGGGTTCCATTGCTATTGGCACGACCTAAGGAAAGAAAAAAAAAGATTTTTAAAAACGCCAAAGTGGAGATGACTCTCTAATGACATGGGTAGAATTTTGCTCTAATGGAATATTCAAATTAGTTCTTGTAAGCGGTAGCATGGACTTAAAACAATACACTCATATGCTCACCGAACATTTTTTGGAAGATTTTGTTCATATTGCAGGAAATCGGGTTATTTTCCAACAAGACAATGCCCAAATTTATGTGTCAAGTCATTCAAAAGCGTTTTTAGTGCCAAAAATGTTGTGCTAATGGACTGGCCAGCATTAAGTCCTGATCTTAACCCCATCGAGAAATTCTGGGGTATAGTTGCCCGGCAAGTTTACGGTCAGGGTAAACAATATGATTCAAAGGTGTCCTTGGCTTGTGCAATTATGAAATCATGGTCCAAAATAGATGATCAAACTGTCATAAGTCTGATAGGGTCGATGAAAGATCGTTGCATAGAAGTGATTGCAGCGAAAGGAGGAAAAACAAAGTATTAAATGATGGTATTTGCGATTTTATTTTTTTCTTGTCGTTTTGCAACATGCTTATTTTATTATTTAAGGGTAAAATGATCAAATAATATTTTTTTAAATTATTAGATAAATTTATTTGAAAAATTTAAGAATAAAAAAATGATTTTTTGAAATAACAAAGTTGATCAATCCAAATTTTTGCATTTTTTCACGGTTGCCTTATCTTTTTGCACCAAAGTGTAGCATTGAAGAGAGCGTATGTAGCCAGAGCGAAAAATAGACTTTTTTTTTTTACTTCGGCCACGTCTCGTGAACCTCTTTAAATGGACAAGAAAAGGCAGGACGACAAGCTAGAACCTACTTACAGCGAGTCTGTGCCGATACAGGATGCAGCTCTGAGGACCTGCCGGAAGCGATGGACGATAGACAAGGGTGGCGAGAGAGGGTCAGGGATATCCGTGAGGATGGCACGACATGATGATGATGATGATGATGATGATGATGACGTCTCGTTCGAGAACTCCGTGATTAGCAAGCAATAACGAGAAATAAGCCAAGGTATTTAACGACTCAGGAATAAAAATGGAAAAAGGGGGAAAACGAACATAAAAAAACGTTTACTTGGAGGATTTGGTATATGTTTTTGTTTTTTTGGACTAAGTCAGTTTGAATTAATATTCACATATATATATATATATATATATATGTGTGTGTGTGTGTGTGTGTGTGTGTGTGTGTGTGTGTGTGTTTTCTTAACGTAAAATTGCGCTTTTTACAAATATTTGATTCTATCAATCTGGTAGCATACTTAAACTAAAATATCAAATTAAAGAGGTATGTGTCCTCATTTTTCAGTATGAAAATCTCATAAGTTTTTAAAGAATACTTAAAGTGCCATCAGTTTATAAAATATGAGACGATTTCAACTGTTTGCATAAGAAAAAACGTAGCGTGACTTTACAACTAGATAAAAATCTACGAAATAAAGAAAACGCAGCCAGTACAATGACAAGTAATTTTCCTGGCGTGAAGTAAATGATTCTTAAAACTTAAAAAAAAAGGTTTAAGCCTACATAAACACGTTTGAATAACCATATGTATAATTACGTACCTAAACAGAGAGCAACTAACAGACACCTTTTAAATATGCCCCCAATAATTCTAAATTGATTATGTCGTAAGCGTTAATATACTCAATAAGATCATCTTTAGAGCATAGAGGATTGTAACAAAGTGCATTGACAGGTATCCGGAGAGAAAGGACGAATATAAGGAAACGACTAAAATAATCTCCTTGATATTTAACAATCCGGCGAATTTTCTATTGAGTAAAGCACCTCTGATTCGTATGAATGGATATCATTGTAATTCTTTTAATATCCACGAATCAATGCAATTAGATGAAATTTAAGTTCAGAAACCACACTTGCCGAATCCTGTGTTTTGCCAAAAACCATCCTTTAAAAACGGACCAGTCTGGCTTCATTATTTAATTTTGATTTGGCACTGAATTCGTTTTCATAAAGTCTAGACAGGAAAACTTTATTAAATGGCTTTTCAAAATGAAAACACGATTTTATTCAAATGTAGGAATCTTAAAATTCTTAGAGTACGAGGGGCATACGCTAAGTTTCCAGACTTTTTCCTATGGCCACTTTTATTGATAGTACACACATTAAATTCTTGTCCCCTTCGAAATAATCTCCCCCGGCTGCAATGCACTTGTTGTACCGTTCCAACAACTTGGAATTCCTCGTGTGTGAACGTGTCAATGAACTTCCTCACAGCCTCTTTCATCTCCTCGATTGTCTCATAACGACAGCCTCTGAGCTTAGGAAATAACTAAAAGTCACAGGGACCAAGGTCTGGACTATTGGGAGGTTGACGAACTGTCTTGATACCCATCTTAATCAAATAGTCTGTGACAAGGATGGAGTTGTGGATTAGTGCATTGTCCTGGTGGAAATGCCACTGACCCGATTTGAAGAGTGTTGGCCTCTTCCCAAGGAATCTCTTTCTGAACTCCCTTAAAACCTCAACATAGTAAGCCTAACCCTACACCTTGGCCAATCCACTCTGGTGAATTGACACTCTTTACTCCTCCCACACCTCTCATCATCCCTCACAGACTCCGTGCCTTCCTTGAATCTCTTATGCCACTCAAAAACTGACGCTCGATTCATGCAAGATGCTCCAAAAGCAGTCTGAAGCATTCCAAACGTTTCTATGCATTTTATCCAAGTTTAAAACATAATTTTATTGAATATTGTTCTTCCTCACGTCCAGATTGCATTTTTAAAAATCACCAGCCGTGACAATCAGGCTTTTGTAGGGTGTATTCCAATTGCTGTTGTAGCTGTTGATTTGAACCTGAAATCATAAGAATTGGTCAGTCATCTCAAAAGTTGATGCTGAATTTTCAAGAGTCTACGACAATTTTAAATGCCCATAAGAAAAAAGTCTGGAAACTTATCGTACGCCCCTCGTATGCATAATTTTTCGTCACATTAAAATATTTACATGATATATATATATATATATAGAGAGAGAGAGAGAGAGAGACAGAGAGACAGAGTGAGAGACAGACAGACAGACAGAGAGAAATTATTGAAAATAACAATTAAGGCAGACAAAATAAATACAGCTAATTCATTCCTAATGTGTACATGTTCGTATGTAAAAGAAAAGTGTAAGATATTTAAAACTTGATTTTCGAAATATTTATCTCGAATACGAAATAGTGAGAGTAAAGATAAAGATAATGGCGCAATTTTTTTTGTCCTACAAAATGGACAGGAGGACCTGAGTTCAAGTCTCTGAAAAGGTAATTTACATTCCACATTATGTTAATACCCTTGAGAAAAGTACGAATCAAACTATTTTCCCTATAGCTATGAGTAAGTTGTAGGACAGACTTGACTTTTTAGCCGTGATATGGCAACCAGTGTAGGAGAAGGGACACTCTGAATTCAAACGTTTAAAATGACCTTATGGGATATCCCGCACCTGCAGAGTGATTGGAAAAGTTTGATAGATGTGTAAGAATGAGAGATAGGTAGGTAAAAATAGTGATAGTTTATAGAATGAGTTAGATACCTAAGCTGAAGGATATACATAAGTAGAATGAAATAGACATATCGATATATTGCTTTTTAGATCTCTTACTGAAAAAAAAATCTATAAGGCAAAAGATATAAAAATTCTCTATGTTAGTTGAATTTGAAAGGTATCTTTGGTTTGGAATTTCAAGAAGGCAGAGAATCTGTGACTGCATAAAGTTACAATAAGTGATTATCTTGTTTGAATAACAAAGTATAACGAAAATGATAATATTTTTTATTTGGAACCGGAATTTGGCCATTAATTTCATTGCATGACAGCACTAGTTCTCAAGCTGCAAATGTGGTGCATCAAAGAATTAAATTGCTGGGATAGGAAGTCCTTCCTCTTGCAACCCATTCTTCGGACTTGTCGCCTTCAGGCTATCATTTATTTTGCTACATATAACGCTCTTTGCCTGATTCAACTAATTTTCAACGGAAAATTTCTAGGCGAATGCTTTGAGCTGAGCCTTGATTTTCTTTTCATCTGTTACGAGCAAATTTTGTTGAATATTGGCTTGAGGTCAAATAGAACCATGAGAATATTTAGATTATTGATTACAGAGGGAATAAATTTGTATGAATAACTGATCTTCTCAGAAAACTGAGAGAAAATATTGACCCATTCTAACAGCTAATACAAAAGAGCAAGATAAAACATCGTGATCTTCATATTCATACAAGAGTGCGTCAAAATATTGCAATATTTTAGTAAGCCCTTGTTTTTTGCATGTATATCTTGTGACCAAAGTAGTTAAAAGCTGTGGTTTGGTAGTATGGTGATAATTGGTGCGCTGACACTTTGTATATTGTTTACCTCTGTGTGTAAAGAGACAGCTTCGCAGATGAATTTACAACATCGGCTAATTATATTCCTTATCATTTACGAGTTCAAACAGTGCAATAACTCTGCTAAAGCAACGAAAAACAATCGTAGTGCAAAAGATGAAGGCTCAGTCGATCGCAGTAGAGTTAGCACATGGCTGAAGAAATTTTACTCCGCTTACACGAGTCTAGACGATCAGGCAAGGTCAGGTAGGGTTAAAACCGTAGATTCCGAAGCCACCATTCAAAGAAACATTCTGGTGAGTAGCCCCAGAGAGTATTACACGTGTTGGGTTAATCACGCTCGAGCCGTCAAGAAAAGATTCCAGGGCAAAACTTTCAATTGACGCTGATATCTTCCTTAAATGAGACCAAATATGTGAAGTATCATTTTTTTAATAAAAACAATGTGATTTGCATAAGATATAATCAAGTTTAACAAAATATGAAAAATAAATATTATTCTAAGAATGTCAATAAATGATTCAGCATTCCTACAACAACCAATTCTTTAAAAAATCAACACTCACAATTCGAACAAAAAGGATCCATCTCTTAAATTCACCAACTTAATCAGAGACACTTTTAAGATCAGTATATTGTAAAATCGAAGCGAATTTGATCCTTGTTCTAATGTGTGGCAGTTTGAGCTAATCAATTTATCGACGTATTTTGATACGCTAAAGCACTTAGGCAGACGACCTTTTCATCTTTCGAGGTTGTCCGACTGAGACATGGCGCCAAGAGTTACGAAAATTGATTTCAAATATAGTCCTAAGATCAGTCAATGTGTAGGATGGGAAAAATGATTCCATTTCAATGTTGCACAAGAAATGCATAAGACGCTAATCTAAAATGCTAATAAAATAACTGAATTCTTTCACTATGCGTCAAGTTCAGAAATTTGGTGGCGAAAATTAAAGAAACTTATGTAATTTGTAGCTGTTTTGCAAACAATAAGAGATACGAACGTCAAAAGGATTATCATTGTAGGATAATGGGTGCAGCTAGTCGGTTTCTAATCCTAAACGAAGCTGTTTGCTTTTCGCTTCACATAGATTCATTCATTCCCAACCGAGATCTGGGGAAACAGTAGACAACATCGTTTTTTTAGCCTTAAAAAGCAACCAGTCAACAATTCAAATCCTAAATTAAAACCATTGTACTTAGCGTCCTAATCCTAGCGGAGATTTTCGATTAACACTTGCTAAATCTATATGTACTGAAAAAGAATTTACTAACAGCTTAATAATGATTCTTCAGAACTATGTATACAGCATGACTTACGTGTGAATATCAAGTTAGCAATCATTTCATGGATAAAACAGTAAAACAATATATATATATATGTATATATATATATATATATATATATATGTGTGTGTGTGTGTGTGTGTGTGTGTGTGTGTGTGTGTTTATTTTTGGTCTGTCGTATGGAGCTGTAGAAAGCACAACTGCTTCTATGCAGACAAGTGTGTGTGTACATGGGTGCACGTACATCTCTGCCGGCTCATATATATATATATATATATATATATATATATATATATATATATATATATATATATATAATGAAGTTAAAAAAACAATAATCAGCCATACTTCATGAAACCTGAGGTCGCAGCTTAACTTCCATGGCATTAAATATATAAAATCTAATATATTAATATTATTATTATTATTATATGATAGTTCAATCACAGATATTGAGCACCCTCCAAATTACATAGCACTTGGTTCGGCACAAACCCACAAAGTGAATTAGTGACTACCAACACTGTTACAATATATATATATATATATATATATAGAGAGAGAGAGAGAGAGAGAGAGAGAAAGAGAGAGAGAGAGAGAGAGAGCAGAGGTTTTACAGTCAATTAAGTCTAATAGGACAATAATAGAAAAAAATTGTAATTAAAGAAAATTCCACGAAGCCCACCAAGAGAATGGGGTGTCCTCGTGGTGTAATGGTTAAAGCGATGCACTGCGGAATCGTAGTACGCGAGTTCGTACTCCAGTCGCGCTATTACGTTCACTTTCGGGCAAATACCCTTGGGAAAGTTATGAACCCCCTCTTTCTCCCTCCAGCTATGGGTAAATAGTAGGACGGACTAGCCTCTTCAGCCTTGGTGAGGCAACTAGTCTAGGAGAAGGAAAATTCTGAATTCAAACCTGTTAAACTCCGCTTAAAAATTGACCTTGTGTCATATCCTGCCCGAGCGGAGGGGTTGGTAAATAGTACCAAGAGAATGCATACTTAAACACACACACATATATATATATATAGAGAGAGAGAGAGAGAGAGAGAAAGAAAGAAGGACAGAGATACAGTGAATAATTTGATGTTGCCTTTTTAAAGACCAAATGATCTTACGGACCATTATTCCCTATGGGACATTCACTGAAACAAATTGATGAATAATAAAAATATCACATCCTGTTAAATCAATCTTTATGATAAAAGAAAAACCGAATTTATTTTAACCAGTCAAAATCTCCTGCAGAAGACGTTAAGTCTCAAATACATTAATAGCTGAAGAATTTGAAATAATAAAAACCTAAATACTAAATTGTGAATCATTTGCAGACCAATTAATTTTAAAATATTTCCGTTTGTATCGTGAGACCAGCAACGATATATATATATATATATATATATATATATATATATATATATATATATAAGAAACTCGGGCTTAATATCTGAAATCAATTCAGTATGCGTTTGGACCGATCAATCTACTAATCTCTCTGATAGTTGTAGATATTTCAATCGCAAACCATATCAGCGTGTATCTCTGTTTCTTTCCTACTTTCTACCCTCTCGATCCTCTCCCTTTTTCTCTCTTTTGAAATATATGTATATATATTACGATAGATAGACGGATAGATATGGTTTGTAGGATATTTTTATTTGATTCTTGGCAGAGTAAAATATTTTTTTACTTATAGGAGACTTAGATCTTCCAAAATAGAAAACGATCAATCTACTTATTACAAAACGTTTATATAAGTATATATATATATATATATATATATATATATATATATATATATATATATATATACATATATATATATATATATGCTTTAATAAGAAATTTATAAGGAAAAAATATTTAAATCTGCCAAAAACCAAAGCATTATTTCCGAGTCGCCTTTTCTGTCTTTCTAGCTTTCTAGACAAACGCATACATACACACACACACACACACACGCACACTTACACTCTCACACACACACATACACACACACACACATATATATATATATATATATATGTGTGTGTGTGTGTGTGAGTGTGTGTGTGTAATGGATCTAATTGAGAGCGCATCTTTACCCTCAAACCAATGATAACCGGGAAACTATATTATTTCATGCGGCATCTAATAACGAATCCCTTTTTCCAAAATAAATCTTTTCTGTCTAAGTAAAATAATTATTCAAATGTAATTAGCATTACTAATTAGTTTTATCGGTCTATCTTCAATGCAACAACCTTAAATAACCCAATTAAATCAGTTAATCCAAAAATAAAATTAGGATAAAATTTAAATCGAAAAATTACTTCAGGTTACCGCACTTCAATTAAAATAGTTTTCTTGGAGATATTCTGATTTTGTTTTGTGAGCAAATCTTTCTTCATACAATAAACACATCGGTATTTTTTTTCTAATATGAAACTTTAAACTCAGAAGTTCCATTTGTATTTTGAGTATAAAAGAAAGATAGTTTAAAAGAACGTTCTTCACTTATAGTAAGAATATAAAATACCCTATTACACGCAAGACAGATTAGCAAGAGGTTTGAAAATTTAGAAGTGTTTCATTTCCTGTATTTATGTCTAATTTCTCCCTTTGATATAAGAGTCAGTGGGGAAATACAGCTTAAATATATAAACATTATGAAAAGTTCACTCTTAAGTAATCCAGTACTATTAGAGCTTTAAACTAACCTGAAAAAATTGAATGAAAAATATTGTTTGCAGACAGACACCATTTCTTAAGAAATAAAATCTCGGATGTTTCATGCCTAACTCTCTTTCAACTTCGCTTTCTTACTTTACCCACACACACACACACACACACTGAGTTATATTTGTTAAGAATTGTCTGTTTTATTGTCAGATAATTTCAACATTTTAATACACTAACTATATATATATATATAGTAACGATAATTACTTAGTGAGTCAGGAACTAATCTATTATAGTTTTGCCTAAGCGGCTCATCGGGATTAGGTACCCTGAGGAGCTGCTTAGGCGAAACTATAGTAGGTTAGTTCCTAATTCACAAAGTAATTATCGTTACTATTTTGCTCTACTTAGTATTAAGCACTTTTTGCATTGTAGCTTAGCAGCCCGAACGGTGATTTTTTTTTCTTTTGACCAACCAATTGCGTGTATTTTGATTTTTTTTCATTTGGTATGACAAGGTGGGCTTTTTCTTTTTTTTTTTTCCAATATATATTTTTCCCCATGACAGTGATTCGTTGTATATTTTCATCTTCAAATCACTTGCTGTGTTTTTTTTTTTGCCATAAGGGCTATTATTTAATATATATATATATATATATATATATATATAGTCTTACACAGGAGGCGTACATGAATTTTTTTAAATTGAGGAATTTATATTATTACTACTACTTTGTGAGTTTTTCATGTCAGCTTCAGTCGATGGTTTTCCACTGGCGTTTAATCGATAGGAAGTATCTTCAAGTCACCAGGACTCTTCTCAATATTTTGGCAAATCTTAATAATGCTGTAATTTGGATGGTCTCCATTCGTCCTCTTATTTTCAAGTCCTCTATTCTCATTATCAGTCCTTTGGTGTCTGTACAAAGCGAAGAAATTACAATTGGTATCACCATCACTTTCATGTTCCAAAGTTTCTTTTTCAGTTCTCGAGCTAGGTCTAGGTACTTATCTTTCTTTTTTTCTTTTTTTTTTTTTTTTTGTTTGTTTTACCCAGTGATCAGTCGGAACGGTAAATTCCTCCGTTCAGCAGGGTTTTTTTTTAGACTTAAGTGTTAAGTCTCCTCATGTTTTCTCACTATTCTGGACTATTTTAATTATGCTGTAGTCTAGATGGTCTCCACTTTTCCTCTTATTTCTAAATCTTCCAATGTCCTTTACCAAACCTTTGGGGATTGTTTCAAGCGCACCAATTACAATTGATATCACCGTACCATATTTTTCTTTTTTTGTTCTCAGCCAAAGTCTTGGTAATTATCTCTCTTTCCTCTCTCTCTCTCTTTATTCTACTACGTGGTCCGCCGGGACTTCAAAGCCTACTTTTAGACTGGTTCACATTTTTGTTGTTGTTGTTGTTGTTGTTGTCTCTGACTATCGCTAGGATTTATGATCTTGCTGAAATCAGGTCATCTGTTTGTATCTCAAGATCCCAGAAAATTTTGCATGTCTCCTTTTCCAGGACGGATTCTGGGTTGTGCATACACCACTTTTTCGTATGGTTGAACTTAAATTTCTTTCACAATACTCAGTGGATCAACTCCCCCCACCACGTTGTGTGTAGTCTTAAATTCTTTTTGTCCTAATTTGCTGCATTCGATTATTATGTTATTGATTGTTTCGTTTCTATCACCATGTGTGTGTGTGTGTGTGTGTGTGTGTATTTACTAGCTCACTAAATATATCAGATACCTTTTTATGTCATTCTGGTCAGCTCTGATCAAAGTCTTGACCACTTAACTGAAATAGATGATTACCTCAGCTCGTATTTAACACCCATTTCAGTGTAAATGACTCTAATTTTATTTCTAGGTCAAAGCCTTAAAACTCGAGCGATAGAATGTAAGGGATTTATTGGTAGGTTTTTGTTACGTGTCGAATGACGGCATTTTCTCGTAAAAATCTTTCAGTCTGCAATTGATTAACTGTCATATCAATCGCTTTAAGAACTCTTAATGAAATAACAACTAATCCATATAATCTTACATGATTAGTTTTGTTTACTTTCTATATCAGTACTTTTATTGATTTAAAAGATATTGGCATATAAATGAAGACGATGCCTAGAAGTTTTAAAAAGTCACTTAAAGTCACAACTATAGAAATTGCCTGCATTTTCATTATAGAAAGTTAGCTTTGTTTGCTACTAAATTCTGTTACATAGTAGGTAGAGTGTTAACCAATGTTCCGGGTGATTGGAATTCAGGTCGAGAAGCCTCCTTACTTAACTCTCAGCATTTTAAAGTACATATCAAAAGTAAGTTGAATCCCTTCACCTTCACCTCGGTGTAGTAGCTATTGAAAACGGTCAGTCAACTTAAAACTTATATTGTTCTAGGCCAGTGTCCTATAAACCTTTCGGCACAAAGTCCCAATTGTATATTTTACAATTTTTACATGGATCAAAGAAATGATGAATTTTATATTAATTAATAAGTTTTAAAGATTAGTTTTTTTTTAGTAATCAGCATTTAGAATAAAACAGAAATATTATAATTACAAAAATAACTACTGGGTTACAGGTTGAATGTAGTGTGCGAATCTTGGCGTCAATAATGCCTGATAAAATAACACTTTCTGGTCTATCCATCCTATTAACTTTTATGTCGATTTCACTTATACAGAAGGATAAGACCACCCCAAAGAGGCGACTTGTTAGCCGTGGGTAATGACAGCCAATGCATAAGGACGAGGTCCTAGGGGTTGAGCAGTATGCGGTCCGGAAGCCAATGTGCTCACGTGACTTGCAACATTTCTCTTTTGCCCTTACTAGGCTAGACAAGTGGTTGGAGAAACCCGATTCGATCAACAGGCTTATCATTTCAAATTCTAGCACCTATATTATTGTTTTTAGCGTATTTTTCAAATTGATCGTATGGCAAAAAAATTGTCAAGCCCAATTTTTTCTAAAAGGTACTAACGGCCAATTGTGCAGAAATAGCTATACGTGAAGTTATTTAAACCGCGCCAATAAACGGTTAATATCAAATAGAGTTATTATCATTGAATGGAAAAACTTTAAGCTATATAACTGAGTGCAAAAAAAAAAAATAGGCTCGAAATCCTTCATTGCTCAATGAAGTTTCACAAGTTACGATCATCAGGCAGATAACGAAAGAAAATAAAGAAATCGAAAAAATCGAAACATACAATTAAAAAAAAACCGTTAGAACTGTGCACATATCCCTCCACCATGATATTTATTGTAATTCTGGCCTTATAAGCTTACAATTATATATATATATATATATATATATATATATATTAGATTTTATATATTTAATGCCATGGTAGTTTGTCTGCGACCTTCGGTTTCATGAAGATTTACAAACAGCAATCATCAGGCAGATAATGAATATATATATATATATATATATATATTGGGCATAAGAAACCTAAAAGGTTTGATACGCCATGAAACACCAAAGAAAGTAAACCTCCTTTAAAAGTAATCACTGGTTAGTTATTTCATGAATGGTCACCATATCAAGGCATTAGTTTCTGACGGGATCCTCTAAGCCAGAAGTTTCGGACTCCACACTTTTCGTAAATTATTATTTAGCCCAAAATATAGAGATTATGGCGTAAAATATAACAAATCTTGAAATATTGGTCTCATGGCTTCTAATGAAATGATCCTCAGCCTAAAATATCAAGCTAATGGTCAGTGATTGAAATATCTACCTTCCCGGTCTAAAGTTTGATAAAAATGTTATTTAGCATGCGTTTTCTGCAATTAACTTCGTAAGCATATAATGGTTGTAATCATCCAACCCCTCCACCACGAAGCGGATGTAAAACAAGATCAATTTCTAAGTGGCGTGCATCTGGTGTGAATTCAGTTTTCCATCTCCAAGACTCGTTGACATACCAATTATAAAGAGCCTAGTCTGCCCAACTATTTATAGCAATGTGTGTGGATACACGAGGCCCGTTACGTGAAGTTTCATATGGTTTATCATAAGGAAATGTACACTGTCTTGTACGAGATTTGAACTTGTGTTATCAACAACAATTACAGCTACGCTACAGAAACTAATTCAGCTAGGTTGATCCTGACTGAACTCTACATCTTTTCTTGTGTCAGCTTAATTTACGCTTACTAGTTTGTTTTGGGAATGATTTATTGATTTTAACGGCATGTCAACCAGTCTAGTGTTATTTTATGCCAAGGGTTTAGGGAATCATATTAATTTTACCTTCATGATTATTTTTGTTGTTCTTATTGAAGGGGTCATTTCCGTGGACACAATCCTAACGAATTCAAATCATATTTAAACAATTATATTTGACTCATAGAAAGGGTCCTAAAAGGTACTACCACTTCGGGTTATAGTGAACCTGAGAGAAACGGAAGGAAATCACACCACACTACCCAGATCTCTAGAATTGGATAGAGCCTTACCATTGGATACTGTTGTATCATTTTCAGGACACTCATTTCTTCGGTTGAGGGGCGATTACCACACAGCATATTTGAAACCGTTGGACAAGTTGGAATTTGTCATTTAATTTGTGGTATTGCGATGCAACAATGAATTCCTCAAATGTCTTGAATTCGATCCTCAGTGGAAGCAGAATTATATGGTCCAATGGCCGATTAGATCTAAAATTAACAAATAATTACACACCCATACTTAGATATACACACGCGTTCTTTTGTTTTTCCATGTGTACATTTGTATGTAAATAAAGGTGACTGAGTAAGCCCGATGCATATGTTTGTATCTCAATACAAAGACAAGGAAAGACTTTTTAAACGTAATGTAATTAGTTGCTCTAAAAATTTGAAGTAATTTGCTTTCTTTGCTTGCCCTGAGTGCAAAAAAAAAAACTAGTCATTAGTTAATTCATCAACGATTCTTATCTGACGAGGAAACACTATTTAAAGCTTGGCAACATTTTCCTGACGACCTGGAAAAATTGTCTCTTTTGTTATTTTATTGTGTTTTTAACATTGCTGGCTATTTTCATGAGATATATTTGGTTTTGAGAGTGTTTTTTATGTAAAGAAAGTGTGCATTCGTACGTCTTTAACCGATTGAATCACAAATAGTTTTTTTAAAGAGACAAATGTGTGTTCAGTCTATTTAATAATATGCATCTATGTATTTATCTAAGTGTAGGAATCCTTATGTGAATGAGCGAATTTATAGAAGTTTCAAGTGTGAAACGAGTACGGGGAAGAAGAAAGAAATGAAAAATAAGGAGATAATGAATGAAAGACTGCAGTAAATGGGAGTTGAATCTAGGAAAAAAATTAAAGAAAATAAAATAAAAGAAATAAGTATAAAATAAAGAGAGAAAGAATTAATAAATGAAGAAAAAAGAAAGACAGACATAAGGGCAAAATAAAAATAAAATGAATGGGAGTGAGGAAGAATATAAAAAAAGAAAAACGAAAACAATAATGGAATTGAAATATGTTCGAATGAATAAATAAGGAAAAAACGGGGATAGAAAAAGACGAGGGAAATAAAAAGTAATAAAAAGAAGATAGAAAAATATGATTAAAAAGAAAGAAATGCCATGATGACGCATGAATAAATCGAAACTAAAAAAATAAAATAGTAATGAATACATAAATAAATAAATTGATAAATGAAAAAAAAAGATCTATGAATATTTGAAAATAGAAGTAAAAAAAAATTACAAACAAGACAGAAAAAAAAACAAAATAAAAACAGGCGCCATAATGAAATAAAAAAAAAGAATCAAGTTATGAGAGAATGAATAAAAAAGGTTTAGTTAAAACTAAGACTAAAAAAATGAAAGAATTAAGTAAATTAATAATATTTAAAGAACGGTGTGCATATATATATATATATATATATATATATATATATATATATATGGGGAATTCTATGTGTCTGTGTGTAATTGTTTGCTAATTACAGTAAATTTTGAGTAAATTTTCATGTTAAGTATGAAGTGACATGTGTAGCCTTATCGCTATTCATAGGGTCTCAAGAGTTGACCGGGTTTAAGGTATTTCAGGTTTAAATTTGTACTAGACTTTAAACAAATGTATATATTGTATATGCTTAGCTTAGTTCATTCTATTGCATTCATTTGAAAGGAAATGCTTGTGCTAGACCAAACAAATAAGAATTTATCAAAGCAAATATTACAACATGAAATATACTAAATCTGTTAAAAATATAATAATAATAATAATGATAATAATAATAATAATAATAATAGATAAAAATTTTGAATAACAAAATTACACAAAATGGAACCCAGGCAACAGGCTTGGGTGTCATGATCAGCAGGTGCTCTCCTGATACCTAACATGGAAGGCCCGATCGTCATTCTGCGAATATTGGCTACTCTTTTTTCAGGTACACGAATGACGACTTAAGGAACCACAACAACCAGAGACCTAAATGCAAAACATGGACTAGGAAAACAACCAACTTGCACTACACTGCTATTTATGATTACCCTTCACAAAGAGGATATAGGGAAATAATGGTAGAGATCAGGCAAGAATGTGCTAGTTTTCAGAATACAAGCGAAATACTTGCCGACCAAGTTAGAACAATAATAAAGAAGGGTTAGTTTTCTGACATAGAAATACTAGAAATACACCAGAAGACAAAAAAACACGATAATGATTCAGTACCAGACACATCAAGAGTTGTCTGCCAAAAACAATCTAACAGAAATCAACTGCCAACTTCGGAAAATGGAAACGCCACACAACCAAACAATGCACACCCAATCAATCCTAAAGAAATACTATCACAAGAACAAAAGGTAAATCTAGAAAATTTAAAGAGAATTATGAACAGTGAAAGGACTACTTTACCATAATTAAGAAACATAGAATAGAGAATAGTTAAGACAAAAACGAATAAAATAAACAGACAGAGAGTTCTTTTTGATTTTTTTGTGTTGCCAACACCTAGGAAAATTTGTTCCAACGGATCCCCCCGACCGTCAGAAGAGGTTCCGGTTAGATTGTGTCATTTGTTCTCTGTGGATCTTTCAAAAATAGCGTGGGCACAGACAGAATTGATAAACGAACTATTCGAAAATGCATTTGGCAGCGTTACCAGGATTCGACCCTAAAAACCCACGACACAGCCAGACGCAGAATTCAACCGTAAAAACCCACAGCTATTTGGTACCGTGCAAACATATTAAGCACATTGTGGTCAGTTAGCGAACATTACATTTGGTGCTGTGACCCGGATACTATCACGTTTGGTACCGTACCCAAAATAAGTGCAAACTGTAGAATTATATAAGTATCTTGACCTTGCTAGAGAACCCCAAAACATAGGAATATGATAGTGAGGGTGAAGCCAATTGTAATTGGTGCGCTCGGAATAATCTCCAAAAACTTGTTAGAGAGACTAGAAGTTTTGAAAATAAGAGAAGTTCGGCGTATCCGGACTACAGAAAAATTAAGATTGGTTAGAATACTGAGAAGAGATCTAGAGATTTTAAGAGACTCGTTCTTACTCAAAATACAGAGGCAAATCATCAGTTTACGCCGGTGTAAACAAATCACAAAGATATAATAAACCCAGCACCTGTCCTAGAAAATGACTCGCCTAAACTCCTATGGGACTTTAACATACAAACGGATCACTTAATCCCGGCCAGAAGACCAGACCTCATAATAATCAACAAAAAAACGAGAATCCGCAAGATTGTCGACTTTGCTGTCCCAGCGGACCACAGAATAAATCTGAAGGAAAATGAAAAAAAGGATAAGTACCTCGACCTTGCCAGAGAAATTTAAAAAATGTGGAACATGAAAGTAACGATTGTGCCAATTGTGATTGGTTCGTTAGGCACAGTAACTAAAGGATTATTAAAGGGCCTGGAGGACATAGAAATTGGCGGATGAGTGGAGACTATCCAAACGACAGCATTGCTGAGGATGGCCAGAATACTGTGACGAGTCCTGGAGACTTGATGAGACTTGCTGTCACTCAAACTCCAGTGAAAAACCATTAGCTAACACTCATATGAAAAACTCTAAAGGAGTAAATAATAATAATAATAATAATAATTATTATTATTATTATTATTATTATTATAATAAAGATGATCCCTTTAGAATTGAGCAAGAGATTAAAATCTGACCATACAGCCAAATGGCATATACATCATTTAGACTCCATACTTACCTAGGTTTTGCTGGGCCGTCTGGCATTCATGTCGGATTGGGTATCGAAATGAATGGCAGATTCGAGGCCGAAAGGCCTCCAGCTTCGGCTGGGCCACCTTTGGGTTGGCGAGCTGCTTTTTTGACTCCCATGCACCCCTTGTATAGAACTAGACCTCACGGTCTAGTTCAAGCTATATTTTGGCATACGTGCCCGGATCTTGATTTAGGTCCGTGATACTGCTTGACTCATTAGACCCACATTGCACTTAGTTGGTCAATGACTAGCAGGGTTCGAGTCTTGGCTCGTTCCCGACCTTCCCCTCTCTTTTATCCCTACTTTAATTGACCTTCTGGCTTTTGACCTTGTGTCAAGTCCTGTTTCTGGTGGGAAGCAGCGACAAATATCATATATAATTTAGACTCCATCCTTGAAAATGAGACGCAGAAAATTGTCTGGATTTTTTTGATAGAAATGAGACCATCCACCAAACAAATAACTTGCCGTCTAGTGAATGTAACCGTTTCAGCAGATCACAGAGTGAAACTGGGAAAATTAAAAAAAAAAACTGTGGAACATGAAGGTGACAGTTATACCATTTGTATGGTGTGTTCTTAGAATAGTCTACATAGTCTTGTAAAAAAAAAACAGGAGGAATTGGAAATCAGAAGAAGTATCGATCCCACCCAAACTAGAGAATTATTGAGTTCTGAAGACTTGAGTGGACTTGCTGTCATTCGAAATCTAGATAAAGACCACCAGTTTACAGTGATGAGAAAATTTCGCAGGAAAGTAAAATAATATCAACCAGTTCTATCAGTATACGATATTTATTGAAAACTTTAAAATTGTGATAGAAATAAATTTTCAAGAATTAGCATACTTCCAACATTTATAATCCGTATCAAAGTAAGCAGCTGAGAAAGGTCAGAGAATCCTTGAGTGTCTCATATGTCATATAAAATGATTTATTGCGGCTTACCTCTTAGGAAAGAGAGTTGTCTACTTTGTACTATGGAGGCGCGAATAAAATCAATTGAAAATTATACTATTTTTTTTTTTTGTGAGCAGAATACTCATTTTGACAAATTATCATTACTTCCTCTTCCTACCGTCATGTCCTTTGCGCATTTTTCAACCATCATAAATCATAGCAAATCGAAATAATCATAAAATTGCTCGTTCACTTAGCAGAATTTTATGATACGTAAGTTATTTGATGATCCATCAAATGTTTATAAAATATATTTAAATTCATTCCCTGTGGGTGTGACTTAGTATATTCATTGCAACAAACCTGATTAAGTGATTATATTATAAAGGCATGTCAACCCGTGAGTGATATTTTATACGTGGTGTAAGTGAATCAATGTCATTGCATTCTATGCTTATATTTGTTTGTCTAGTTATGTCTTGGAACGTTTTTTCTTTAGCATAACCCCAACGAATAAGTTTTATTTTCAAAGGTATTTATTTAACCCATCGAGTACTGATATATTTAATTGAATGGAAGGATATATATATATATATATATATATATATATATATATATATATATATATATATATATATATATATATAATTAAATAATAGAAAGGAATCCGAGAGTATGGAGAAAAATTTAAAATCAAAGTAGTCAAAAGTGAAGAATTTATTGTGACAGTAAATCGACGTTACGTTTCTGTTTTAATGAAACTTCATCCAGACTTTAGAATGCTTATATCATGTGCTGATTGTGTTTACACATCGTTGTTCTATAAACGCTTGGTATCACCATTTTAATGTTCTGATGAAGGTTCATTAAAACTGAATGGTTTAACGTCGACTTTCCTTCATAAGGAATTCTTCACTTTTGATTACGTTATTATACATTTTTTCCCTATATATATATATATATATATATATATATATATATATATATATATATATATATTATTCGGTCCAGTTAAACTAGTGTCGGGAATAATTCCGTCAGGGCAAAAAAATCATTCAACTATGAACATTTAAATTTAACAGGATGGAAATAAATCTATAATCCTCATGTGACCGGTTTTTGTTTTTCTAAAAGAAATATATATATATATATATATATATATATATATATATATATATATATATATATATATAAAGTGTATTTCTCTGTTTTTGTCTTGCATAGTATTATTTGTATGCATTTGTATGCATCAAAAGCAGCACTGCTAAGAATTAGTGTATCGAGCAGCTTCTGGACCTTACAAGGTCAGGACCATTGTAAACCAGAGAGAAATGCCAATGAAGAGGTATACAACTCTTACTATAATTCTACAACTGGAGTCTCAGCATGAAATGCAATATAGGTTCAGGTTTTGCTATTTGGCTGGTGGTGGGGGTCTTACACTTTTGCAGGAAATTCTAAGCTCAGCAAACAGAACGGTCAGCAATATCTGTTGGAAATAATTCCGACGTTGTATTTACTTGAATGTTTGTTTTGGAGGTGCCCGTGGTGTAATGGTTATCGTCGTAGGAAATGGATACGGTGATACGAGTTCAAATCCTGGACGAGACTGATTGCATATCACATAGCACTAATCCCCTTGAAAAAGGTATGAATCCAATTATTCTCCCTCCAGCTATGGGTAAATAGTAGGGCATACTGGGCTCTTCAGACTTGGTGAGGCAACTAGTCTAGGAGAAGGAAAACTCTGAATTCAAACCTTTTTAACTCCGCTTAAAATTGACCTTGTGTCATATCCTGCCCGAGCGGATGGGTTGGTAAATATGATTTACTTGAATGTTTGCAATTTTTGAAGAAGTACAATGAACCTTTCTTACTTTGGAGGAATTACTTGAGTTAGTTTTCCTGGAAACATTTATACCTAGAAAAAAAATAAAAGGTTGATTTTAACTATAAATAGAAGAATCTCTGAAATCAATATCTTTTCAGTTGTATATTTCTTTTATCTTAAATTTCGTTGTTTTTCATCGCAACTACTCTGGTCGCCATGTTATTGTACCTAGTAATATCATATTGAATTCATTTACGACGGCACATCACGTGAACTCGTTGTTTCACGCTGATAAAACGGTCCATGATGATATCGATGTTTCTATTTAATAGAAAATGAAAGGTTATAATTAGTAATTTATAAGAATTGTAATAGCCGTCTCAAATCCTCAATTGACCTAGTGCTTGGCAGTAGAACCTATAACAAAAAGTCATCTACGGGAACTCTCGTCCTACGCAAAAAACTCGTTCCTATTTTAAAGGGTCAGCCAGCCGTTAGTTAGCAATCGACAGAGCGACAAGGTACAACATAAATTTCGAGACTTTTGAAACCGTATCCTCATTAGTAGAGTGCTACCATTTACGGGGATCATGGAATAAGTTTGCAGACCCTTTTTCTTATGGGCACTTTTATTGATTGTACACACATGAAACTCTACTCCCCTTCGAAGTAACCTCATCTGGCTGCAATGCACTTGTATCGTTCCAACAACTTCTGGAAGGCCCCATGGAAGTCCTCTTGTGTGAGGGTGTCAGTAACCTTCGTCACAGCCTCTCTCATCTCCTCAATTGTCTCATAACGACAGCCTCTGAGCTTAGGGAATAACCAAAATCTCTTATGCCACTCAAAAACTGATGCTCGATTTATGCAAGATCCTCCAAAAGCAGTCTGAAGCATTCGATACGTTTCTATGCATTTTTCTAAGGTAAAAACTTAATTTTATTGCATATCGTTCTTCTAAAGTGTCCTCACGTCCAGATTGCATTTTTGAAATTCACCAGCTGTGACAATCAGGCTTTAGTAGGGTGTATTCCAATTGCTGCTGTATCTGTTGATTTGAACTTGAAACCATAAAAATTGGTCAGTCATCGTATAAGGTTTATAGCAATAACATACTGAAGTTTCAAGAGTCTACGCCAATTTTAAATGCCTGTAAAAAAATGTCTGGAAACTTATTGAAGACACCACGTATCAAACAATTCATCTTTACTTCATCAACTCAAAAATACCACATCATATTTCCCGGTTTTTGAGACCTATTCAGAGAAAAGTTACAACACTATAATGAAGTGAGTGGTATTTATGAGTGAATATGTGTCTGACATTCCTTTTTTTCCCTTTTCCTGGAGTGAAATTGTTGTCATCTCTGCATTTCAACTTTGTCTTTACTAATTTTCTTCGAGACTTCGCTATGCCTCATAAACAGTGTTTCACCTGGGATTTGTATATTTAGAAAATTACATTTAGTGTGGACTCAGTGCCTGTAAAGTTATCATAACGCTTCTGAATGGAAAATAAATTGATTTGTATTCTAATATAGTGTATTTTAATTTGGTTACTCAAATAAAAATATCGCCATGATTCTTTTTTTACTTTTGAATTACGCCTACAAAAAAATATGAACAGTTGAATGATATTGAGTGATTAGAAATTAAGGAGGCACATGTAGTATAACTGCTTTTGTTGTAAAAATGGACTTTGAGATCCTAGTTCAAATCTTAGACGAGGCTGCGTGCTTTTAATTTCAGATTAATGGGTTTGAAAAAGAAGGAATTCATCTATTCTCTCCAGTTAGTAGTAAATAGTAGGACATACTGGATCCTTTAGCCTTGGTAAAGCAACCTATCCTTATTAATTTTTGACTGGTGTTTCATCATAATTGCTTTCGTTTCAGTTTAATGCTGCCGGTAAAAAGCACGGATAGGACGTGAATTTTGGAGCGTATTCTCTCAGCATAATCATCTGCGTAAACTAGCACGTATAGACTGATGTTACGATGGGAACGAAACTAAAGTTTACATGAAATAAATACCCGTCAAAAATTAATGAGGCTGAGTTTACTTATGCTATTTACCAAGATACACTTAAGTTTCTAACAACGCCAAAAGTCAGCTGTGCGCAGGAACGCTGGAGTTGTCATTTATTTAGCTAATCTTGATACAATGATACAATGATGGGGCACCCCAAAATAATCGAACTCACAATAGTCTGCTAGCCTTGTTCATTAATCATTTGACAAGCCAACACCCACCTAGGAGTTTATTTTGCAGTTACTTCTCTCGAATAAGATAATTTTTTTTTTCCTATTGCCAGTTTTCTTGGGTTTTTTTTGCTTCTAGAATACAGGATATCGCAACACTTAGATTATATTTGTTTAATTGAACAGCCTGGCAAACTAGATTGAAAATAAAGCTTAGGCCACAACATTATTTGAACTGTTCTGCCTCATCACAAGTGCCCAAATGGCGAAAATTAACAATGTCAATACGTCAAGTAAGACATTTTACAGCTTTTGATGAACTAATACGATGAGAAACATAGGTTATAGGAAAATATAAACATATTACTATATTTGAAATGTTCTTATTGGTTGATTTTCGTTGACTAATTTTCACTTTCTTGTTTATATCAGAATTGAAGGAAAGGCCAGAGGCTGAAAATTCTATTTTCGTCGGAGATTACATCTTTGTTTCCGGTCCACGTTCCTTAGTTAACTGTTAGATAATATAAAACGAATTGATACTGACAACGAAAAGCAATAAAAAATATGAAACAGAAACTAGAGATAAAATCATCATGCATTCCCAATTTCCTCTTAGGAAATGTTCACATTATGAAATATTATCCAAGATGGTTTCTGTAGCAAAGACGTTTGTTAGGTAACCATAAAAATTTTTTACTGACAGCAATGTCTAAATTGATTGAGTTGTGCATTTTTTGTTCATAATTATGTGTAGCTTTATGGGAAAAGTCATACAAAAACATTTTATTGCGTAACCTAATGAGTAAACTCAAGTAAAGAGCTGCGTCCTCAAATTGTATTTTAAACAAATTATAGCTTGTTTCTAACATTCAGGTAACTAGATTATTTTGCTTAAAGAGGAAATATTTACAAAGAAAATGTAATATAGGAGAAAACGAGTGAAATCTAAATTTGAAATTCATAGTAAAAATACATCATAAATGCCGCAACAAAAAGCCCTTCAATTACAAGAGCTAAGATTAGAAGTGAAATAATTAAATCTCCAAAGAGTTATGTCCCTTGGTTTTACTCAGTTGAAGAAACAAAAATAGATTAGATTGACAAAGGAATTAAATAAAATGGAAGACAATCGAAAAGAAGCCTTTAAAATGATTAAAGGCTGTAAAAATTTAATTCAGTTTTTTCTTTTTCTTTCTTTCTTTTTCCTTTTTTTTTTTTTAGTGTGTGACCTTTAAAAATGTTAATGTCTATTTCCCACTGCCGTTCAGGTAGAAATTCAGGTTTTGAATGATAATTTTAAGCTTATTTTCCACACGAAGAATAATGCTGAAAAATAACCCTTCGGCCATCATTTTCTTCACTCAGCACAAGTTTTGGTATTTTTTATGATAATTTAAAATTGACGACAAGGATTAGAATACACGGATTTTATCCCTTGCTTTTGGGGTAAGACCCATTAAATTAAGGGGTGTCCTGAGTATGACACTAACATACATCTGATTGTGAGGCTTCAGTGATAGAGTAACCCCTTTATTAATATGACTCTTATGTCCATACTTATCCGGAGTACTAATTTTTGCTTGTATCCTTACAATGAGTAAAATAGATTTGCTTGAAAATAAGTAATGCTAAATAGGAATACATGAAACCAGATAAATGTGTGTAAATTTCATTTATTAAAAAAGTCATTGAAGATATAACTATTTTATGGTTTGATACTTGAAATCATATACATGTCTGAATTATGTGAAACTAAAGAATCTAGTGCATATTAGATAGAAATATTAAAGATATCGTATGGTGGGCGACACAGAATATTGCAGGAATTTTGTTTAGTAAAATAATTACTTAAAACACGGAATACTTGAAAACCTAGTATTGTGTACAAATAAGTATTATTAGACTGAACAATCTGAAACCTTATAATAGTATTCAAACAAGAATTTTTGAATGGTAATAGTAAGTTGAAGTCATATATTTGATCAACTTTAGCATTCATAAAAACAACTAGATTTAACATGCCGGAAAAAAATCAATCATCTAATAAATAAACCAACTAAAATGATAGATGATGGTATTATTCCTTAAACTTCTTTTTGGTCACCAGAAAATCATGACGTTTATTTTTTAGAAATCAAGTTCCATTACCATCTTTAATACAAGCTGTGTCAAACACTAACTTTCTGATGGCGTTTATAAATCACACAAAAACATAACTTTGTGCTACTATTAATTCCTTTACATTTAACTTTACAGACTGTTTTCAAATAATTGAATGAAAACGATCATATATTTTGAGAAATGGTTAAGAAATAATCCTTTTTATATGATCTATTATATAGATATGTTTTTGATCATGAGAGGGTAAAATGTAAATCTATATAATATAAAATGATGCTGCTTTTAATTGCTTAGCCTTTCTGAGAAAAATTGTAAAGATCATAATTACTTTTTAGAAATGTAAATAAACGTTTTCTATATATTTTAATACATCTGTTACATTCATCAAATTAGGGCTAGTCTCGAAAGTTTATCATTTGATAGAATGATTGTAATAAGTCTTTTTATTCCTATATATTCATTTTTCTAGATAAAGAAAATAAAAGAATTGATAAAATAATAATATACTTTAGGGAATGTCACAGTTCATATGACTGGGTTGGAAGACAGACAAGAAGCCCAATATAATTACCTCCGACAGAACACATCAAAGTTATATCTTTGTGCTTAAAAATAGGTAATACTGAATATTATTTATTTAAATCAATATCTATTTATTTTTGATCTGTCCAAGGTCTAGTTGCTTTAGAATCTTCAGGTTTAATATATAATCATTCACGTCATCGCGAAAGCTGTGATTACGCCAATTATAATATGCCATTAAATTTTAATTATATGTCAATTCTTCATTAGTTTCTATTTGTTATTTTTCATTAAATACCATAAGAGATATTTATTTTATTCTGTTTTTTTTTTTTACTTCGGTGTTATTTTCTGAAAACATGCAGCTCTGTAAATAGCATCAGATAATAACATCTACGAATATGATAACTTAAGTACGTGAACAAATTGAAAAAAGAGGAGAATAGTGAAGATAAAAGTGGAAACTATTTTAATTTCTCTGTCAGTATCTCTCTCTATATATTTTTTTTTTTTTTCATCATACAACGTGTGAAAGCACGTGCGATACCATGTCCTCATCAGCCGCCAACCAAGGGTGATAACACAGTTTCGGTAGATCAAGGCGGTACTACCACTCCTGGCGCTACCAAGCAGCTTTTGCCACTGGACAGGGTATAAGGAGAATTATATATATATATATATATATATATATATATATATATATATATATATATATATATATATATATGTATATATATATAATCTATTAGATAGATATGTTTTTGATCATTTGAGAGTAAAATGTAAATAAATAAATATATATATATATATATATATATATATATATATATATATATATATATATATATATATATATATATATATATACATACATACATATATACGCCAGATCAACTAAGAGCAGAGACTACATATATAAATATATATATATATATGTGTGTGTGTGTGTGTATGTGTGTGTGTGTGTGTGTGTATGTGTGTCTGTGTGTGTGAGTGTGTGTGTGTGATATTTCAATAAATCAAATAAATTCACAGAAATAGCCTAGTAATTAACCATAAAAAGGATATTAGTACAGAGACACACACATCCTCATAAACAGACTCACACATATATATGTGTGTGAAGATGTGTGTGTGTGTGTCTATGTCTGTGTCTGCCTGTCTGTATATATATGTGTG
>OY757920.1:95839757-95854757 GCA_963585895.1 Sepioteuthis lessoniana
GCAGCTGTAACCGTGTAATGACTACTGAATAGATGCATCCCTAGGACTCTTGCAAAAAATCAAGATAGGAATGGCATGGAAGCAATACATGACAAAACAGTATCAATACGGCCACTTACCAATTAATTCATAAAATATCCAAGTTAGACGAACAAGACATCCAAAATACAGCAAAAAATCCAGGAAAAACTGATTGCCTCGTACATATTGACGCTCCAGTTTTTGGCTGACCAGCAAAGATTATCTATGCACAGATACTGGATACAATCGAGAGGACGTTTCAAAAGCGATTGAAAATAAGTACGGATCGCTAAAGAAAGTCAATAGACTTTGTGCAATCAGTACAATATGATAGTGATGATCATCTGATTGAATAACTTTACCGAAACAAGTGGCCACAAGGATAAAACTATGGATTCGTTGAATTAAAATATATATTTATATAATATTAAATTCTGTATGATATCTTGTGCCCTTTGTGTGATTCCTCATGTCAGATGGATATTTTCCTTCGGCTGCAATCATCCATGAATTGTTAAATGTATTTAAATACCAAATCACCGAACATAAGATTCTATGTCATTTGGTGTTTATTAATTGTATGATATTATGATTATCGTAGGAAATTGTAAATAAATGTTCAATTGTATAAGTATATATATATATATATATATATATATATATATATATATATATATATATATATATATATATATACATATATATATATATATATTCTCATCCACTGACAGAATGTTTCGTTCTCATCAGTGTGGATAGACGGAATAGATTCCCGAAGCTGGGATTGAAACCTGGTTGACTGTAACGCCAATAAAGAGAGAGAAAGACAGACAGAGAGAGAGAGAGAAAGAGAGACAGAGAGAGAGAGAGAGATTTACGGACGGGACTGTGTGTATGTGCGAGTGTTAGCGTCTCTCTTTGTTTTCTCTTTGTATATATATATATATATATATATATATATATATATATATATATATATCCTTTATATAAAGACAAAAAGAAATCATCCACTTTCTTGGTATCATTATAAATTTATTTCAGGTAATTTAGTAATTATTTCATGATAACATGAATTACATTTTTGATATTCATAAAACATAACAGTCTCAACAAAAGTAGAATATAAGCTGTATCTATAGTTTTAAAAAAGTCACGTACCAAGATTCACTTTTTCTAGGATTAGGTTTTATAATTTTCAGAAGTATGTAAATTAGTGGTATCAGTTTTTTCTGTATTTTATAGGATTGTGTAAACATTATATAAATAAGAAATAATAAAATATATAATGTCTTTAAATTAGAACATTTTTTCTTGATTAAAAATATGATAAAACATATTAAAATTATTTTGATAAAAAAATTATCTTAATCTTCAAAGAATAAAAATCCGGATTTTTTTTCAAATCCCATTCTCATAGGAAGCAATATGTAAACATCTAAAAAGAATTTTGGATTATTTATCTGTGGAAGATTTTTTTTAAAAAATGAAATAAGTTTATAATGATACCAAGAAAGTAATTTTTTAAAATGTTTGCCGTAAAATAAAAAAGAAATTTTAGCTCTGCCCGTTGAATGTTGATGCATCCATAATCCCAAATTACTAATACATCCATAGCCGGTGGGATTGAGGACTCAAATTGGATACTCCTACACCTGGGATCTTCTCCTTTAATCATATATATATATATATATATATATATATATTAAAATTCAAAAGATGTAATTCATCAAAAATTTATTTCAAGAATCTGTTTCTACAGATTGCTTCCTGAGATAGCGAACAATTTCAATCGAGGATTACAGAAAGGAAGTTTATCCTAATTCTACGGAATTATGCAGCAATATATACAACCTAAACTTTTTACGCAATAGAGTATTATATAGTTTTTATCGCGTTACTTATTCAGTGCTACACCAGAAAAATTAGAGCTACAAAAGATATTTTACATTTGAAAGTTTTAATTAATTTCCCGTTTCTTAATATAACCTATAAAATTCCTATTTTCATTATAATCTGAATATTAAGCTCTTCCTAATTTATCAATTAAACCTAACTATTAATTCAATAATTTAAAAAATCGTATATTCTGACTATAATCGTTCTTGTAAAATAAAATATCATTAATTATATTTAAAATATTTTACAGGGAGAGAACGAAAGAAAGAGAGATAAATCAATTGTGACGTAAAGGTTTTTTGTCTTTTGTAAATAAACACGTCAAGCCGAGTTCAAATCCTGGACGAGTCACTTTACATCGTCCCTTAGAAAGTCTATGAATCCTCCTTTTCTTCCTCCATTAAAGAGAAAACAGAATGGAAAATGGTAATCTTTAGGGTTGCTGATTTCCAAATTAGAATTTTGGTTGGTTGGTTCGAGGGGTTTATGACATATAAACCTTTGTACGTTATTTAAAGCCAAATCCATTTTTATACAATTCTATTGCAAAGAATTCAGTTTATCATGAATACAGTTTAGTTGTTAAAAACGTTTCTATTTCAAGCTATTCAGTTTAGTCAGACAGTTGTAATTCAGCTAAATCAATTTAGTATAAGAGATTTTGTTTACACACAGTTAAAACGACAAAACGGTTCTATATTAAACATTTCCGTTTATTGAAGGTAGAGTTTCAATGTCAAAAACAGTTCCATTTCAAAGAATTCCGTTTAGCATAAGTACGCGAATCTAAATGTAAATACCCAGTTTATTTGTCAAAATTATTTCTATTTCAAGCAATTCAGTTTAATCAAACAGTTCTAATTCAAACAATTCAGTTTAGCATATGTATGCAGTTGGTTCTATTTAACCCATACATAGAGCCCTATCAGGTGCTACCTTTCCGGACCACAGTGGTCCAGGGAGCAATGGCAATGAAGGGGTACTTTATATTCACCCAATCTCCATCATCACTGGAGCCTCACCATCAGATCGTTTAATGCCATATCCAGGAAGGTCATTGGGGCGTCTTGCCCCTCGGCAGAGGTGCAGTCGGTGTATTCTACACCCCTCCACCGACCGGGCAATAGAATTTTATACAAGAGAATCTCTGACAAATTGGTGCACAATTCATTCGTTATCAGTTTATCTAAAAATGTATTTCTACGCAATTCTTCACCATTATAAATATGACTGGACAAGGCATCGCCTTGCCAAACACGGGCATTATTCTCGGTGTCTTACCCTGGTCTCGATGGGCCTGCGAATTTCTTGAACGACCGGGATTAATCCATGTTGTAGTTTAAGATCCGGATAACGAATAAACCACAACACGTTTGGGCAATTAAACGGGCACCCCAGCCTAATTACATAAGGAAAAAAAAATCTGTCACCAAAACTAAAACAGCAAAGCTTTGCAACACTAATAGTGTTTAAGGTATATTATTGAAATCATGATTCATCAATATTTTACATAAGACATTTTATTCAGAGACCGACAGTTATTAGTTTATTTTTATCTTCCACTCCGGCAGTTCAATACAAAGCCATTAAGCTCAGAATCCGTTGAAATCCACCTTACGTCTGCCTTCAAACTCCCTCAGATTCGGTCTGAATCAGTCTGCATCGTTCTCTTTTTCCGTTTATTTTCTTCAAGTTTTAGTTTATGTATTTTTCATAGATTTCTCAATGATGTGTAGGGATTATTTTAAGAGCAAGTCAACTTGTAGTAACTTGTGTGCATAGAAACCTCTGGAGCTAAATTCAGTCACAGAAGTCACTTTAATGATCAGTTAATTTTGAAATGACAACATTTTGTTTTCATGATTTCGTTTTACTTTTCACCATCCAAATTTCAAAATTTTTAGAAAACCATTATAACTTTTGTCTTTCACTGAATTATTCCCATATTTGACACGTTCTTTTGATCAAGAAACTTCAAGCACTAAATTTTTTGTAGAAATATCCATGATAAAATAAAGAATACTGTTCTTTCGACACAACTTAGTTAAAAGCTATTATTGATTCACAATCTCAAGTCTTCTAAAATCCGTATTAATTACATTCTTTTTCAGGTTAATAAACTCCCTCTGTCGGTCTAGGAAATTTACTATGTTACATAAAAGCTTAATCAGTGTAGGATGTACAACAGTTAATACTAAACTGTTGGTCCCTTAAGCATTGAAATTGACGGGTGTCTCCATTATATATATATATATATAATGAAAAAAAAATTAAATATTCAGTGGTTTTGTTGATCCATATATGAAGTATGAATCATCATATATAGATATTTTTTGTATTTACCTAAAGTAAGTAAAATAAAATTGGCATCCATAGTCGATGGTGATCAGAATGCTCCCTTTTCAATCGCTACTACACCGAGGTGGAGGGGAGGGTGGAACTCCTTTCCCTGGATTCCTCCACTTTACCCTTGATATGTACCTTATATTGCTGAGTGTTCAGCAAGGAGGTATAAAATACCATTTGTAAAGTCTTTGGTATGACTCAACCTGGGATTGAACCCCGGTCTCCCGGATAATTAGAGAAAAACACTCTATCCACTAGGCTAATTAGCCTATTGTATTTAATGTCAGTTTATTTCCATTTCTCACTCTCTCTGTCTTTGTGTGTCTCATCCTAATACTCATATACACACACAATATATATATATATATATATATATATATCATCAACGTCATGTCATGCCGCTAGCACGGATATCCCTGACCCTCTCTCGCCACTTCTCCATATCGTTCATCGCCTCCAGCAGGTCTTCAGGGCTACATCCCGTATCCTCACATAGCTGCTGTATGTATGTTCGAGCTGGTCGTCCTGCTTTTGCTCGGCCATTTGTGGGGGTCCATAGAAGTACATCACTTATGAGCTCGTCCCTGCTTCTCCATCAGTGTCCTGCATGTCTGGTTCGTCTAACTTGGATAGTTTTCATGATGGGAGGCTGGTGGTCGTATAGTTGCCTCCAGGACTTGTTCAATATTGCTCGCAACATTCTTGTGTAATTGCCGTCTAGGTTCTTCCCCAGCCGTTTAGTTAGCGTCCAAGTAGTGCATCCATACAGCAGTATCGATATAACTGCTGCCTGGAAGAAACTGCATTCCATTTATTCCGTCAGGTCTGATTTCCATATGATCGATAGCTGTCCATGCCTTCGCTAAGCAGCATGATGGACGTAATGGTATGCGAATAAACCCTTTGACAGCCAAACTCAATGCCTAACCTGGTCCTGGACGTGTGAGTCTTGCGGTTTAACGCTCAGGATCGTCAGTACAATCGGGGAGCTACTGCTGCTCATCTATAAGAGTGGCTTCTATAGATGAGAATAAAAACTGCCATGAAAGATAACCATTAACCACACTCAAATCACATACATAAACCGCATCGCTGATTGCATCGGCCGTAGAAGATAAGATAGATATAATATGCATTCAAGAACACAGATACACGCACACCGAAGATATCAAATATCACGAAACTGGCAATGGATGGACGTTAGCCTCTGTATCAGCATGGAAAATCCCTGTCAATTCCACGGTAGAAGCTGTAGGAATGCTTATAGGACCAAGAGCGTTAAAAACACTTAATAGCATTGAGAGAATACTACACAGGATGATAGCAACTTCGTTTAATGGCAACCACAGAGCAGCAATGCTCTCCTGCTACAGCACTGCCAATGTTAGTGAAGAAACTGAACTAGTCTCCTTCTACGATGAGCTATCCTCTCTAGTGCGTAGCATTCCGAAACACAACGTGCTAGTCATTGGCGGAGATATGAATAAACGGAAACAATAAATACAGCCTCCACAACACGTCAAATAGTAATGGACAATATCTTACAGATTTTATGACTGAAAATAGATTAACGTGCCTCAATACAAACTATCAAAAAAGGGAGGGAAAATTATAGACCTACATATACGCGAACAATAGTAAAGCACAGATAGACTACGTCTTTATAAACAAGAAATGAAAAAATAGCGCAAGGAATTGCGAGGCATACTCCACTTTTGAGGGTGTGTTCTCCGATCACCGAATAGTCACGGCAAAAATGCGACTAAACCTACGAAAAAACGCCACACGAACAGCGACCACCAAACACTATGACTGAGCCCTACTTAACAACAGAGATATAAGAGATAAATATGTATTAGAATTAAGAAACAGATTCGAGACACTACAAGAGAAGACAGAAAAAAGGTACCCCAAATGACGAATATGAGAATTTCGTCAACGCACACCTCGAGGCGGCAGCGAAGTGTATTCCAACAAACCCTGAACTAAATATTGAATCCCATGGGAAACGTTAGCGGTTAGAGAAAAACGTGCCCACGTGAAAATTGCCTCCAAAAGCTATCGGAAGAACCCAACAAACACAATGCCATATAACTAAAAAAGGCGCTATATGAATTAGCAGGCATATATCTAAAAGAACAGACAGAATTCATACAAAATCAGATAGATAAGATTAGAGACTCAGTGGAAGATAGGCAATCTAGGATAGCCTGGCAAACAATAAACGAAGTGAGTAGAAGGAAGAGCACAGCCAAGGCAAAATTGAAAGCTGCAAATCAACAAGAAAGAATAAAACTGTGGAAACAGCATTTCGAAAATCTACAAGGAAACCCACCAAAAGTTACGCATGAACCAATCACCAGAATTATTAGTAAGCAATAGGACATTAAACTAGGACTGTTCACTCAAGAAGAACTCAACTCGGTTCTTAGAAAAATTAAAAATAGGAAAGCTGCTGGGCTTGACGAGATTCTCTCAGAAGTATGGAAGACCAGACAATTCGACGACATACTGCTCCGACAACGCAACGCAGTCTATAATCAAAATCCGAATGATGGGTGAAGGGATGCATCCCCCCTTCCTTTAAAAGGGTGACCTCAGATTAGCCAAGAACTTCCGAGGCATAACACTTACATCCATAGCAGCTAAAATTTACAATGCCCTAATATGAAACTGCTTAGAACCCAAAATCGAAAACATTCTTAGGAAAAACCAAAATGGTTTCCGAAAAAATAGATCCACAACCTCACAAATATTTACCATCCGTAGAATCCTTGAAGGCGTACGGACAAAAATCCTACAGGTGACATTACTATTTGTCGACTTGACCAAGGCCTTCGATTCTATTCACAGAGGGAAGATAGAATAAATCCTACTAGCATACGGCCTACCAAAAGAAACCGTAGCAGCAATAACGATTCTCTACAAAAACACCAAATTGAAAGTACGTTCACCGGATGGAGACACAGAATACTTCGACATTGTAGCAGGAGTACAAGGGGTCACGCCAGCGCCATACCTCTTTATCATCTGTCTAGACGACAAGGTTAGAACATCGATTGATAAAATCAGAGAAAACGGCTTCAAGCAGACAAAGAAAAGAAGCACAAGGTACCCCGCAAAAACAATCACCGACACCGACTATACCGATGACATAGCGTTACCGGCGAATACACCCAACCAAGCCGAAACACTTCTGAATAGTTTGGAACAAGCCGCCGCAGGCACTGACCTCCATGTCAATGCACAAAAAACTGAATATATGTGCTATAATCAAACAGGCAACATTTCCACACTAGATGGAACCTCTCTGAAACTAGTAGGCAAGTTCACCTACATAGGAAGCAGTGTCTCATCAACCGAAAAAGACAGACAGACACACACACACACACACACACACACACATATATATATATATATATATATATAATGTGGGAGGCAATAGAATCTCTTGTAGACATTTACTGAAATGACAGTCCAGGATTTACTATTGAGATTTTTTTTTAGATTAAACCAACATGGATGGTCCACTCGTTCGCATATGATGACACCGACACGTGATAACTACACCTACATTATGTTTCTTTGGGCATAGTATTTATCCAGCATTCCACAAAACTGGAATAACCGTATACACGATAATGATTGAGGATTGTCGAAAGTACATATATTCGGACTGCACTAACAGAGACTCCGGACAGTAGCTGGCATTGGTTTCTATGTGAATGTAAATAAACTGAGTACATTTATTCTAAAAAAAGGAGCCACCTCCACTCTAAATCGTAAGCCTCTAAAATTACTGGACTAATTTACATAGTTTATTTTCAACCCCTGATCTTCTGAAAGTAATGCCAACCTGCCCCTCGTGAGGGCGTTGGTGGCTTTTCATAATGTATTGATCATATGGAAGTCCGTTCAACCAGACAAAATAAAACAGAATTTTTGTTAGAGGTAGATGTGTCCATACTACTCTATGGCTGTACTACATGGACTTATGCACATATAGAAAAAGGCTGAATGGGAACTTCACAAAAATGCTACGCGCTGTTTTGAACGAATCCTGTTTGTCACATCATACAAAACTGCAGCTATACAGCTACCTACTTCCCATCTCACAATTCATTCGAGTAAATCGAACAAGACAGACGAAGTACTGCCGGAGAGGAAAAGATGAACTCATAAGCGACATTCTCTAATGGACACCAACCAAGACTTGCTTAGATCAGGTCTGTGGGGACATAAGCTATAGCCTTGAAGATCTGGCTATGCTCGATAGGTATAGAGGCAAAAGAGACTCAAGGAATTCCAAGCAGTCATCGCAACTTAAGGATGATGTAGATGATATATATATATATATATATATATGGGGGGGTTGTAAAGATGAATAAAAGTGCTCAGACAAATAGATATATTTCTTTTGTGTTATTTAATTTTCGATTCGACAATATTCAGCTGCGTCGATTTACTGAAGGATGTATTTCTTTTAAACAAAGAACATTTCAGGAACGAATCTGAAAGCTCAATTTTATCTTTAAAAACCTACACTGAACCTCAGACCTCGTCAACAAAAGTTCTCACTGAAACATTCGAATCCCTCGAGTATTTTCAGCTCAACCGAATTTCTCAGCAATCAAAACCAAACTTTTATCCTCTTTTTTCAAAAATGCTAAGCCCCGAATTAAACGCAAATATGGACACTTTCGTAATCTACAACAAATCGTCAAAAAGCTGCATATTTTTTATTGTATTTACTGCAATCGACTGTAGGTTATTTTAACATGACTATGACTGACCATATGAAAAAAATCAACAAAAGCAAAACTAAAAAAAGAAGAAAAAATGACTCAAGCCAGTTTATAATATCAAATAGTCTAATTGTCTTCATTGGGAATCCTTTTTGAGATAAGGCTTCTTAATCTGAGCATTGATTTTATTGCGGACTTTTGTCCTCATCTTGGTAGTTTTTTGTTGTTCTTCTCACTACGTTTCGGCCAAATTTTACCTGTGGCCGTCTTCAGGTTATTAACCACGACCTCGGATAGGAATGCTGAGTATTGTAACCGTATCCCCAGTTTTTATGGCCTTCCATACTTGTTGTCTATCGCACCACGTTTTCAAATCCTGGACGAGACTGATTTCATTTCACATAGCATTAATACCCTTGGGAAAGGTATGAATCCAATTATTCTCCCTCCAGCTATGGGTAAATAGTAGGGCGGATTAGGTTCTTCAGCCTTGGTGAGGCAACTAATCTAGGAGAAGGAAAACTCTGAATTAAAACCTGTTAAACTCCGCTTAAAAATTGACCATGTGTCATATCCTGCACGAGCGGAGGGGTTGGTAAATAGGATCGCACCACGTTTTGACCAAGTAGCCCTCTGGCCGGCTTGGGTGGGAATTGAAACCGTTATCTTCTGACAATGCTCAACTGAAACCGTAGAGTTTCAACGCCGATATCCTCTGCGCCATGGATTTTTTGGTCTTATTAATCCAATTATTTATTCTCCGTAACTGGTCTTCCATAGTCTGGTCCATACCGAATTTGTAACTGTCTTTATTGTGATTCCTTTTTGAGATGATGCTTCTCAGTATTAATTTTATTGCGGACTTTTGTCCTCAGTTTGGTAGATATTTGTTGATTTTCTCACTACGTTTCGTGGTGTGATAGACAACTATGGAAGGCAGTAATTACTGGGGATACGGTTACAAGACTCAACATTCCTATCCGAGGTCGCGGTTAATCACCTGAAGACTGTCAGAGGTGAAATTTGGCCGAAACGTAGCGAGGAAAACAATAACTACTAAGATGAGGACAAAAGTCTGCAATAAAATTAATTCTCAAATAATCTAATCTACATATAAAGATGTTGTACCTTGGTATATCCTAATCGAACTTTCACCAGAGAATACAAATGGAATAAGAAAAAAATATAAAAACAGACTGATAGGTAAATTTTACAATCTCACTCGTATCAGTGAGTACGTACATTTCATCGAATTATTTTTGTTATTCTGTAAAACTGATAAACATGAAACATTTTTGTTTTGTTTTAATATATACCAATATCAAACCAGAGAGGCAATCTTTATGAAAAAAGGGTTATCTTTTGTGCAAAAAAAGGGCTAGAGAAGCGGGTATTTTTAATCAGTAGTTTATATTTATTTACCAATCGAATCTCGTTTTAAAATATCTTCGAGATTCTCAGACGACAATATTTGAAGGATCAAAATCCAATATTATGTAAGAACTTTTTTCCTTCCAATGTTATTAAAATTACATTTTGACCAATTAGAATTATAGATAAATCAGATTTTTCATCAAATTTCGATCCTGACTCAATCTTATAACTAAGTAATATTATATTTGAAATTTTGATTAAATTTATGAATCCATTCTGTAGATCTAATCAAAACTTTCATGTGTTTATTTTAAAAGGAAATCAAACAGTCTGTCTCTTTCAGAATTCATACAATACCGAAATCGCTAAATTATTTTCATTTGAACAAAAATAGTACATTTATGTAGGAATGCTCTAACTTATAAATTATCCTAGTTGATGAATATTTTAATTGCATCTACTTACATATTTGTGCATTAGTCTAATTTCTCCCTACTTAGTGACATAATCAAACACAGATATTTTACACATACAGATTATGTCAATTAGATTTATACACTGCAAAATGCTAGATTATATGTTTGAACTTGACTTTCTCGTAATGTAAATAATGGAAAATATTTACGCCCTGAATTATTTTTTTCTTTAGGAGAAAATACTTTTTAACTACTGTTTTTCACACAATTTAATAAGATCAATTAGATTTTGAAGATTGGAATTCTATTTAATCATTTACACACTAATCCGCCCCCATATAATCACATAGACACACACACAAATATATATATATATATATATATATATATATATATATATATATATATAGAGAGAGAGAGAGAGAGAGAGCAGCCATACCATAGTACTAACATGTATACCGCTTCGAAATATTCCAGTTTTATTTAATCCGAGATTATATTACTTAACAGTCGATAAATAGTCAATAAGCTGTTGATTGTAATTCATGCATTTCGAATGCATGAGTAGATGTACTTTTCAGTAGATTAGATACTGCAACAGAAGTCCACTAATGTAAGAGACTTTCCATTTAATATATACATATATTTTTTTTCATCATACAACGTGTGAAAGCACGTGCGATACTCTGTCCTCATCAGCCGCCAACCAGGGTGATAACACAGTTTCGGTAGTTCAAGGCGGTACTGCCACTCCTGGCGCTACCAAGCAGCTTTTGCCACAGGACAGGGTATTTAAAAGTAATATATATCTATAAATACACCAGATCAACTAAAAGCAGACATTACATTGGACGTTCGTTCATCTTCATTTTAGTGCAGTTTGTGATTTAAAAACGCGTTTACTTACGGCCGTTGATGTCATAGCAACCATTTCTTGATTTTGCGTAATCACACGAGAAAGGTGGTTCCGCGAGCATATCATTCATGTTTAAATCCTTTCTCTATCCATCATCTATTCGGTTCGTTTTCCTTCAGTTTTATCTTTTTTATGCGTTACTGTACAAAAGAACTCGAGACAAACGTCATATATAATTCTGCTGAAAGATCTTATTTGTTGATCAATGGGGCCCTCAAGATAAGTGGTGAGTAAAAAGAAAGCTCCTGGTCTAAGTTTGTCCAGGTAGCAATCTGATTACCCTAGGGCCACTAAATTCTTGGCTTGCAAAGAATGCCTCCAGGACGCTGGTGCTCAACAGTGGGCTCGTGAATACTGTGGGGGTAAACCTGATTCATAGGCCCATCTTTCGATTTACATTCTCCGGCAGGAGAATTACGTTGTTTGCACCAGCGCGCCTTGAGGATTCGTGATCCTCGCAAGCTGTTGAATTTTCTGCCGCAATCACACGTTGTAGCCGGGTATATATCCAGATCTTTACCGTATGAGCAAGTATATATATATTGGGGGTATACATCTTTAGTCACTTGGCAACTTTTTAAGATAGCTACATTCTGTTACAACAGATTAACTTCAAAATAGCTACCACGTGATCAATTTAGAACAGCAATGTCCACATCTATCATCATGCTTTTTTCTTATAGCGATAGGTCAAGCCGAATATGTTTGTTACTTCACTTTTATTTGATATAGGTAATCTGAAACAGTATATTACAACTGTTATTTCAAGAATTGCTGAAAATATATCAACTCGAATTTGAAAAACAAATTGAATGCAACTTAGATACGTTTTACGTTTTTTTTAGCTCCTATAAAAATCACCATTTTCGAATGATAATATATAAGCTTCTTCTTTTTATTTTAAACATTGCACCGCATAATCTTTCAACTTTATGACCTCAATTAAAACCTGTGCTAGTGGCAAGAAAAAGATAAACCACTCAGATAAGTGACAGTAATCGTTTGGAGATAAGCTAACTAAATAGCTAACAACAGTTAAGGAGTTTTGCTCACTTTCACTTGTTTTTCGACGCCAATGTGAGGCAACTAAAAATGGATTAAACAAGAAAAGCTTAACATATATTCGAAGAGAACAGAAAGATTACAAAGAAGACAGAAACCAAAATTTATGTCAGTGCTACTTCATACTTTAATCCGAAAGAAACTTTAATAAAAAGAAAAAGGAAAAGAGTTAGGATTTTTTTAAAATATAAGTAAGTAAATTTGGTGACCTTAGTCGAGGGCGACCCGATGGCTCCCTTTTCTATTGCTACTACACCGAGGCGTTGGGGAGGGCATTACTTCTTTCCCTGGATTGCTCCACTTTAACCTTGATACGTACCTTATATTGCCGAGTGCTAAGAAAGGAGGTATCAAGTACCATTTTTAAAGTCTTTGTTATGACGCGACCTGGGATTGAACGTAGGTCTCCTGGAACACTCTACCCACTAGAACATTAAAGATAATGCCAAAGTTTCAACTTTTTATGTATAAAAATCAAGTTTTTAGAAAAACGAAAAATATGGTATGCACAAAAAAATAAATAAATAAATAAATAGAGTTTACAAAAGAATGTTTTTAGAAAGAGTTTAGCACATGAAATCCCTGAGAAAAAAAGGGAAAGATTTGGAATAGATAACGGAAATATAAGGGTTGGCAAATTACAAAAGAATATAGAAATCAAATTTTACACATTTCAAAACGGAAATTTCATTTTAAATTAAAAAATTAAGAAATATCATATAGAGGCAAAATATCATATAGAGGCAATGGCAAAATATCGACCAGTGAGAAAAATAAGAATGATTTTCATATGTGAAAACTTGGGAAAAAAATGTAGAGTTGATAAATGACACAGGAATGTAGACAACTAAAATGTCAGGTACTGAATTGAATTTCCAGGGCGTGGCTGATTCTATCACTTTCATCTAAATTCACAAACGCAATGCTTTGTCGTAAATTAAACGAGTGCCAGTTAACTTACAATTTATGTTGCTCCCAATCCAGATTATAATTTGAAGTTCGAAACCGATCACTTCAAGAAAAAAAAAACACATAAATAACTATGATTGCAGTTGTGGGGGTCGCATTAAATAAAATGATAGCCACCTCCTCCCACCCCTTCGATTTATCTACGAAATTACGATTGAGATGCGTGCTGTTACATCAACATAGCATAAATAGAAAATGTAGAAATAACACGATATCAGTTATGTGTCTCAGCTCTTCTTCCGCTCATTGTCAGCTGATTTTGAATCGTGGAAAAGATCCAAGAGCTGAGAAACAAGAATTACGAACTGTTGTAATAACCTCATGAGGCCTTCAGTCACTTTTATTATCATGGTTTGATGATAAGCCAGAGAAACATTTCAATCCATCAACGATTGAGTTGTCTCCGAGATGTAGGGGCAAGCGTTATAGATTATGACGTCGTAGTAAACGAGTTTAAACCCTACTCACGTTATTGTATCCACTTTCGGACAAATATACCCTTCAGAAAGAGTTCTACCCCATTATCTTTCAGGCTATGGATAAAATAGTATACCTTATGTTCAACAAGGATGGATTCGGCATTGAATAAACCACAAGGATTCATATAACATAAAATAACGTCGTAGGAAATGGACACGGCGACACAGGGGAGGGTCCAAAAGGTTTTATAAATGGACAGTACAATAAATAAAACACGCAGTCAAGTGAGAAAGCTGGAATGTTTCCTGTTTTATTTACAACAACAGAAAATTTACAAGAATAAATCTTATGTATAATGCACAAAACTACAAAAGTTTTGGGAAAAGAGGAGAGGAAGTGGTTATACTTTCGTAAGGGACCCTAGCTAGCTCGCTACAATCACCGACCCATTCACGCAGTTCAATAAAATTCATCCATTCTCCTTAGACCCGCTGGACTCACCATAATGATATATAATTGGAGGTGGCCGTGGTGTAATGGTTATCGCCGTAGGAAATGGACACGCCGACACGAGTTCAAAACCTGGGCGGAACTGATTGCATTTCCCATAGCACTAATACCCTGTGGAAAGTTATGAATCCAATTATTCTCCGTCGAGCTATGGCTAAATAGTAGGACAGACTTCAGCCTTGGTCAGGCAACTAGTCTAGGAAAAAGAAAACTCTAAATTCAAACCTGTTAAGCTCTGCTTAAAAATTGACCTTGCGTCATATCCTGCCCGAGCGGAGGGTTTGGTAAATATATATTACATGAAATAAAGAAACCAAACGAGACC
>OY757920.1:95859757-95879757 GCA_963585895.1 Sepioteuthis lessoniana
CAGCATAAGCGAAGGAAAGTTTTACGTGCATATTTTTACATGTACGCTATGCGCTACCGGAGTGATCAATTCATAAAAGGAGCTTTGCATTTATGCATATCTGATCGCCGCAATTCCACACTTGAATACCTAGTCTATAATTCTGACGGTATGAAAAAATCCAGATGATGCAATTTGTAAATAAAAAAATATTACGAAAGCTGATATACGTAAAAAAAATTCAATAAAAAAAAAGATTGAAAACATTCGTACTGCTTGAAAATAATCAACCAGAAATGCAATTCCTGGTCAAAAGGAAAAAGCATCGACAGAATTACCGAAATAGTGCGGAATTCGAATATTTTTCGAATATATATATATATATATATATATCAATCATCATGTCATGCCGCCAGCACGGATATCCCCGACCCTCTCTCGACACTTCTCCCTATCGTTCATCACCTCTGGCAGGTCTTTAGGGCTACATCCCGTATCCTCACAGAGCTGCTATATGTCTGTTCGAGCTAGCCGTCTTGCTTTTGCTCGGCCATATGTGGCGGTCCATAGGAATACATCACTTATGAGATCGTCCCTGCTTCTCCAGCAGTCGTCTAATTATATATATATATATATATATATATATGTGTGTGTGTGTGTGTGTGTGTGTGTGTGTGTGTGTGTGTGTACAAGATATTTCAGAAAAAATGATATAATTTCGAAATTAGATAATTTAACCCTTTCTCGTTCAAATAATCTAAAATTTTCAAAGCCTGACTGAAAACAACTTAAAATGTTGTTTTATGTTTGACGCTTTTTTGTTCTTTTCTGATGTGGAAATGTCATTTATTTGAGAAGAAAATGCAATCAAACAGTAAATACTGAATGTTTCGGTTTTTTTTTTTACACATGGTGTTAAGATTCGAAATTACTTAAACAAGAATTGAAGATATCATATTATGAGATGATACTTATTTTCCCTCGGTTTTTGTGTTTTGCATTTTAAACATTCATCGTTGATTTAACATCACTAATATCACCCTTCCTAGTCCTGATTATGATTCATTAGAATCGAAACGCTATAGTGTCGAATTTTCTTCTCAATAAATCTCTCTTTTTACTTGGATTATCTTATCAATTTTTCTTTATATATATATATATATATGTATATATATGTATATATGTGTGTGTGTGTGTGTGTGTGTGTGTGTGTGTGTGTGTGTGTGTGTTTATCTACTCCTCATCACGAATAGGATGCCACGGAAAGTCATTTAAGGCGGGTTTTACAAGATTTGATTTCGGAGTTTTATTTCTCCTAGTCCGGACGCCATACAAATGTTAAAGAGCCAGTCTGCCCTACTATTTACCCATCACTGCTGGGAGAATATTTGCATTCATACTTTTCCCAAGGGTATTAACGCTATGTAATGCAAAGAGTCTTGTTCAAGATTAGAACTCAGTTATTCATGTCCATTTCCTACAAAGGCATCCATTACAACTCAAACCCTTCATTCCTTCTCTCTTTATTTCTTTCTATATTGAGAGAGAGAGAGAGAGAGAGAGAGAGAGAGAGAGAGAGAAATGACGAGAGATGCAGACAGAGACAGCTGGATATACTGACGTGCAGCGTTCAATCATTAGGCCAGATTGCAGAAAAGCCAAGAGAAATAAAAAGATTAATTTTTAATCTTGATTTGTCGAAATATCGGTTCAGGCTGTATGTACATGCCTTTGATATATGTGCATCAGTTAAGCAAAACCACATTACCCAACATCCAATCATCACTATTGTTGCAATCCATACGTGTAATTTCAATATCAATGCACACTTGCAGTTCTCTGCGCTACCTGTGATTATGAATAAGTAGTTTTGACCTAAACATAACATCAACTTCAGCTGCCAATATCTATGCAAAGTTCAAAGCTTGCAGGCAATATGCTGTTTTGATACTTTTATTATATCTGCTAAGTTTCATACTTTCCACTTCTGCAAGATACGATATGTGTGATAGTCTTTTCCCCTTCTTTTTTTTCTTTAGATTTTATTAATTTTTTTTTTTTTGCATAATTTGAGATAACTTGAATAAATGCGTGGACTTGAAGCATATTTTTCAAATGCTAGATTTAAAAAGGGAATTTATTTTCTTCTTTTGTACAACGAGCTGAATTCGTGTGTTTTTGTTGCATTTCCTTTTTTCGGGAAATAAGAAAAATTACTGGGTGATGATCAAAGTGCTAACTTCAGACAAAAAAATGAAACCGTTCCTTGCAGGCAGTGCTATAATTAACGACTTATACCAAGATTTATACGCACGCACGCACACACACACACACACACATATATATATATACATATATATATATATATACATGTGTGTGTGTGTGTGTGTGTGTGTGTGTGTGTTTGTTTCAACTCCATTAGATAGGCTAAAAGGCTGAAATTATATCGATGAAATAGATCAGATTTAATATTGCTTGAGGGAAAAATTCTCCCGTTCCACCCCTCTGCATGATATCGATGAAATAGATCAGATTTAATATTGCTTGAGGGAAAAATTCTCCCGTTCCACCCCTCTGCATGATATTTCTCTTACATTTCCCCAGCTGACTTCAGATGTATTTTGTGAGAGTCAGCAATCTTCAGGGACTTTTTGAACGGAACCCTTTATTCAATCCTCGAGAGATATCAATTAATTTGTCACCTTAGTTATTTCATTCTTATGATATCCATTTTTTTTTACCTTAACCTTACACCCAATGATTGAAGTCAGAACCACCGAGAAAAGTCTCCCTAGAAACTTTTAACCTATGTATTGACTCTCAAGGTTATCTTTTAGAGCCTTGAATATTATATTATTATTATATTATAATATTATATTATATTATTATTTTTAAAAAAATAAAATGTTTCTTTATTGTATAAAAATGACATACAATTGGGCAAAAGAGCTCATGATTTGTTGGGAAGAACGAAAGGGAGTGCCCTTCATGTGATTTATGGTCCTAAACTAATCCTAACTAATCACACACATTGATCCAAATATTGAGAAAATGTTATTTCCATCCGTCAACCCGAAAAAAATGTTGTAAGTAAAAAAAAAAAAAAGACGAAGATATGTTATTGTAATCCAAGTAAATAATAAATGTCTCCTACTTATATGAATTGATTAAAATAATGCCTGTCAGTTACTCATATACACTGAATAATAGTTACAATATTTGATATGATGAAAGATAAATTCTAATGATAGAGTTACTAGATATTGAATTATAGTTAGAAGTATCTTTGGAGTTCTCTGATATATTCATTGCTTTTCATTTGCAACTATACAGATCATTTTTAAACTTAAGGGAATGTATTTAGGCTACGAATGAAAGTTATGCATTTAGATGGGCAGAAAAATAATGGTTTCATATAATTTATTAAACAAAGCACTCAAAGGAAATCTAAATGCTTCATTAAGTTTTTTTTTTCTTTTGTTGGTTTCTGTTGGTTTTACTGCCCGTCAACGCACATTGGATTGTTTCTGTAAGGGATTTCATGGTTTAAAACAACAAATAATAATTGTTCATAAACAAGTAGAGGGTCAAGTAACCTGTCTTAATCCTAATCATTTATGATCATACGATTTCAAGTACACTCATAATTTTCTCAGTTATTAAAATAAAAGTACCCCTGTCTCAAACAAAAACGTTTCAAACGAATCTATTCGAATCAGAAATGAGTCTTTAAGAGTACCATTACTCCAAGTCAGAGTGGACCAATGAGTAATATCAAAACAGAGAGGATTACACATTGATTAATACTCCAGAACTAGAGCTTTACCACTCAATACAGTTTAATGCCATACCTAAAGTTGTAACTTTGTTTATGAGTTAGGTAAATCAGAAGAACCAGTTACCCTATTATGTTAGAAAAACAGGGTACCGCTTCCGCCATTGTTATTTGTCAACAAATAATTCTCTCCTTCACCGCAAAGATTGGTCTTCAGCATTATCTACAATTTATTAGTTACGTTACCGAGAGTTCGTGATACGTCGGACACCATTTTTAATGAGTTTTACCTCTCAGCATGAGATGCAATCTGCGTATTCCAAACCGTACAAACTAGGAAGGCTTCATTAGATTTGATTCATAAACTCTTCAGTAAAAGAAGACCGACGAAAGATGTTTTGTTGTTTTGAATATCTGTTAGAGGATCTTTTTAGCTTTACTTCTGGGTAGTATACAGCATTCAATGCACTTAGTAAACAGATTTGAGTAATACTGAAAATACCACAATTCTGTGTAACGAGCTTGCTCGCTGTCACTCTTTGACGAAAAGGCCAGGTATTTCTTAATGGAAACTTGGCATGGTTCTTGGCTAAAAACATGGAACCCTGTGTAAGGACCAAAAATCTCTTTATTAGTAGTACCAGAAGTAATAATAGTTTATCGACAAATTTTAATCCACTCATAAGGCCCCCAATTATCATGGAATCCAGAGAAGGTCAACTTCCCTAATGTTGTTATCGTCATCCCAAACGACGAGTGCTTAGGAAGGATATTTCGATATATATGTATAAAAGGTCTCCAAAATGAAATTGGACGGTAATGTCATGTAATAATTACATTTTGTATAAAATACATCATGGATGGCCTAAATTATGCGTCTGTGTGTTTAACACACTCAATTGTAAAATCTCATTGAAAATTATCTTTGAGAACTATTTTTAGAGATTAGAACCTTACTCATAGGTGTGTCCTCGTAATGGTTAAAGCGATGGCCTGCGGAATCGTAGTAAGCGAGTTCGTACTCCAGTCGCGCTATTACGTTCACTTTCAGGCAAATATTCTTGGGAAAGTTATCGAACACCCTTATCGTCCTAGCTATGGGTTAAATAGTACCACTACTGTTATTCTAGGAGAATAGTTTTGGCATTAAATAACCAACAACGGTTGATATGCCATTAAACAAAGAAACCAAACCAAACCTTACTCATAATAATTTTAGGTTGTTCGTTTGTTGTGATAAGTAATTCCTCTATGGCGTTTCGCCGGGAAATGGCAGGATTACTCGACTGTGCCTAATACCTCTCAGTTAACAAGACTTAAGATATATTGTGGTATTGTATTTATAGTTATAGTAGTATCAAGGAACAGTCTCTGACATATGTGGCTGATTTGAATTAAGAGTTTCCGTCTCCTACGCTCTTTGTCTCATCAAATAACTAACTTTTCCTTACTATTTACTCATGGTGGAGAGAGAAGATCTGAATTCATGCATTTCGCATGAAAGCAAAATGAAAAGCAAAAACCTTGTTCAGATTTTAAACTCACCTCGTCGAGTCCCTTTTCTTCGATGATAAACGTTAAGCCAAGTGCACATCTACTGAGCTATAATTAAATCAAATTTTAATTGATAAAAAGACAGCTGCATACGTTTTTGAATTACCCTTTACTTACTCTGGGTAGGAATTATTCCACCCCATCTACCACGGACAGCATGTGACATACGGTCAACTTTTTATGTTGACTACAAAGGGTTGGAAATTAGTTTTCCATCCTGTAGACTGGTTCCCAAAACAAGTGAACATAACCCCGTTTGTACTATCATTTTTCCATTGATGGGGGTAAAAGAGATGGATTTGGCCGGTAACGCGAAATGAAACGCAAGCAGTCGCGTCCAAGATCGGAAAATAGGTGGCATATTCCATTTTCAACGATGATACTATTTACCAACCCCTCCGCTCGGGCAGGATATGACACAAAGTCGATTTTTAAGCGGAGTTTAACAGGTTTGAATTCAGAGTTTTCCTTCTCCTAGACTAGTTGCCTAACCAAGGTTGAAGAACCTAGTCTGTCCTACTATTTACCCATTGCTGGAGGGAGAATAATTGGATTCATACCTTCCCCAAGGGTATTAGTGCTATGTGAAATGCAATCAGTCTCGTCCAGGATTTGAACTCGTGTCGCCGTGTCCATTTCCTACGACGATAACGACTACACCACGGGCACCTCCATTTTCTACGATGATAGTCGTTACGCCATAAGGGATTCCTAAGAAGTTAAGCGTACTATTTATGAGTAACGCATCATTTATTCTTTTCTCGCAGGAGATGTGAACGTATAGTCATCATCATCATCATGACGTGCGGCTAGCACGGATGTCCCTGACCCTCTCTCTCCACGTCTCCCTATCATTCATCGCCTTCGGCAGGTCTTCGGGGTTACATCCCTTGCAAATCTTGATTTTGTTTTGAACGAGAATGCAACCTGTCCACGTCGAGAAGGATGTGACAGAGATTATTTCATAAGCATGTAAAACTGGTTTGAATTCTGTGTTTTCTTTCTCCAAGAGTGGTTGCATATCATTGTCAAAATATACCATGGATGGAGTAGAAGTGATTAGATTCATGCCTTTCTCTGGTACATAAGTGCAAAGAGAAAAATAAACAACTTCATCTAGGATGTGAATTCTGGTCACCGATTCTTTGTCTTATGACGATAAATTCTAGGATATGTACACTTTCTTATTCATAGCGGATATAAGTTTGTATTTTGATAATCAGAGAAAATCCATTCTTATGTATATATCAAGATCTTAATGATACTAGTCCAGTTCATATGTCTCTACTGTGAAAGAATCATGATCACGGAATCTTCAACGTGACTCTTTAATAATGATCTTAATATTTTTCTGTTGAACAAATTTAAGTGGAATAAAATGTTTGCAAAGTTATACTGTTTTATTAAAGGTGATTATAAATACCACTGATTTTTCCACTCAAGAACGCCACAAATATGTATATGATTGCTTTATGCGTCTCTGTGCAGACACGACACACACCATATATATATATATATATATATATATATATATATATATATATATATATATATGCAAGCATATATGCATATATGTAATTATTATAGAGAGATATGCGCTCAAACGCTTTTAAGAACCATGTTTATAATTAAAAGCAATTACATGAAGAAAGAGCGACATTAAGAAAAGAGACTGCTCTTACTTCGGGCGGATAAGTAATAAAAGGAAATCAATGAAAACGCTTTTAAAAACATTCCTCTTATAAATAAGAAAATTGAAGCCCATTGATTCCTCAAGCGGAACTATTTCTGGTTTTACTTTAAAGCAAAGTGTAAACGTTTATATATGTGCAATGCTCGTGTTTCTCAGAAACGTCTATTTGGAATATTTATAACAGTAAAAAAAAAATCGAAAAATGATTCTTATTTTTAAGAGGATTTCATTTTTTTTTTTATTTAACCTAATAATCACTAAGTTTTTTTGAGGCTGATAATAGAGCCTTTTTATAAGTACATCACATTGTAAACTCATTAAAAGTTTTATCCGTTGACCATGTATTTCCATTCAATGATTAGAATTTTTTTCAGTTTAATTTTTGGCTAAAAATTCTCAGAAGTCAATTAAGGATGTATTATATTACAGCTGTGCAGATTGAGAATACACTACAGTGATATTTATTTAGTCAAAAACATCGATATTATTACCGCGCTCATTGGTTTTCATATGAGAAAATGGGTACAAAACTCAATATTGGCGCGTATTTGTCTTGCGTAAGTAGTGAGGCTTTTTCAATAATTGATTAACTTTCTTCTCAAAGTTGAAACATTCACCAGATTGAATGCAAGGAAACAATAACTGCCATAAAAAAAAAAGCTTTCTCTGAAAGGTGGTTTATAATTTCATTATGGAATTACATTGTGTTTATCAGTCAGACATTTGAGAAAAATTTCTTTGTATCAAAGAAGACCAGGTGTTCGAAATTACAGGAAAATAACATTCCATATATATATATATATATATATATATATATATATATATATATATATATATATATATATATATATATATATATATATATATATATATATATATATATATATATATATATGTATATATATATATATAGTGTCCTCCTAATGTTTGGAAACCCTACCCCGAAATAATGAAAATAAGTATTTTTTTCAATTTAAAAATAATACGTGCAAAAACTTACTAGATAAGAAATATGTACTTACCTTAGGTGAATAATTAGTATTTCTAAGAAAAGTATTTATTTTTTTATCATTACTTTGACTCTATTAACCATTGATGCCACAAGGCTTCTGCACGTCTCAATATTGATTTTCTATGCTTAAATCATTTATATCAAATACAAGAGCGAGTCATAAGTTTTACAATATTTTGGTTAGTACAAGTTTGTGGTGCGTATATTACGTGACCGAAACAGCTCAAGCCGTACAACGTCCCGGCTGAGGTTGGTAACATTGTTGGAGTAGGTGCTCTGACAGGTTGAACAGTGCTTCACACCGTTCTATCAAAACTAGTGATAAATACCTATATTATATTCGAAGTGTAATTCATGGAATTTAGTGAAACGATTCAAGGAAATACGTATTTAAAAAAACTTTTTCCTAAAATTAATTAATGGAAAATAAAAATAAAGAATAAGTAATCTCACCAATAATCTAAAATCGCCAGTGCTTTTGAAAACTTTTTCAAAATACTGTAACTACAGGGTGTCCCCCCACAAAAAAACAGAACCTATATATTTTTGCCTGAAATTCATAAATTTAATTCTAGCTTTTTCTTTTTTTCAGGATATGGAGTAGATTCTATGCATGAAAAATTGAGACCATAGTATTCACCAACATGTCCTGGTCAACCAAGGAAAAGACATTCGAACTGCTTATCTCCTTAGGAAAGTACTATCGATGTGACTGAAAAATATTGTAACAACACTGGAATAACTATATCCATAATAAACTCTTCGTTATCCAACCGACTTTGGGAGGATGAACACCAGTCTTAAGAAAATGCGAAAAGGAACAAGTCATTATATCCCAATTACAACTTGGTAACACATAATAAACCCACACCTTTCTAATCAAACAAGAGCAATAGTCACAGTATATATAACATGTCAAACACCATGCTCTCATTGAATGTGAAGCTTTAGAAAACGCTTTTTCAACATAAATAATATGAAAGATTTATTTGAAAATGTCAACATGGGTGGCATTTCGTTCCTTTCGAAAGAAAAAAAAATGAGAAAAAATATAAATGTAAACGTGATGAATATCACATTAGGTAACCCCGCTAAACGAGTCTCGATGAACTTATTTTTAAAATCGTTAAATGCAAATATGTAAATAAAGACAATCTACAAACATTATTCACTAAACTCTTTGTATAAAATAAGTCCAAACGTAGTTGGATGCCTTAAAAATTAATCAAATAATAACTTGATAAAAATTATCACCTGAAAGTGGCAGCCAATGAAATAGATATAAATAATATCCATCTTTCCTCACTCTTGGTTTCAGTTGAGACCCGATTAACGATTGTAAGAAACGCAAGAATAAAAACTTACAACTTACAAGAAGAAGAAAAAGAAGAAGGAGGAGGAGGATGCTGGAGAAGCTGTTGATTACGAGAGGAAGAGCCTAATAATCGTTATTGATGCAATTGGGACGGTCTCCAAATTAATGGAAAAAAGACGGAGGAAACTGTTGATCAAAGAAATGAATCGAGCTCATTCAGAAAACAGCACTGTTAAAATAGGCTATTGTCACTAAATGTTTCTGGTTGAAATTCAAATAATAAAAACAAACCTCTTTTTCATTCTGTTATCGCAGAATAAGTGGTCAATAAAATCATTAAAATTGTTGTTGTGAAAACAAAGGCATACACAGGATACAAATTAAAAACACATAGTTCTTGAAGAGGTCAAATTCAACAAGTATTCAAACTTGAGAAAAACAAGAAGACAACATCAGTTGAAAGAATTATTTCATTAATTTTTTTTCAACAAACGAGACAAAAGTAAAAGTAAACAATTACCGAAAAAGTCCATAAATATTCAAAAAAACACTATCTTCAATACTGTCCTCAATTCTTACGGCAGACGAGTCACTTCTTCAGACACGCAAAATAAATAAATTAATAAATAAACAAATAAAAGGGAGATAAAACAAACAATAACAATTTCTTCGTTCTTCAGCAAAATAGCTCCCACTTCAAGATTACTTACTGCCTCGCTAGTCTTCAAAATCTTCCCGTCTATTCCTTCATAAAATCTTCTGCATCTCTGGTCTGTCTCTAAAATTTACCCGCTTTGCTTTCATTGGATAACAAATCAGATCAAGGGATGTAACTCCTACATTTTATAAAATTTCATTGTATCTATTTTAAAACAAATATTTATCATTAACTTATTCTGCCTTATTTCCCATTAAACTATTCATAGACATGTTAATTCTTTTAACTCTTTTTTAACATATCAGAGGAGACTTGCAGTCACTAAGATTCCAGAGAAAAGATTCTCTAAGATTCCACATAAAACTGGCGTGGAAAACTGATTGAATTATTATTATTATTATTATTATTATTATTATTATTATTATCAACGATTCTTCTTCTTCTTCTTCTTCTTCTTATTATTATTATTATTATTATTATTATTATTATTATTATTATTATACATCTTTTCGAGTTTTTCACACCAACGTTTACGGACGGTTTCTAACAGGAATTTTAGTGACAGCTGGCTTCCTCAAGTCTCCAGGACCCTTCTCAGTATTACGGCCTATCTTAATAATACAGTAGTTTTGATGGTTTCCACTTGTCTTCTTATTTCAAATTCCTCCAGTCCTTGTATCAATCTTTTGGAAACTGTACCAAGAGCACCAATTACAACTGATATCACCGTCATTTTCACGTTCCACAGTTTTTTCACTTCTATTGCAAGGTCGAAGTACTTATCTTTCTTTCGTTTTCTTTTAATTTTACTCAGTGGTCAGTCGGGACAGCAAAGTCTGGTTGTCCGGCCGAAATTTGGTGATCCGTTTGTTTGTCAAAAGCCCAGAGGAGTTTGTGAATCTCATTCTCCAGGACAGATTCTGGGTTGTGTATATAACATTTGTTTGTATCGTCAAATCTAATTTTTTTGCACAATTCTCAGTTGATCACCTAGCCACTCAAAATCATTTCTAGTCTTAAACTCTTTCTGTGCTAGCTTGCTGCATTCGCCTTTTATATGATTGACCGTTTTGTCTCTCTCACCACATAATCTACATCAGCTGTTTTGCTGCATCTTATCTATTCTTGCTTTGATGTGATTGGTCCCTATGGTGTTGTTTTGTGCTGCTATTGGAAGATATTCACTTTCTTTCTTGAGGTTTCCCTTTTTTAACCACGTCCAGGTTTTCTCGGGTGAAATGTTGCTTGTTAGTAGTTTAAAACATCCATAGAATTGTTTTTCTTCTCATTTTTTGCTTTCTGGTTATTGTCGTTCTTTTGGTCCTCGAGTTGTCAATATTTTTTCTGGTGGCTGTAATCAGTCTCCCCGCTCACGCCGTTCTATATTGTCTTCGAATTGTTGTATCGATGCGTCGTGGCTATCTTGAATGCTGGCCAATCTTCCTCCTTATTTTCTTGACACGTATAATCTGTCAATGTTATCTCTGGTATAGAAGGCTTTCAGCATGGTCATTAGTTTCCTTGTTCTTTGGTCCATTTGTTTAAGTTCTTCTCAGCTCTACTGCAAGAATGGCCCCGAATGTCTTACGAAATGGACACTCTAAGTAGTTATCCATTATATAAAGTTCCTGCAATAAATTTGGTTTTTAGTAGCTTTCTCGTTCTCCTGAGGTACTCGTTTTTAATTTTTCTTTCATCTCCATTTATTTGATGGTGACAGCTTCCAATATTCCCAAGTATTTTTTGTTTTTTTTTTTAAATTTTATCTTGATTTGGTAGTTCCATTCCGTTCTTTATGTGTTGCTTCCTGCTTTTCATTACTAGCATGTCGCATTTTTTTGAGTTAAATTCTTTCCCTGCCTTCTGACTGTATCTTCCCACTGCCTGTATTAGGGTTTCCAATTCGTTTTCATTTTTGGCAAGCAGATTGATGTCATCCATGTGCATTAGGTAATTGATCTTTTCCTGCGATTTACAAAGTTTATATCCAGCTGTGCATTTCCTGAGAATGTGATTGAGTGGCATTATCACTATTACAAAACGTAATGGAGAGAGTGCATTTCCTTGGAATATACCTCTCTGCATTTTTAACTCTGCTAAACTTTTTCCTCCTGCTGTCAATTCCACTCTCCAGGTTTCCATGGTTTTCTCGATAAACTTTATGACTTCGTCGTGTATTTTCTACATTTTTAGACAGTGTTATACTAAACTTTGTGGTACCACATCGTTAGTATTTTTATAGTCAATCCATGCCATAATTATATTTTTCTGTCTCATTTTAATCTCGTTGAGGATGAGTTGATAAATGTATAGTAGTCCTCCTGTGCCTCTGGTTCCCTTGCGGCAGCCATTCAGTTCCCGTTATTATTATCATCAGATTTTTTCACATCAGCGTAAGCTGATCGTCTTCCACTGGAGATTGAGTGACATCTTCAGTCTTCAGGACTCTTCTCAGTATTCTGGCCGTGTTCAATAATGCTGTTGTTTGAATGGTCTCCACTCGGCCGCCAACTTCTAAATCTTCCAGGCCCTTTAATAATCATTTAGTTACCGTGCCAAAGGCACCAATCACAATTGGTATAATTGTCATCTGCATGTTTCATAGTTTTTTCGATTCTTTGCAAGGTCGAAGTACTTATCTCTCTTTTCAAATTCTTTCAGTTTTATTCTGTGGTCAGCCGGGACAGTAAAGTCTACAATTTTGCAGATTTTCTGTTTTGTTGATTATTATAAGATCTTGTCTTCTGACCGAAATTAGGTGATCCGCTTTTATATCATAGTCCCATAGTAGTTTGTGTGTTTCATTTTATAGGACAGGTGCTGGGTTGTGCATATACCATTTGTTGGCATGGTCAAATCTAAATGTCTTGCACATTTCCCAGTGGATCACCTTGCCCACCCAGTCGTGTCTAGCCTTGTAGTCCTTCTGTGCATATTTACTGCATTCGCTTATTATGTGATTGATGGTTTCATCTCTGTCACCGCATAGTCTACATTTGCTGCTATTATTATTATTATTATTATTATTATTATTATTATTATTAACTCTTTTAGAGTTTTTCACATCAGTATTAGCTGATGGTTTTTCACTGGAGTTTGAGTGACAGAAATCTCATCAAGTCTCCAGGACTTTTCTCGGTATTTTCGCCGTTCTCAGTAATGCTGTCATTTAGATAGTCTCTACCCGTCCACCAACTTCCAAGTCTTCCAGGCCTTTTAATAATCCTTTAGTTATTGTGCCAAAAGCACCAATCACAATTGGTACAATCGTCACTTTCATGTTCCACAGCTTTTTCAATTCTCTAGCAAAGTCGTGGTACTCCTTTGAGAGTTTTTTTTCCCACCAGTGTTACCTGACGGTCTTCCACAGGAGTTTGAGAGAGTGCGAATCTCCTCAACTCTCTAGCAATTTTCTCAGTATTCTAACCGATCCTAATTATGTTGTAGTTCGGATGGTTTCCACTCGTCAAGCAGAGATTAGATTGTTATATTTTGACCTTTTGACCCGGCCCAAAATGCCATTCAAGGTGATGCACCGGAAGGAAGTGACACATTCCAATGGCAGTTATGAGAGGAAATCGCGTGGGCGGAAATTGGCTTATGAAATGGGACAAGGTAACGCCCATGATACACTCATAGACTGATGCACCGGAAGAGAGTGACATGAGAACTGCATGACAGTTATTTCCGCTTGATGACGATTAAACATTCGATTTCAAAGATCGAGTGGGCGATCGTGTAGGCGTTGAACTATTATATAACGCAGTCAAGACGAAAGTTGAGGCAGTTGGCAGTGGCAGTGGCAGTTGAGTTGAGTTCCGGCCAGAGAGTTCGAGTTCCAGTGGAGATGAGGTGTGGTAGGGAAAGCCACACCAGGCTTCCGGAGAAGATGCTAATAAGATGCAATAAAGAAAGCCATCACACAGCAGAGTGAGACCCTATGCTTCCGGTTGAGCATCAAGAGAACAAGAAAGACACAATGTGACGGTCATAACAGTGGGGTCAAGATATTACAGTTTATGTTCGGTCTCCAGCTCCCTCTTACAGTAAAACCCCACACAACCTTTTCGAAACCTTACAAATAAAGTGAGAGGTAAATATATTTGTAAAGAAGTCTTCCTGCATCGTTTATTCCTGCGTCTGTCTTTGTCACTGCGTCTTTCTGCGTGCGTCTGTCTTAATTATGGTGTCGTTGTGATGCTGCATGAACATGTAGATGATGATGTAACAAGATGATCTGCTTGCATCTGAAAATCCTGGAGAATTTTGTTCGTCTTATTTTCTAGGACAGATTCTGGGTTGTGGATAATCCATTTGTTCGTATGTTCAATCTTAAACTTCTTGCACAATTCCCAGGGGATTACCTTTCCCACCCAGTCGTGTCTCCTCCTATACTTTCTCTGGACAAATTTACAACAATGACTTATTATGTGATTGATCGTTTTATCTCTATCACTATACATCTGTTATTTTGTAGCATAGCGTCTATTCCTGCTTTGACATAGTCCTGGTGGCGTTGGTTTGTGCTGCCATCAGACTCAACTTCTCTTTTAAGGTTTTGCTTTCTTAGTCGTGTCTAAGCCTTCTCGAGTGTGATGTCGCTTATTATTGTTATTATTATCATTATTGAAGATAGAGGAATGGAATTTAAGTTAAAATGTGCAATATGCTTACAATGAAGACAGGAAAAAGATACAAAGGAAGGAATAAGACAGTCAAATCAAGAAAACATCAAAACTGTTGGTTAAACAGAAAACGTAAAATACGAGGAAATATTTAGAATAAAAAAACTGATTTTATTAAGCAAATGAAGATAGAAGAAAAAGAAAGAATTTCTCCCCCAAAACAAGAGAACTTAGCGAAAACGAATTTTGCAGCGGAAATCTAATGATAGGTAAATACCTGGGCTGTCTCCTTGCAATATACCCTGGACTCTTCTTAAAATGGACATGATAGGAACTTATACATATGGACTATAGTACAAGGAAATTGATGATGATGTAGAAGTTCTTAAAGTCGAGTGATTACATAGATAGACCTTAAGTGGTAAATGCAGGAGGAAAAGTAGTAGACAACATTCAGGTTTGTGGTGATGCATAAATTTATGGGATGAAAGTATATAAACAAAAAACAAAGGAAGGCATATTGCAACAGGCAGGAACAGCAATATCAACCGAAACAACACCAAAGCAAGCATCAAAGCAACAATAAGTTTTGGAAAACAAACACCAGAAGAAAAATCTATTTAGTTACATCAAGCCCCAAACTAAGGAATCTGCACTCGAGGTGAATGGGACAAGACCAAGAAGGATAAACCTGAACAGAGACTGAATATATTTTAATAACAACACAAAATTATTTCCTAATGATTAATTATCTCAAAACTGAAAATGATTAGAAGAATAATAACTCAATACAATGTGCTGACAGAGAAGAAGCTTTAATCACCTAATAAGCGAATGCAACAAACTTGCATTGAAAGAAATACAGGAGATGGCCTGTCTGAGAAATATGCGAGAGACTAAAGCTTTCCCATAGTCATTAATGCTCTGTGAACAAAACTGAATCTGCCTAAGAAAATAAGACACATACAATTATCTGGGGTATACAAATGAACTTCAAAATCCTGAGCAGAAGATTAGACTAAATATTAATTTACGAAAAGAAAAACTTACCATTGGATAGATTTCGTTGTTTTAGGGAAACGCATTGTGAAACCCATAGCAAATATATATATATATATATATATATATATATATATATATATATATATATATATATATATATATATATATTATAAGAGTGTTGATCGTCACTAAATCACTTTGTGCTAATGTGTCGAATCATAATATGGAGAGCACTCAATATCTAAGATAGAGCTATTACATAATAATGATAATATATATATATATATATATATATATATATATATATATATATAATCCATGAAAATTTTCTGCAACCTTAGGTTTCATGAAGTCTTTTGTAAAACAACAACATTCATCAGTCAAGGTTGCAGAATATTTTCCCTGGTTTAAATATATATATATCTAATATATATATATTTTTTATTATCATTATATATATATATATATATATATATATAATTTTTAAATGGAGGAATAGATATTATCATAGACCGTAAGTGGTAAGTGCAAGAGCAAGAGTAGTCGTCAACATTAAGGTTTGTGGGGATGTATAAATTTATGGGATGAAAAATATATAAGCATAAAACAAAGGAAGGCATATTGCATATATCAACAGAAACAACATCAGATATATATACAACACTGTTATATATATATATATATATATGGGGGGTGTTTTGTTTTGTCTTTTTGTTTGTTTGTTTGTTGTTGTTTTTTGCTTAATGGCATATCAATGTTCGTGGGTTATTTAATGTTCAAGCCGACTTATTGGGTATAAAGTAAGTAATGTGTGCTACTGCGAACTATGTTTATAACGTACTTTAATTTTTCACTCAAGAAACTTGTCTGATCATTGCTTAAAATCCGAGGAATCAGAAAGGATAGATATTTTCAGGTTATTCCTAAATTTGAACTCATCGTTTAAAAACAACAATTATAGCTAATCTTAAGCAGGATGGTCGAAAAAATTCTTTGATTTCAAGATAAGGGAAATGAATTTGGAAAAATTCTTTTGTGCCAATCTTGACGGAAAAGTTTAGTTAAAAATATATGAAGTTAGACCGACTAAAGAAGGGGATTGTTTAAAACGTTGGGGTGTGCGTAGAATCAGCCATTGTTTTTGGATAAAGGGAAAATAGAAGTACGATGCGCATATATCACAGCGTCTATTGAACAACCTTTCCAGTGTTTTGAATATATAATTTTACTTTTTCTCGGAAAATATGCGATATTGAGGCTAGATGACCGAATCTGCCGTCCTATTACCCTATTTAAATAGGGAGAAGAAAAGCATTCATGTTTTTTTTTTCAAATGGCGTTTGCTAGAAGTTAAATACAGACAACTTTACCCAAGATTTGAACTCAGCACGTGTGTCCACTTGCTCAAGACCATAACCTTTTCGTTAGTCATGTTCTCTCTCTCTCTTTCTTTCTCTCTCTCTCTCTCTCTGTTTCGTTAGTTTCTTTTGCTTAATGGCATATCAATATTCGTGGATTATTTAATGTTAAAGCCATCGTTGTAGTGGTGGGATACCCTAATCCATAACTCTGTGCGTATGAAGGAGTTCATTCTTTTCCCAAAGACATTAGTCTAAAAGGACTGTAGTGAGAACTCGTTTATTAAGAGATGATGGTCAAGTATTTTAGTCACTACCTCACAAAGAGTCTCTTCTATTTCTCTCTCTCTCTCTCTCTCTCTCTCTCTCTCTCTCTCTCTCTGAAGATATATATATATATATATATATATATATATAGAGAGAGAGAGAGATGTGTGTACATGAGTGTAGTGAAAATAAAATACCATACTTCGATATTTTTCGCGCGTAAACGCACACACACATGTATATATATATATATATATACATTCACTTTATATATATATATATATATATATATATATATATATATATATATATATACATTTTCTACGAAATTTCGGTTATATATATATATATATATATATATATATATATATATATATATATATATATATATAGGTGACACATAATAGATATTCTGAGTGAAACATGGCTGATTCGGATTCCTTGCCCAATCCAAGCAATTATGCGATGATATCATTTTATATCTCCAGTTTGATGAACAGCCTATAAACCTAATTAGCGAAATCTAATTAAATGTCAATAATTGTTTTAATAAGATAAAGCGTTAATATTTTTCTTTTGGGGTTTTGGAAATGTGAAAGTTCTATAAAGTTACTGTCACTGATTTTTGTTTTCTTTCTTTAAGTTCGTCCTCTACCGATTAGGAATGTTTCTTTACTTAAAAATATTTTCCTGGGTTCGAGAGGGATTCATACAACGTTTGTTTGTGGTACATGAATTTGTTTGGCTTTTTAAAGAAGAGATCCTCTTCTGGAATAATAATAATAATAATAATAATAATAATAATAATAATAATGATGATGATGATTATATATATATATATATATATATATAGAGAGAGAGAGAGAGAATCCTATTTCCATTAAGGAAATCAATATTTGTAAGCTTTAAAAATTGTTTAACTTTTTACGTGTTTTGCCTTCAAGTAAATTGATTGAAAGTTCGGAATTTTTTTAGTTGTATTTATTTTAATCTAATAGCCATATCATATTTCAATGAATATTTATAATTCGGAACGAAATGACTTCACTACACATAGATTTAATGAACGATGAGGAAGATTCCTTGTATTCAAATTAATGATAGAAAGATAGAAAAATTATTTTTGACATTTTCACATAGTAGCATGATTCTTAGGGAATTAATTGTGTACATCTCTCTGGCCCTGTCTCCTTGAATTTGACATATTTTAAAAATCAGATTGTAAATTCTCGCTTCTCAAAGTCGGTTGTGTTTCTGTTCTTAGAAGATTGGTGCAAACGTAGTTTCTTTCTATTTCATTTTAGTATATAATTTGACCGTATTACCAATTAAGATATGTTTAGTTAACATCACCAGCATTTATCGGATGTAGAAGGGATTTAAAAATATGTGAGGTTAGCACTATTGGTGGTCTTTAGAATACATTGACTGTCTCCTTACAAAAAGGTGTCCCGGATATGACGCTAAATTTCATTGAATGATGGGATTCGAGTTCTGGAAATCATGGGAGTACTTTGTACTCCTTTATTATAATTATTCCCAGGTCTACTCTGACCAGGAATCGTAGTAAGTGTTAAGGGATCATTTATAAGTCAAACAGTCCTGTTTAAAATGATAAGTATTAGACAGGATTGTCCGTAGTGTAATGGTTATCGTCGTAGGAAATGGACACGGTGACTCGAGTTCAAATCCTGGACGAGACTGACTGCATTTCACATAGTACTAATACCCTTGAGAAATGTATGAATCCAATTATTCTCCCTCCAGCTATGGGTAAATAGTAGGCCAGACTAGGTTCTTCAGCCTTGGTGAGGCAACAAGTCTAGGAGAAAGAAAACTCTGAATTCAAACCTGTTAAACTTTGTCCTTGTGTCATATCTTGCCCGAGCAGAGGGGTTGGTAAATAGGATTAGACAGGATTGTGCGCAAAAAATCTTTTAAGAGTCAACTATACAAATAATGTAATGTAAATCTAGACAAAAATAATCCTAGACAAACTGAGATGCCATTAAAAACTTTCAATTAATCAATCTCAAAATCTGTCAAACAAGAAGGATTTTAATTTGTAGACAGGACACGCATTTATGCATTTTACTTTTCATCGAAGCATATAATACTGGGATAATCCAAAATAAGGCTTATTTGAGGATTTATAAGTTGATGAATGACGTTGATAGATTAACGTTCATATCCATCTGCTGGTCATAGATATGAATACAAATACTTTATTGGAAGTGCCCGTGGTGTAATGGTTATCGTCGCAGGAAATGGACACGGCGACACGAGTTCAAATCCTGGACGAGACTGACTGCATTTCACATAGCACCAATACCATTGGGAAAGGTATGAATCCAATAATTCTCCCTCCAGCTATGGGTAAATAGTAGGGCAGACTGCGTTCTTCATCCTTGGTGAGGCAACTAGTCCAGGAGAAGGAAAACTCTGAATTCAAACCTGTTAAAGTCTGCTTGAAAAATTGACCTTGTGTTATATCCTGCCCGAACAGAGGGGATGGTAGATATGATATGAAGACAAATCTAAACATCAGAAAATAATGCTGTAATCATGATTATTTTCTGCGATCAGATAAGTTATCTGCAGAAAAAGAATGGAATAAAGATTATAATGTTAATTGATAAGAACTTGTTTAAGTAATTTACTTAAAACAGCTAAACAAAAATTTATTTAGTCACTTTAGCTAACGTAAAGGTAAACAAGGTTTCCATTTAACCATTATATGTTCATTGTAATTTAGGCCCATC
>OY757920.1:95884757-95934757 GCA_963585895.1 Sepioteuthis lessoniana
CAGAGAGATAAGACTTCCGTCTCTTAAGGTGTGTCTTGTATATAGTTATAGAGATTTGGAAAATATGGATTACCTCTTAGTTGCCATTACTCCCAGATCCATTTTGCTCAGGAATGGGGCTTCTTATTAGAGTCCTATCAATGGGTTATATATATATATATATATATATATATATATATATATATATATGAATTATTCATATTGGATAGGAGTTAATGCATAAGAAAAAAATCTTCTGAGTAACAATTACAAAAAATGTAAAAAGGTGCGTCCATTCAATAGGATTCTCTAACTTCTAAGTATAAAATATTCCTAGATGGGTTTAAAAACATTTAAAATCAATCAATAAATCAATCAATCAATAGAAAATCTTTTTTACTTTTTAATGCTGCTAACATGAGCGCTGCTTTTTTCAACTAACAAAACACCTTCTTCATTAAATTTCATTTCCATGGCACACTGTAAATTCTGGTTCAAGTGCTAAGGCCAACTTTTACTTAATAGATAAGATCCGATTCAAGACTTCTGTTAATAAAATGTGCCATTTGCTAAAGTTATCTGAGAACCTCCTATTAATCAATGCTCCGTTTTTGAGTTCAAATCTTGTCTGGAGTAAATCCTCTTATTTATTCTATATCTTATTTTCATGGTGTGGACTGTTTAATTTTTTCTTTGGAAATATAAGAGCATTCAAGACATGCATTCACATGAGTTTCTCTACAAATATAACAGACGCTGCGCTACTAAAACCCATAGAAGCATCTCTTTCCTGGTGAAAGACATTGGTTTCGTAGAATACAGCCCGATTCTACCCTACAGATAAAAAGCAATACTCTAAAATGCACTTGAGTTATGAAAATCTGTGTGTATCTCCATCTTCTCACAACTGGAACAAAACAGTCTATCTATTTTTTAAAAATTAACTGAATATATTTTGATATACATGGAATTTTGTATTATTTTTTAATATTAAGACATGGTACTTACTTAAACTATGATATTTAATTTAATTTTTAATGTGCTCTCAATATTTTAACGGCAAAGTTAAATTACCTTGTCGTTGGGGCTAAGAATTTGCAGATTGTATCGACTGAGGTGGAGGTGTCCTGAACATAACGCTAAAATGCGTTTGATTGTGAGGCTCCATATTTCGATATCTGGAGAGTTGCAAGTGTCACATCCTTGATAAGATTCCCAGGTTGACTGTGAGAAGGAAGGATAATACCTGTAACCTTTTAATCAATGGGTCGAATTTATCTACTTGAAAATTATTCGTGCTCGAAAAAATATCTTAAGAAATAATTTTTAAAAACTCTTTATAAACTATTAAACAAAAAATATCAATATGAACGTAGAAAGTATGTAATTATTTAAACTCTGAGCTTAAACTATTCCTTGAAGGGTGGACAATGTTAAAATTAATCAACCCATATGTGAAGTCATCTATTTGGCTTTCTTTATCGAAAAGTTCGATTGACATAGATATAATTTAAACATTATCTAAATAAGAAAATCTGCTTTTGAAATAAATGTGAACTTCATTTTTTACCCTCTGCTCCGTTAAAAATATCCACTTCAATTCCATGATTCGGAAACTAAGTGTAAATACAATTTAGCTAATGCTTTCATCTGAAATTCCGCTCTGAATAAAATAAATGAAATTAAAAAACTTACAAATAAAATGTCGCGAAAGACATTTTTAAAATATTATTTGTTTGAATGTCACAGCATTTTTATGCCGTTTCTTAGTGAAAAGTAAAGAAAACATGTCGGAAAGTTATTTCACAAATTATTCAAATGCAATAAATTGTTTTCAGAAATCAAGTTCCTTATACTGTATTGATTTAATTTAGTAGAAAATATCGTGTACTGAAATAATTCTTGTAACAGTGAAAAAATGTCTGATCATTTTGTAGACAAAAGTTAAAGTTGATCATAAATTGCGTTTAATTACCTGTACTGTAACAAAAGAACTCAATTTTTGGAAATACTCTGTGGTTTTATTTATTTCAAAATTGATATCGCATTTGTATAAGAAAGAGAAAATGATTTAAGAACTTTAATACCCTTAAATTAGAAGAGACACGATATCAATGTATTAATTAAACTTTTAAAAAAATAAGAAGAAATCCATGGTTAAACCGATAATGCGCCTCACCCCACTCGCTTTTCCGGGGCCCACTGGCATTCATGGCGGTTGGGTGTTATGATGCTAATCATCTGGTCCCTGGGAACCTTCCTTATCAGACATTTCTGCAATAGTTTCCTAACGATAAAACGACCCTGTGTCATATATCGGCTCGGTGGGAAGTCAGTTCAATCCTAAAACCGATAATGCGCCTTTATTGTCGGCTGATTACTAAGGAGGAGTGCATATTTATATCTTGAAGTGTCTTAAACGATCCATACTGCTTATTAAACGAGCGTAAAATGTAAAACATTGCGATAAAAACCAAGAATATTTAGATGAATGACAAATATGTATAATAGTAATAATCCTCATGTAATCTAAATTATATATTAATTGTATGCCTTTATATTCAAAATAATAATGATTTCGCTACATTTATCCGTTCTAAACGCAATTTGAAAGGAGTCTATCGTCGATAATTTGGAAGTTTATTTATATTTTCAAATACTGCATTTATATTACTCCAGTGTTTTGTTCCTGTGCTAAATTATATAAGTATATTTGGACCTATTTATGGAGTTTAGAATACACTGACTGTATCCTCTGCAGTGGGGAAAGAACCCTGCAAAAGCTAGGTTCTTTGTATGACATTAAACTGAATCTTATGGTGGGTTACAAATGTGGAGTAGAACTAATTGTCATTACTCCCAGGTAGACTATTTTGGGAGAGGTAGTATCAGTTATGATCTACTGTAAGTCCAAATATGATTGGTATTAGATAGAAATACCTGACACCATATTTGTGTCAATTATTCCAATCAAGAATAGTAACTTGATGCTATGATTGTTTATAAGGGTTAGCTCAGGTAACTTTGTTTTAATGAGACATCAAACTTCGTGGTTTATTTGATTCCAAAGCTTCTTCTTTGAAGGACACAAGTGGTAATATTTAACCCATATCTGTGGTATAAGTGGTTCATAACTTCCCAAAATGTCTGAAAATAGATGCACTTGAGTGACTGGAGTTCAAACACATTTACTACGATGTCGCAGTCCAGCACGTTACTCATTGAGCCACATTTTCAAAAGGTAAATGCCGTTAGTAAATTGCAATCATATAACTGTGAATACAAATGGATATTATTACGTAAAGATAATTTTTGAAACCATATAATTGTGAATTAATTATTAGGCAAGAATACTTGAAACCATGTGTGTAAACTGTGTGTAAATTATTTGTATTTGATAGGAATACTTGAAACCATACAACTGTGTACAAATTATTTGTATTAGATAGGAATACTTGAAACCATACAACTGTGTGCAAATTATTTGTATTTGATTGGAATACTTGAAACATACGACTGTGAGCAAATTATTTGTATTAGATAGGAATCGTTGAAACCATACAACTGTAAGCAAGTTATTTGTATTAGATAAGAATAGTTGATATTATATACCTGCGTTCTAATTATTTGTATTTGATAGGAATGCTGGAAATCAAAGAAATGTGCGTAAATTATTCGGTAAGAATACTAAATACACTAGTGTTCCAATTATTTGTATTAGAAAGGAATACTTGAAACCATTCAACTGTGTGCAAAGTATTTCTATTAGATAGGAATACTTAATAATTGTGTGCAAGAAAACTCTGAAGAAATAATTAGACAAAACATGAATATAAAGCTACAAGGAACACGATTCGCTTACTTCTAGGTATAAAATAATCCAAGACGGTTTAAAATGCCGTTAAATTCAATCAATCAATTCGTCATACTAAATTTATTATATGTGTATTTGATACAAGAATAGATCCCTGTCTTTATGTAATGTTTGTCGAATTATCTACTCCGTTAAGATTATTGTAGCATAATTCTACAGACATGGAATATTCAATGAGAAGCGAACTTACTTCACACGTGTTTACAAGATAAGTTCTCTAGACGCTACGTCACTGTTAAAAGCCCAGGTTGCTTCATATTACGATAATGCTAACACATAGACGATAGGAATGTAATAAAATTGAGAAGCAGTAATAATCAAGCTAATTAAAGCGATAAGACAGACAACGAGCAATTTAACAGAAAAGAGTCAGAAAATGGAAAAGAAGCAGAAAATTAGGAGACAAAATTGAAGAAGAGGCGTAGATACTGCAACAATAATTATTACTTTTATACCCATCAGCTGCAGAATTCAATTTGTTAAAAACTTTCCGGGGGTTTCCTTACTTCATAGATATTGTAAATATATTTGCAATATGTCTTAAACATCTTTGATAAATTCAATGCTAACAACGGCATTTTATCAGCTAAAAACGGCCACTGCAATCTATAGTATAATGATTCAATTTGTTTGAGCATAGCCTTTTTCAAGACTGCAAACACGATGAATTATATATGCATATTTGTTATGACAATCGTCTTAAAATGCTTCAAAAGGAAACAAGTTTTTTTCCAAATTTTATACTTAATGATAAGTGTGGGATAAGTATGGAAGCATTATAGTGTTCTGGGTATGACAGTTGGCTGCACCCAATCGTGTGGCTCTAGTTCTGAAGTTATTCAGTTTTGGAGTTCATGTGAATGCAGAGTTCATCGCCTTTCAACAAGGTCCAATGTAAAGAGGTCATACTTGTTAGAGTCTTTCTACAGGTCAAGTAGATCTGTATAAAAATGATTAGAATTATATAAAAAAATGCTATATAATTGAGTGCAAATAATTTTATATTAAGTATAGATACTATAAACTATCTTAATTAACGATTATTATTATTATTATTATTATTATTATTATTATTATTATTATTATTATACTCTTAGCGAGCTTCTTAGATCAACCTTAGCTGAAGATGGTTAACTGGTGTCTGAGAAACAGCAAGTTTCCTCTGGTCTCCTGGACTATTCTCAGTATTCTGGCTGATATTAATTCTGTCGTAGTTTGACTAGTCTTGGCTCGAGTCCTTCGATTTCCAACCCTCTAAACAAGATTTTTTTGAGATCGTTCCAAGGGCACCGGTTACGACTGATATCAGCGTCGTATCCATGTTCCATAGCTTGTTTTGTTCATTTCCAAAGTCTGAGTACTTGTATTTTTTTTTTTTTTTTGCTATCTTTGGTTTTCACTCTGAGGTCAACTGGGACGATAAAGTTCACTATTTGGCAGGTCCCCTAGCATTTTATTTTTGTTAATTATCACTAGTTCAGGAATTCTGGCTGAGAACAGGTGATCTGCTTGCATCTGATAATCACCAAGAATTTGGTGCGTTTCATTTTCTAGGACAGATTATGAGTTGGACCATATACCTAGTCGTAGTTTGGTCAAATGTAAATTCCTTGCACAATTCTCAGTGGATCACCTCTCCCACATAATCGTGTCTAACCTTGTATTCATTTTGCGCTTGTTTGCTGCATTCGCTTATAACGTGATAAATCTTTTCATCACTATCAGCACATAATCTACACTTGCTATTCTGTGCGTCTAATCAACTTTCGATTTAACATAGTTGGGCCTTATGGCGTTATTTTAAGCTGCTATCAGAAGAGATTTAGTTTCTCTTTTACAGTTTCTCTTTCTTAAGCTTATACAGGTCTTCTTGTGTGAGATTTCATTAGTTTGTTGTTGTAAATATCCCTAAAGGTGTTTTTCTTTCCATTTCTGTTTCCTAGTTATAGTTGTTCTGTCGATCTTTATGTTGTTAGTACCCTTTTTGGTCGCTATAATTAGTGCTTCTTTGCTTCTTTAACGTAGACTTCAAGTTCTGAAGCATGGACGCTATCTTCAATGCGGCTGAATCCTCTTCCTCCTTGTATATAGTCTGTCTATGTCATCTCTTGGATGTAAGACCTTATGTATCGTCATCAGTTTTCTTGTCTATTTATAGAAGTTCTTTCTTTATCCATTGCAAGAATGGTTTCGAATATCTTACAAAGGGTATTTATTGAGCATTCATCTTTTTGATGTGATTCCAGCCGCAGACTTTGGTTTCGTGATGTTATTCGTTCGTCTAAGATTCTCTTTTGTTATTTTTCTTTTTATTTCAGTATAGTTATTGATGTCTGGTTCCAATATTTCAAAGTACTTGTAATGTTCCTTTTCTCTGACCGTTCTGATTCTTTCTTCAAGCGGCAGTTCTATTCTTTCCATTATTTGTCTTTTTCCACTTCTCATTAATAGTATGGTGTATTTTTATATGTGAAATCCCATTCCTATATTCTGCCTGTATATTCTTATTGTTTCTATTAGAGTTTCTAATTATTTTTCATTTACACGAACTGTTTGATGTCGTCGATTTACATTGGGTGATTAAACTTTTCTTGCGATTAGATAATTTTTTAGTACCCTGTGTATTTTATATATATATATGACTGAGTGGCATGATCTCTATTACAATTAGTAAAGGTGAAATCGCATCTCTCTGGAAAATACCTATGTGGATTTTTCCTCAAATATAGTTTATTCATCCATGGTCAATTTCATTTTCAAGTTTTTCATGGCTTTCATGATGAACTTCATGGCTTCTTGTGCATATTTGGACTGTTTATTTCCAGCTTTGTGTGACCATACTATACGCTTATTTTATTGTCAATCCATGCCATAGTTAATTTGTTTTGTACAGCGTTGCTCTCCTTAAAGATGTGCAGATCAATGTATCTCTCCTTTTTCTCTTGTTCCCTGGATGAATCCCTTCTGTTATTCAGGAAACAGTACGCTTCATTTAAGTGAGGTATAAATCTCCTTCCTAATCTGTCCTGTTAGGATTTTCCACATTATACGTTGATGCGTTATCGGTCTGTATTTGCTGGGGACAGTTCTTTACGTGGTTCCTTCTGGATCATGGTGGTCTGTCCTTTAGTCTTCCGTTCGGAAATATTTGCTTCTTCTAAGCATCAACTCAGTCCAAGAGGCAGTCTGTCGCAATTGAAAGCCAATTATTTTAAACTAGCCTCCATGTATACCATCATAGCATGGCTTTTTTCAATTCGGTAATTTTTTCAGTATTATTCTGAGCGATTCGAAATATACGTCCACTTCAGTGTCTTCTTTGAGTCTGTAATTTTTTTTCATCTTATTTAGACATTCAGCCTTTCAGTTATGTTTTTTCGTCCCCATATTTTACTAGTTTTGCCTTTACATCCGGTAGTTGGTATGTCCACTTGAAATCTCCACCCACTTGAGGGTAGAAAATTCTTTCGTTATCCTAAAAAGTTCTGTTTTGAATGTATTGTTTGTTCCTGTTTCGACATCTTTTATATCTCTCTTCTTTGGCCAGAATATTTTGATTTGCTGTATGCCTCTCATGGCCATAATACTTATACATATGTAAAAATAGGCGGACTTTGTTTCAGATACGAACGCATTTATTAACTGCTTGACTTCGGTTCATGGTGACACGAGGAGAGAGACACAATTCTTAAAAGCTTATGCTAACCATGCTATCTGACTCCACCCCACGCGCGGCGCATCTTGTGGTGTTTAAGATCTCAATTCATCTAGAGATCCGAAAATTTAACCGCCGCCGTAACGGTAGAAAACTCAGCTCTATGCCTCAATGGGAGAGAACTCATCTCTCTGCCTCCAAAGTCCAATCTCAACTCTCAATTGACTTTTTTTCAAAATCCTCAAATTCTTAGGACCATCTCTTCCGGGCATGACGTCATCCACACTCCAGCCCCATTTCCTGTTTGGGGGTTTATTATGATAATTGCGATTGTCATATCCTACCCTTTGCACGTGAGCGAAAACTGCAACAATTGATTATACACTTGGGCTTTTAACCCGAATAGTTCAAAGCCCAACCAAATTGAATGATGAAGTATAATTAACGAAAAATGATTAATATAAGAAAAAATCAGTCCCTAATTATAAAACTGATTTACCTCATCAAGTTGTATTGTCAAATCTGTCTGTTGTTTGTTTTGGTCTTTTCATCCCAATATATTCCCGCATTTTTTTTTCTTTCTTAGCATCTTCACTTGTCGAAATATCTTTACCCGTCATTCTTGCATAATTTTCAATCCAAGGTTTGCATTTCAATTTGGGTTGCTCAGACTAATTTCCCAACGGTATAAATTACCACATTTAATTCAATAATGTTGTCCATTAGGTAATTGGTATTAATTCATTTATCATTTCGATTTCTATCTTAGCTTTTTTCTTATCTTGATTTCTTTGAGATGGTAATGTCGTCTTCTTTTCGGTCTTAATTTCTTGATTAATTGTACATTTATTTTGTGCCTCTATGTTAAAGATTATTTTGTGGTGTTTGTGCATGTGGTGCTTCCGTTTTCATAATTTTGCATTTCAATTCAGAGGACTCTTACACATCAGTATTAAGATTTTCAGTTCTGTTAGTGGGGTCTTCTTGATATTCTTCCCGATTCACTTGTTGATATTTTTCTTGTATCTTAAGGTTAGAAAAATAGTCTTTCTTAAATATCATACTAGCTTAGTCATCGTAGCTTTAGCTTCATGTATCAAACATAAAATATTCTGTTTAAAGTTCTGTTATTCTTTTTCTAGATCCTTTTTTTGTTAGATTACTCGTAAGATAACCGTGACGTACATTTTTGTTGTCTTCTCTTGTCTATTTCTTCCGTTAATATCTCTGAGGGGAGTAGTTTCTTTTGTCGTCGTTTGTGTACATAAAATTTGAACAGCAAACAATCGCAGGATATCGACCAAGTCCCCTACGTTGGCTATCTAGTGGGTACCTGCCGATCATGACACCAAGAACTGTTGTCTGGCTCACACACACACACACACACACACACACACACACACACACATATATATATATATATATATATATATATATATATATGTCGATCGATCGATTGATCGAGAGAGAGATTGATTGTCGAACAAAAATTGATAAGCCAAATAAGAATTAAAATATTTCTTTGTTGTTTTGATTTTAATTTTTAATTGTTCTCAAATAGTTCCGACCTTAAGTGATCATCGGGAGAAAAGTATTAATGTTCCGGGCTGAGAGTTCCTTGCTAAGGAATTTTCATTCATAATGGAGGAGTGTAATACAAATGATTGACCACCTGGTATATTTGTTTAACTAGGCGTTTAGGACAGTAATGTTTTATTTCAAAAAGAGTAATTAAGTTTCCTATTAAATCCATATGCTGTATGTGTTTTCATACAATTTATCCATGTGTTTTCTTGTTTTTCTAATATTTGGTATGTATTTATATCTTTATTCACGTCTTTCAATGATGATAAACCTTTTGAGCGAAAATGCTGTTCTAGATGTATTCAATGCTGTAATTTCGTCTTAAGTAAAATGACCATTCAGACTTTCCAACATTTTGTTTTTAGCAGCGTTTGCAGAGCAAGTTAGACGAACTAGACACGCAGGACACTGCTGAAGAAGCTGAGACGAACTCATAAGTGATGTACTCCTATGGACCCCCACATATGGCCGAGCAAAAGCAGGACGACCAGCTAGAAACCTACATACAGCAGCTATGTGAGGATACGGGATGTAGCTTTGAAGACCTGCCTGAGGTGATGAACGATAGGGAAAAGTGGCGAGAGAGGGTCAGGGATATCCATGCTAGCGGCACGACGTGATGATGAGATGAATTAAATTTTTGCTCCCGCAATTTGATTCGTGATAAATTTTGAAATTCTTTTTTGTTGTGAAACTAGTGAAGGAGTTGGTTGAGTTGCGGTGCTTGTGGCAAAGAGAATTTGTGCAAACTGAAAGAAAAAAATCCTCGCCGAAGATTTGAACTTGTGTCGTTGAATTCATTTCATACGACGATAATCATTACAGATATGTTGGTGAAGTATTCTGTATCAAACAAACATATTTTCCTCTAAGTAAATTTAGCGGAAAAATGTGAGATTGATTAAAGTTTCTTTAGTCTTCCTTAAAAGTCTTAGTAAATGTCATGTTTGAAATTTGCTTTTCACAAGGCACACAATTCTAATGGGACTAATTGGCAACGTGTAATCTTTTGGTTTTGTTTTCGTGTCAAATTAATCCCATCACATTTAATCTTCTTACCTCGTAAATATGTGTCATAGGTAACTTTTTCACTTTTCTTTTCGCTATCATCATATCAGCGGTGAACAACTAGCGAAACCTTCCAAAATAAGAATATATACGAGAAAGCTTATTTTCTCAGTGGTAAAAGGTAATCTCTCTCTGTGATCAGGTATTTTAATTCTTTTTAGTTTTTACTTTTTGCTGTAACAAGAAGATAAACTTTTCTCATTAAGAAACACGTCAGCTTGTTTTTTTACAGTCGAAGCCCTCTTCCTTCAGTATGTTGTTAAGTAGAACTTGATGCCATTGTAATTTGACTCAGTTGTATAAGATAACTGTTCGGAATATCAAATTCTTTGTCTTCAAACCTAACGCCAAAGAACGATATAAACAACGAAGTCTTAACTGATAAGACTAAATCAGCCTCTAACATAGAACGAAAAATATGTAACTTCACATTCAAATTCTGAGGTATTTTTCTTGTAGATTTTCTAGAAGAGTTTGTCCATCGCATAATGCTTCAAGAGTGTCACCTTCAACGTTCTTTTAATATTTGATGATATGATATAATAAATGATGTGTCTATTTTTTATTTAATTTTAGATCACGTGATATGATGTGAATTGCAATTTATTTACAATAACCAAGGAATATACACTAGGGCGATCAAATATTTGATCCCACACACAGTGGTAGCTATATTTTATCCAGTCTGAAGATTAATTCCATTTTTAGTCGATTTTTTATTTCAAATATATTGATGAGTTTATATCTATAGAGGTTATAAAACAATTTATTTTTAATTATGAAACATAAATCCTTGAAAACTCATAAACACAGCTTAGCAGTGAAAAGTGAAACTTTTTGTGATGGATCTATGAATGCTTTGTGACAGAAGAGGTGTATTTGAATTGTGGAACGACCGTGTCAAACGCACATAGAAGTTTACCTTCTTTATTTCAGCCTAGAACAGTTACTGTTTTTTCACAAGGTAATTCTATTTTTGCAGATTATTTTGTCTTTTTTTTTTTTCAAAACTACAGTTGGTGGTGGAGAGGATTTATTCTGTTTACGTTTTTCTTGGTTCAAAAAATGCATTTTTTACTAAAATATTCATTTAATCGATCTATGCGAGAAAATATGTGGCAATACAACAATGAAACGAAGTGGATCCATATCTTTTTCAAAATGTCACCTACTTTTGAATGAGTATTTTTTTATTGATTCGGTTTGGTTTTATGGCATATCAACCATTGTAGGTTATTTAATGCCAAATCATTTTGATACCCATATATTGAATATATCATTAATATTCTTAAACGAGCCAGGGCTCATTTTCCACACAGTTAAATGGTTTCACTAATATCGAATACGAATATACAGTTAAATGTAAAAACAACTTTATTTCAAACAATTCGATTAAGAATATGAACATAGTTTTTTGTTTACACGCAGAAAGTCATTTGGTTAAATATAGCTGTTTGTTAAATGTAAAAACAGTTCTATTTCAAACAATTTAGATTAGAATAAGCACATGGTTTAATTGTATTTGATCCATAGATAGGACCCTATTGAGTGCTACAACTCCGAGCCTGAGTGGACCTGGGAGCAATGGCAATGAAGGGATTGTCCGCATTCCCCAAAGCTCCACCATTACTGGAACCACACAATCAAATTATTTAGTGTCATATCCAGAACTCTCGTTGAGGGAGTCTTACTCCTCAGCGGAGATGTAGTCGGTGTATTCTACACCTCCAGCCGACTGAGTCAAGTTATTTTGATTGTCGCTTCATTCCTAATACGATTCAAATGTAGATAAATGTGATACGAAAATTAATAAGAACAAATGAAGGGTAAAATTTTAGGAAAATTAGTTTAATCAAGTCCAAAATAGTGGAATTTTTCTTCGAGAAAAATAATTGCCAAATAACAAACAGCAATCATTTTTATAAACGAAAAAGGGGTCCTATAAATAACTTGATTCAGTGATTTTAGATTGATAGAAAATAATTTCTAGTTTGGTTTGGTCTGCCTTTATGTCATATTGTTGGTTATTTAATGCCAAATCCCTTGCTTATACACATATTTATATTATGATTTATTAACACATTTTTAGATAGAGTTAAATCACGAAATATTTCCATATCAAACAATTTGGTTTATCTTAAATCATTTGTTTGCACTCAGTTTAAATTTAAAACAGTTCTTCTTTTGGACCCATAAATAGGTCTTATTCAGATCCTACCACTCCGGACCAGTGTAGATGTAAGAGCGATGGTAATGAAAGGGTACTCTGCATTCCCCAAAGCTCTTGCTTTACTGGAGGTTCATCATTAGAACGTTTAAGAGGCATATCCTGGAGACTCGTTGGGAATGGTCTTACTCGTTAGCATAGATGCAGTCAATGTATTCTCAAGACCAAGGAATACTTTTTTTTTCAGTATCATATTTACCAACCCCTCCGCTCGGGCAGGATGTGACACAAGGTCAATTTTTAAGCGAAGTTTAACAGGTTTGAATTCAAAGTTTTCCTTCTCCTAGACTAGTTGCCTCACCAAAGCTGAAGAGCCTAGTCCGCCCTACTATTACTCATAGCTGGAGGGAGAATAATTGGATTCTTACCTTTCCCAAAAGTATTAGTGCTATGTGAAATGCAATTAGTCCCGTCCAGGATTTGAAATCGTGTCGCCGTGTCCATTTCCTATGACGGTAACCATTACACCAGGGGCACCTCCTACTTTTTTTTCAGTATAGAATTCCGATTGGCCAGACTTAGGGACCACTATGATCTGTCTAAAATAATAAAACCATTTTAAAATCTAAATATGATCTCTATTTAATACAGAAGGGATTAACAAAGAATTATTTGCTTCGTGTGGAAATAAATCCAACGAGACAAGTTTAAATTCTAAACGAGGCTGTTTGGTTTTCCCGTCGCCCTTTGGAAAGGCATAATTCCATCTCATCTTCGCCCAGTGTAAGGTTCGAGGATCGTTAAATAAGTTTCTAGACTTTTTTCGTATGAGCACTTTTATTGATAGTACACACATGAAACTATAGTCCCCTTCAAAATAATCTCCCCCGGCTGCAATGCACTTGTTGTACCGCTCTAACAACGTCTGAAAGGCCCCATGGAAGTCCTCTTGTGTGAGTGTGTCAGTGACCTTCGTCAAAGCAACTCTCATCTCCTCAATTGTCCCATAACGACAATAACCAAAAGTCACAGGGAGAAAGGTCTGAACTATATGGACAGTGAGGAACTGTCTTGATGCCCATCTTGCTCAAATAGTCTGTGACAAGGATGGAGTTGTAGACGGGTGCTTTGTCCTGGTGGAAATGCCACTGAGCAGATTTCAAGAGTGCTGGCCTCTTCCGACGGAATCTCTTCCCGAACTCCCTTAAAACCTCAACATAGTAACCCGAACGCTAAGCCTTTGGCCAATCAACTCTGGTGTATTGACTTCCTTACTCTTCCCACACCTCTCATCATCCCTCACAGACTCCCTGCCCTCCTTGAATCTCTTATGCCACTCAAAAACTGATCCTCGATTCATGCAAGATGCTCCAAAAGCCATCTGAAACATTCCATACGTTTCTGTGGCCTTTTTCGTTTTCAGCCTTGGTATAAAATCGTCTTGAAGGAAGATTTGAATTCAGAGCAGATGTACTCCATAGGAAAATTAACTTTAAGATGTATCCAGCTCTAATGGAAAGGTTGAGAAAATATATTCAATTCTATTCTTGCCTCATAAATCAAGATTCGATATCTTTCCTTCTAACTAAAATCAAGCGTTAATTAAAAGCCTTAAAAAAATATTTATCAGAAGCTCCGGTTTCTCTTAGATTTATGTTTAGAATAAAAGAATATATTCAAACTCGTTTTGATATCCTTCGTTTTGGAATATTACAAGAATAGAAAATATACAGTGTAATTTGATGATAAGTGGGTTCGTTATTTGAAGAAGATTCACTCTTGATTTAGCATTGGAACCTGTTGAACAATGTGCATACTGATTTTATCGAAGCTATATCAGATTTTCCATTTCGGTCCACAAAACCATTCCAGGCCGAAACGTTTGTACAAACATGAAGATATCAAATTAACCACGCTGCCGATCTGCGTTTCTCGAATCTGTATAGGCATGTTATTTTAATGACCGATGCCCACCGTTTTTAACAGGCAGATTGTCATTGCTTCCTCTGTTATCTCGACACGCCTGCCAGAGCAGGGTGACATCATAACAAGCAAACATTTTCTACTTTTAGCCGAAGTACTCGATACTGACACATTCAGTACATGCAAGCTGATTGTTATCATTTGTTATTTGACCGTGACAGGAATCAATTCGACATCGACGACTGAGCTTTCCTCAAACACAACCTTTGTATTCTTCGTTATTCCTCTGGCTAGCTAGCTAATCTTACACTCTGTGAGTATATATATATATATATATATATACAAACGAACAACAAAATTAAAGCAGCCTGAATGTATGTTACAATTTAATTACGGGTGATGTAACTGTATTACAGTAAATGATTACATAATCAACACTTGCTTGTGTTTCAAAACAGACATCAACAGTACTCTGACTAAATGCTTGTTCTCAAGAAAAGTCCAAAATTGATTCGTCCTTAACAGCGTTACAAAGTTATTTTCCATCAATACATATATATATATATATATAATTACAAAATATGTTTAACAGGTTTTTAATTCAGAAATGTCTTTCTCCGAGATGAGAAGCCATATGAAGGTTACATAGCCAGGTTCTCCCTACTGGAAGGAGAATAATTGGATTCATACCTTTAATATGGAGATTAGCGCTATGTAAAAGGCAAACACTCTCGTCTACGATTTGAACCCGTTTCACTGTGTCCATTTCATACAACGGTAACCATTACACCACGAACGCCTCGGTTCAAAGGCATTTTTTTTTAAAGACCGATTGTTCTACTAAAGCCAGAGAGCTCAATTTTTTTTTATCTTTCTCTCTCTCTATATATATATATTTTTTTTCTTGAAATAGATTAATGTATTGCAAATATTTTCGTTGTGGAAGGTTTTTTGATTTGTATTATTTTTTCATACGTAAGGATGCACAACAGCAGACGACGACATTACATCTTGTTTTGACGCCAACTTCCAGCCCTTATATTTTGTTCCCACTCTCTCTTTGTTTTTTTTTATTTTGTTCATGAGTAAGAATCCATTGAAAGAATATTTTTATAACTATTCTCTCCATTGTGTGATGGCTATTTAAAGAGGTTCGTTTCTATCATGGAATGGCTTGCTGAAATAAATTTATAATAGTCAAATGACGGTTTCGTGAAGTTTTTTTATCGAATTATACTAATTTGCTCTGAATGAAATTTTCATACATTTCATATATAATTTATATATATATTTATTATACATTTAGCAATCTTTGGGATTTATAATATTCCTTTATGGTCGGTTTCTTCTTTACTTTACAATTTGTTTAACAGGTTCAATCCTGACTGCAGGCGAGTAACAATACAGAAATTATTAACACTTGTACCCAGTTATTGTTAACAGAATCAGAACAGGTGACCCCGTGCATTCAGTAAAGGACATAGTTTGAAGTTCTGTGTAAGTTCTCGAGAAGAAGGTTAGAGGAAATATCGGCCGACGCGTTGTGGAAAAAACAATAAAGATGAAGACAATAGTCATTATATATATATATATATATATATATATATATATATATATATATAAAATGAAGACTATTTATTTAGGCAGCAAGTTATTATTCAAGCAAGTTTTGTGAAAGACGATGGAACGCTGTTCGTTTATTAATTTTTTTTATTTTTTCAAGTCTCCTGCTTATTTTTCTGGTGTCGGGATCCGTATAGTAAAGGAATTGTCCCAGATCTTCTGCCCAAGCCCTTTCGACTATAATTTTTTGTCGTCATCAGAGGTAGTGTAGTTTAAACAGTAAAAACTAAAACCGTCAACTCGAAACTACGCTATCTCTGATGACGACCAGAAATATGGTCGAAAGCACTTGGACAGAAAAAAAATGGGACAATTCCTTTACCATAAAGATCCCGACACGAGAAAATCAACAAGGACTGGAAAAAATAAAATTAGAAATAATAAACAGTGTTCCATCGTCTTTAACAAAACGTGCTTGGATATATATATATATATATATATATATATATATATATATATATATATATGGGGCTCCTGAGAGCTCTCCTGTGAATCCCACTTTAGCTTTCACATTTCGATGCAGTTCTTTGAAATTTTTCGTGCGATTTTATGACAGCCTGTCTTGCACACAATTGATCATTGAGTTTCCAAAGTTATTGTGTCAAAAGACTTAGCCGAGTAAAGAAAATGATAAAGAAGCATATATTTTTTCAATTGTGAACTTCTCTATGGCAGGATAACTTGTCAACTTGAACGATGATAAACTCCCTTAAACAACGTTTCTCAGGTGAGCGGGCTAATGGAAAACATGGTCGACTTAAATACAGAAAAAGGTGTGAAGATTGCCTTGAAAAGACTTGAAGTTTTAGCAGGGAGATTTGCTGTCACTCAAATTTCAATGTACAACAAGCAGATAAAACTGATTATAAATATTAGCACACAGCCTATTCAATATTTTTCAGATTTTACAGTATTATAATTGATATGTGTATATTCATCTTTAGTTATTGATATGTACATACGAGGATCATTAAATATTTTTCCAGACTTTTTTTCGTATGGGCACTTTTATTGATAGTACACTCATGAAACTCTAGTCTACTTCGAAGTAATCTCCTCCAGCTGCAATACACTCGTTGTTCCGTTCCAACAACTTTTGGAAAGCCCCATGGAAATTCTCTTGTGTGAGCGTGTCAATGACCTTCGTCACAACCTCTTTCATCTCCTCAATTTTCTCATAACGACAGCCTCTGAGCTTAGGGAATAACCAAAGGTCACAAGAACCAAGGTCTGGAATATATGGAGTCTGAGGAACTGTGTTGATGCCCATCTTGGTCATATAGTCTGTGACAAGGAGGGAGTTGTGGACTGGTGCATTGTCTTGGTGGATATGCCACTGAGCCGATTCGAAGAGTGCTGGTCTCTTCCAGAGGAATCTCTCCCTGAACTCCCTTAAAACCTCAACATCGTAACCCTAACCCTTTGGCCAATCAACTCTGGTCTATTGACTTCCCTACTCCTCCCACACCTCTCACCATCCGTCACAGACTCCCTGCCTTCCTTGAATTTCTTATGCCACTCAAAAACTGATGCTCGATTCGTACAAGATGCTCCAAAAGCAGTCTTAAGTATTCCACACGATACGGTGGCATTTTTTCCAAGTTTAAAACAGAATTGCATTTTTGAAATTCACCAGCAGTGACAATCAGACTTTAGTAGGGTGTATTCCAATTCCTGCTGTAGTTGTTCATTAGAACCTGGAATCATACAAATTTGTCTGTCATCTCATAAGTTGTATAGAAATGACATACTGAATTTTCAAGAGTTTGCGACAATTTTAAATGCACAAACGAAAAATGTCTGGTATGTTATTGAAGGCACAACGTATCATTTATTATTATGTACATATTATTATTTTGTCATTCATATGTACATACACATTATCATGTATGAATAATGTTATATTAATTACGTATTTTTAATTCCAGATATGTATGTTACTTTCTGATATAGTTAATATTATAGTTTTTATTATATATATATATATATATATATATATATATATATATATATATATAATTATGTCCTCGAAGAGATTTGTATTTTTTAATTTGTTTATGTTGTTCTTACATGTCTGTATGTTTCTAGTTTGTTGCCTTCGTTAGAGAACAAATATAGCACAAGGCCTTGGTAATGGGATAATCACTGAAACTTAACTTCATTCGTGTTTGCAGTTTGAATGGCTTTCAGTTGGTTAGGGGGATTATATAGGGGTGACCCCTCACTTTTTTTAGAGTGTGTTTACCTTGGTCTGCTTTACCCCTTATTTTTTTTTGATATTTGATATGTCGAGTGTGTATGTGTGTAGGTGTTTGTTTGTATGTGTGTTGGAGTGGTTTTTGATTCACTAACGGTTTTTTTCTATTTGCATGTGTTAATGTGTATTTTGAGATTTTCTTTGTGTGTATTGTAGTGTGGTTTGAAATATACAAGCAATTAATTTTTACTAAAACATTTATGGGTTTGTGTATATATACATTTCAATATAGGTTTATGTCCATTTCTGCGTGTATATGGATCATGTTTTATTCAGCTTTAAATTTATCTATAAACTTCTTTTCCTTTATTTGAAGTAGGGTTTTAGTCGTTAGTTTGGTATATGGGCATTATTTTAAAATCGCCTTGACTACATTTGCATAGTTTTTTCGATTCATTTAATTTTCTGTTTTCTGTTATTTCAGTATTGCTCCTGTGATGTGATGTGATGTGATGTCCTTCTATTAAGCCCTGTGTTGACCCTATGTATATTTCTTTGCATTCGCTACATTCAATTATGTAGACTACGTTTTTTGAGTTGCAGCTTCAGTCTTTATTCATTTTGAATTTTGTGTCCAGATTTTTAAAAGTAAAAAATTTCCCTTCCGTAATTATATCACATATTTTGCATCGTTTATTATTGCATTTGGTAACACCTTGAGTTGTGTTTTCTCCGAATGTAGAAGAGGTAAGTATTCTTTTAAGATTTTTGGGTTGTATCCGGTTTTTAATGATTTTTGTTGTGTCAAGAATTTCTTTGATTTTGTCATTGTTTTAAAGTTCTTCTAGATTTATTTTTTCTGTGAATAGTTCTCGGTCATTTTTGTTGTAGGTTTCAACGTATGCTAGGGTTTTCTCGTAGTTGTGGTTTTTTGAGTGCCTTAATTCTCTTTGTGGTAAACACACTCACAGAAAAAGATAGGAGTGACCTCCACATGAATCCATAACCAACAGAAACCCAAATTATGTTACTCAAAATCCACCAGCTATCGCTGGTGCAAAAACTCCCAATGAGTAATACAATAAACAGATATTTCAAATTCTGGATTTCACCGTTCAGCAAACAACCGATTAAATATCCTGGAAACCGAAAAAATCAACAAAAAAAAATGAATTAAACAGACTTCGATTAATTAAACAAATTATCGAAATGCTGAAAAACATAATAGAATATGAAGGTGGCGGTGATACCAAATATGGATGAAAGAAGTGGAACACACCTAAATTACCGCGAAAAACAACAACAACAAAAAAAAAACTATTGTAACTCGAGATCTGAGGTACAATAGAAACTGACCAGACCACAGCACTGTTATATCAGCTAGAATATTAAGAAGAGCATTCGAGAACTTGGGAGGGTTCTTGTCAAACAGAATTCAAGGTTTGGTTTGGTTTCTTTGTTTAATGGCATATCAACCTTTGTAGGTTATTTAATGCCAATGCTATTCTCCTAGAAGAACAGTAGTGGTACTATTTAACCTATAGCTGGGAGGATAAGGGGGTTCATACCTTTCCCAAGTGTATTTGCCCGAAAGTAAACGTAATAGCGCGACTGGAGTACGAACTCACTTTAACCATTACACCACGAGGACACCCCCACAGAATTCAAGGAAGACTACCAAGTACAACTGGTATGAAAAGTTCACGAAGAGTAATTAACAATAATGATAATAATAATAATAATAATAATAATAATAAATTGTGGACTTTACTGTCCCGGCGGACCACAGAGTGAAATTTAAAAAATGTTAATAGAGGGATAAGTATCTCGATCTTGCTAGGGAATTGAACAAACTGTGGAACATGAAAGTGATGATAATACCAATTCTAATTGGTGCTCTTTGTACAGTCACTAAAGGATTAGTTCAAGGACCGGAGGAGTGGAAATAACAGGATCAGTGGAGACCATCCAAACAACAGCATTATTGAGATCGGCCAGAATACTGAGAAGAGTCCTGGAGATTTGAGAAGACTTGTTGTCAATCAAACTCCAGTGAGAAACCATCAGCTAATAATGGTGGTGAAAACTCCCAAAAGTGAACGAATAATAATAAAGAAGAAGAAGAAGAAGAAGAAGAAGAAGAAGAAGAAGAAGAAGAAGAAGAAGAAGAAGAAGAAGAAGAAGAAGGCACTTACTCTCTTGTAACACATATATTCAGTTTTGTGTGCATTGACATGGAGACCAATGCCAGCTGCGGCTCGTTCCAGACTATGTTGTAGTGTCTCTGCTTGATTAGGCGTATTCGCCAGTAACACCAAGTCATCAGCGTAGTCGGCGTCTATGATTATTTTTGCGGGGTACCTTTTGCTTCTTCTCTTAGTCAGCTCGAAGCCATTTTCTCTGATTTTGTCGATCGAAGTCCTAAGAACATAGTCTAGACAGATGATAAAGAGGTACGGGGCTAGTGTGTCTCCTTGTAGTACTCCTGCAACAATGTCGAAGTATTCCGTGTCTCCATCTGGTGAACATACTTTCACTTTGGTGTTTCTGTAGAGAATCATTATCGCTGCTATGGTTTCTTTTGGTAGGCCGTACGCTAGTTGGATTTGCTCCATCTTCCCTCTGTGTATGGAATCGAAGGCCTTGGTAAAGTCGACAAATTATTGCCACACTAGACGGAGCCTCTCTAAAACTTGTAGACAAATTCACCTACCTAGGAAGTAGCGTCTCATCAACCAAAAAAGACATCGACACACGACTGACGAAGGCATGGACAGCTATCGATAGGCTCTCGATCATATGGAAGTCGGACCTAACCGATAAAATGAAACGCAGTTTCTTCCAGGCAGCGGTTGTGTCGATACTGCTATATGGATGCACCACATGGACGCTAACTAAGCGGCTGGAGAAGAAACTAGACGGAAATTACACAAGAATGCTGAGAGCAGTATTGAACAAGTCCTGGCGACAACACCCCATGAGACACCAACTGTACGGATACTTGCCCCCCATCACGAAAACTATACAAGTTAGACGAACCAGACACGTGGGACACTGCTGGAGAAGCAAGGACGAGCTCATAAGCGATGTACTCCTGTGGACCCCCACATATGGATGTGCAAAAGCAGGACGACCTGCACAAACTTACATACAGCAACTATATGAGGACACGGGATGTAACCCTGAAGACCTGCCGGAGGCGATGAATGATAGGGAGAAGTGGCGAGAGAAGGTCAGTGATATCCGTGCTAGCGGCGCGACATGATAATGATGATGACTCTCTCGTGGATTTTTCCTTTGAAGCCGACTACAGAGTAAATAAAAAAGAAAGCAAAAATATAGACAAATACTTTGACCTTACAAGAGAGCTAAATAAGTTGTGAAATATGTGGGCAGCAGTGATACCACTTATAGTTGGTCCTCTTGGAACGGTCGCCAATGACTTGGACACGGGAACTAGAAGAATTGCAAATCAGAGGAAGAATCGAGACATTCTAACGTACATCTTTATTCTGATCAGCCAGAATACAGAGAATAGTTCTGGAGACCTGAAGAAACTTGCATCAGTAAAAAATTTCAAGCTAACGATTTTGTGAAAAACGAAGAAGAAGAAGAAGAAGAAGAAGAAGAAGAAGAAGAAGAAGAAGAAGAAGAAGAAGAAAATAAAAAACGCTGTCATAGCAATAAAGACCAGGCAAATTAGTGATATTCAGTTTTAAACTCATAGCTGAATAAAATAGATTGATAGAAAAATTTGGAAACTAATAATTTGCTACAGAATGCATCACCTGAGAATAGAAATAGAATCGCATTAGACCAAGTGAGAAAATGGTGAGTGAGGATTAATCTAACTAGAATTGACAAAAAACACTAAAGGATAAATATTTAGACACCATAATAAAGAAAATGCTACACTTAGTAAACACACTCGAGAAGCATAAGTAAAATATTAGATTTGTAAGAAAAGCAATAAATTTCCTACACAACTAGACATCATATCGGAATAAATAAACATAAAAAATAAACTTATAGAGACAGCAAACAAGTACAATGACTAAAGCAATTAAAAACACCTGCAATCAAAAACCAATGTAGAAACAACACGTACAAATAATTAGAAATCCCAATATGTATATATATATATATATATATATTGGTAGCATTTCTTCATTGATACAATTTCGTTGAATATAAGGCACTTTCTATCTACATATTTTCTTGTTAATCCTTTCATATTGTAGTATTGATTTTAAAGTATTCGGCGGGAATTGATTGATATATTTTCCATAATTGTTTATTTCCTCAATACTTTCTGCCCAACAAACAAACAAAAAGCACTACATATTAGAAAAATGCAACCCAAACTTAATAGAATTAATTTCCAAACCAGTGCTAATGTACTTAAATGTCTTTAGCTACTGACACTATTTATAGAATAATTTTAAAAGTAAACGCTACACACTGCAACTGCCCAGATGCTCTTCTTCTTACAAAGTAGTAATGTACATACAAAAGTTACACCACTTTTGTAATACATCCTCCCCTGATGATGGCAGAAAGTCGGGCAGTAATTACTACGGAAATTAACAATTATGGAAAATATATCAAACAATTCCTGCCGAATACTATAAAATCAATACAGCAATATGAAAGGATCAACAAGAAAATATGTAGACAGAAAATGTCTATTATATTCAACGAAATTTATATATATATATATATATATATATATATATATATATATATATATATATATATATATATATCTGTGTGTGTGTGTGTGTGTGTCAAAAAACCTCTTTAGGACGCATCATTTATTTTGCTAGTTCATTGGTGGGGTTCTTTCCAACATCATTCCCCCTTGCTAAAGTTACCCGACCATGACTGATCCTGTTTTAACCTGCATCAGACATCGGTGTTAATCAGTAATTTCTGAGTCACCTCCTATGTTAAATAGCTTCGGTTTTTGTCCTTAATGGTTAACGGGCTAGTGTTGAAAATACATTGCTAATAATTTGCAAGTTTGATCTTCACTGAGTGCCCATATTCTTACAGTCTTGTGTCAAAATAATGTATACTTAAGTTTTAGGACTTACTCGGAAAGTTGAGCTGGACAGTAAGTTATGATCACACTTCTCTTCAAGGGATTGAATTTTGTATTTCATTTTTTATGTATCTAACCAACCCCTTCATCATGGTCATTATGGACACGGGTTCGTTTTTATATATGTAATGATAGATTATTTATGCAAATGGCGTCTCTGCCTTGATAATACCTTTGAGCTTAGAGAAATGAAAAAAGTCACTACGCGCAGGATCAGGTTAATAATGAGGTTGTTCCAGTGCGGCCAGAATTGCTGGATCGTCAGCACAATCATTCCAACTATTTTTTAAACATGTCATAATAATCTTCCAAACTATTCTTTATCACGTCGAGCCAATCTTTAATCGTTCGAAAAATCCTCCGACAATAAGCAAACATCCCCAACCTTATTTGCACGGGGTTGAATTTAATTCTACTCGTTGAAGATCTCCCGCTCCGAGAGCCATTTTTCACCTTTCCGTGACCCTCTTTTAATCCATTACACTCGTCTAAAAACACGCGAGGGTCACATGATGTTATCTCCATACAATTGCCGAAGTCTTTTCAGTGTTTATGATGGAGTTTTTCCTAAATGAACCAAATTTCTAGTACATTCCTTCCTCATTGTTTATAGCTGAACCAGTCGAAAAAGATGATGTCTAAAAAAAAGTATGTGAAATAAATCCAATCGTTGCAGAAAAGGAGATTAATGTTATATACCCACAATATATCATGTGAGATGATAACAGATTTCACTTATCCCTGGTTTGAATAAAGCTCATACAGTACGTCCAGCCGCATTACTTTTCATATATATATATATATATATATATGAGTTCGTCCCTGCTTCTCCAGCAGTGTCCTGCATGTCTGGTTCGTCTAACTTGAATAGTTTTCGTGATAGGAGGCAGGTGGCCCAGTGACGAACTCATAAGTGATGTACTCTTATGGACCCCCACACAAGGCCGTGCAAAAGCAGGACGACCAGGACGAACATACATTCAGCAGCTATGTGAGGATACGGTATGTTGTCCTGAACACCGGGTTGGGGCGAGGAACGATAGGGAGGAGTGGCGAGAGAGGGTCAGGGATATCCGCCCTACCAGCGCGACATGATGATGATATATATATATATATATATATATATATAGGTTTATATATTGTTGGGGTGTCTCTCCTACAGAAGAGAGCTTAGCCGGTATGTTTCACATGAGGGCAAATCCATCTGTTGGGGAGACAACTCAACAATATATAAACCCATGTTTTAAAAAATATTGATTGAAATGGTTGTAATTCCTTTAATTTAGGTTTAAATGAGGAATAAGGAATTTAAATTTCTATATTAATATATTTTATGTAATAATTACGCATAAATATCATACAAGAACATTTAAGAATTTTGTTTAAAATTTAATTATTTGGCCCCCTTAATGTAATAGATAGTATGGAGTTAAAATTTGAATTAAAAGAAAACAAACGTTTTAGAGAATTAATTTTTATCTATTGCGGACTTTTTGTCCTCATCTAGGTATTTTTTTGTGTTGTTTCTTCTTTCACTACGTTTCGGCCAAATTTCACATCTGGCCTTCATCAGGTGATTTACCGCAACCTCGGATAGGTAATCGTATCCCCAGTAATTACTGCCTCCCATAGTTGTTGTCTATCTCACCACGTTTTTGACCAAGTAAACCTCTGGCCGGCTTGGGTAGGATTTGAAACCGCTATCTTCTGACAATGCTCACCTGGAACCGTAGAGACTAAACACCTCTATCCGCTATGGCACGGGCCCCGAAGTTTTGGTCAAAAACGTGGTGCGATAGACAACAACTATGGAAGGCAGTAATTACTGGGGATACAGTTACAAGACTCAGCATTCCTATCCGAGGTCGCGGTAAATCACCTGAAGAAGGCCAGAGGTGAAATTTGGCCGAAACGTAGTGAAAGAAGAAACAACACAAAAAAACTACCTAGATGAGGACAAAAAGTCCGCAATAAACAAAAATTAATTCTCAGATTAAGAAGCCTCATCTCAAAATAATTCCAATTAAAGACAATTACAAACGTTTTAGACATACACAATAAAAAGAAAGATAACTATCAAAGATTCACCTATGTTAAATAAGAGAGATTCACTTAAATAACTATATTATTATCGTAAATGTACATCATTTAACTAATGATTGTATCATTAATTGATAAAACAATGTATAAAAAATCCAATATCATCTGATGACTTTCAGACAACTACAATTAAGGTCATACAATTAGATTTTTTAAATACATTTAAAGAAAAAGGAAAAATTACAATTTTGAAATAAATTTAAAAATCAAACTATTAAATAAATTTCAATGAATAAACTTTTAGATGGAAATCTGTTGTAATCACACATTCAAAAGATGCACAGGATCGCCTCGTCAGAGATATTCTTGGGGTCCTTACACGTTTTGGGTCTTCCAACATCATAATTGCCCTCCTAAGCGACCATACCGAAACTATTAGTGGATCCTGTTGTAGTCGATCCTGTTGGAAAAAGTTCAAGTTCGTAATACCGCACAGCACACACCAGAAAAAGTCAAAATATTACTGCTATTGAGCTTTAAACTGGAAGTGGCCAATGAGAAACTTCACTCGTCACTTTCCTTCCTGTCGCGACGAGTTAAAAAGTAAACATTCACTTGTTCGTCTCCTCCTGGATCTTGTAGGAGTATACTCACACGCACTGAACAGCGTTCGGTCCAAGACAACTGGTAAACCAATTTCAACTCGCGCTAATTCGGTCGGTTACACACACACACACACACACACACACACACACACACACACACACACACACACCTATATATATATAAATATATATATATATATATATATACCGCCAGTCTCGAGTCTTTACAAAAATATTAATGACTAAGTAAATAAAAATTTAAGAAACTCAAACCATAAAAATACCCTACCAGACAGACGTATTAAGACACTGACAGCAATAATTCTACGAGCAGATATAATCTTCTTAATACTGCAAGCAATAAGAATCTTTTTTCGCTTCCCCTTGCCGCTCTTTTCTTTATTTTCATAGGAATCATTGTACAAATAATTACAGTCATTTATATACATATATATATATGTACATTGGGAAACTAAGTCTCTTCTTTGTTTTCTCTCTCTTTATTTAACCCTCTTCATTGCCTTTTTCCTCCAAACCCTTTCTATTTTACCATCAAACGCCTCAACAGTCGTTAGTCTCTTTTGTGTTCTATGCATCTGATCTTTTAATCCATAACCATCTTGACGCTTTTTCCACCGATTCTGAAATTGCTCGGGGGCCTTTCTTTTTATTTTCTCCTATTATACCTAGTTGACTCAGAATTCAGCATAAAAATCTTCCTACGAAAGCCTGGCAGCCAACTTCAATAACGTACTGTCCTCCATTTGTTATATTTGCATTGTTCTACTTGCTCCTGATATTTTTCAAGCTTTCTTTCGCAGGCCGCTTCGCCATTTCCTTTCCATAGGATTGTCATTTCTATCAGCACTTTCTGCTTTATTTCGGTTGACCAGAGAATTAACTTTGGACGTAGGGTAATTGAGATCTGCTTCGGAACTTTCCCAGATATATACTCTCTGCCACCAGTCTCGAGCCGTTGATTGAAGGCAAGAGTTAATTTTACACGCAGAGTCGGGTATTCGCCGGCTTTGACGAAGAAAATCCGCTTCATCTTCGGCCTGAAATTGTTTGCGCAGATTGCCGCGACCACTGTATCGGCTACCGTCCGAAGTACCTGGTCATGTCTCTATAACCCATCACCTAGTACTTTAGGATAGGCACTCATAATGTTCCGTGGTGTGCTTTTTCCAGCACAAAGTTGACACGATCGTATTCCGCTCTTCCCCTGAGTAAATAAGTTCGAAAGACTTGGTAGCACGTCATACACTGGTTACACTAGAAACGTTAACCCACTAGCGTCGGCGTGCCAGTGTTATATATTGACCTGCGACCAAGCCGTCAATCAAGAGATGCACCTGTGTAAATAAGACGAAGAAGAGCGGAAGTAAGTGGACGTTAGAAAATAATATAAGCAAGTGCCCGGGCGGGTCGAGTTCAGTTGAGACAAGAACGCGAAAGTGAGAACCAGCTTGTAGAGAGCTGGGCATTCAGTGACCCATGGTTGAGCAACCCAATCCAAAATGAGAAAGAAATGCTGCAATGGTCAAGAGGTGAACTTGGGTCAATATAGCAGTCTGTGCCTGTCTCCACTCAACTCTCACACACAACAGAACATCACCCTTTCGAAAATAAAATGTGAGAGATTTACATTTTTGTAAAGAAGTGTATTAGTTCGTTATTGAAGTCGTTCATTACCGGATAATGATGTTTCCGCATAAATGCATATAATTGTATATGTAAAAATGCAGTTGTATGTGGCTTTACAATACCAGCTTATTCTCCTATTCATAAGTTCTCCCAGCATGTCTATGCACCCTTCCGAAATAGTCCCACTATCCTGCCTCTTCTTTCTTCCTTAACGCTTGCGTGAACTTCTTCCTGGATTAGATTCTGTCTCTGCTTCCCTTTGGTCTTGTGAATTTGGATACTAGTGAATTAGCCCAGACATTCTCGACCTATTGCCACCGTCCCTACGTGAGCTTTTTGCCTTAATCGCTCCTTGGCCTACCCCAGTTCTTTCTTTGTACTCCATTTCCTTCCGGTGCGAATTTAGATGCCAGCTGCATCAACTTTTGGTTTTTTAGAGTCCCTATACAACATTGCTTCTCTCGTTCGAGATACTATAAATCCTCCACCAAACGTTTAAAGAGAAGCTGCAGTGCATTTTACGTGCCATATAACGCAGCACGACTTAAGTTTCTAGGAAGGCGTAGCTATCTTCGAAGGAAGCTGTTAATTTTTGTTTCCATGGCTTTCACTACTGTCATTGGGGAATCATAAACAAATAACGGCTACAGAGTCTTGGGGTGTACACCGTGCTGATATACCCACGCTTTGAAACGGCCTAGGAGACTGGATCTGACCATTCTGGCGAGCCATAACCCCTAGTCGCCTCCCGAGGCTCCGACAGCATTGACGTCTCTCAATGTATTGCTGAAAATCTTTCCAAGGCTCTTTACGGGACACTCTGACAAGGGGCGTATCATTTTTCTCGATGGTAAAAAACGGAAGTTATCTGCCCTTATCCCTTTCTTCATGACAAACGTCCGCGATTTAACAGTCTTGAACTTTATCCTCGCTCACGCTATCAGTTTTTCAAGACTGTGTAGGATCCACTTCTCCCCATTACCGATGTAGTTGTGACAGTCAGATCGTCCATATATTCTCTGATCAGAGACTGGCGCACTCCTATTTTCATCATTCACTCGATTTCAGCCGATTTCGCAATCATATTTATGGCAGGGTGAAGAAGGTAGCTGAAAGCAAACAGCCAGTTATAATACCCCTCTCGAGTTTATGCCAGTCGGAAATAATTATCATGGAGGAAATTATCATCTTAAAGTTATCATAATAGGCCAGGATTGATTTTCTGATTTTGCCAGGTACATGGTGTCTCATTAGGGCTCTTCTACCAGTTTATGCTGAATGGAACTGTATGCGTGTGGTCACCCCTACTTTCTCCGACTTCCCTCAATATCTGGCTAACGACTCCAGTATGTTCGAGACATTCCGGTGAAACCTGAAATCCCGCCCTTCTGCAGTGAAGTGTCAATGTAATTATTATTCAAAAAAAATTTTTTCATTTACTGCAATAAAACGCCAAAAAAGATTTTACTCTCAGTACACAGCAAAAACACTCCTGAATTGCTCTCCGGAGTTTTCTTCTTTGAGGGTCCATACACCTTCTGCAAATCTACTATGTTCCGCAACTATTCCCCTTCACCATATCACCATTAGAATATTTTCCAAATAAGCTAGAGGCGACTCGGATAGCGTTTATAAACGTCGTATGGAACTCCGCTAGGGCCTGGACTGAGACTGATCGTGTTGCCTTCAGTACTTCTCTCACTTCCTTCCAGCTTGGCTCATCTAAGTCAAATTCAGTCGTTGGCTGGTTCGGCCTAATGACGGCTTCAAGATGGCTAAGTTCCTTGTCCCTGCTTAGGTATATCAAGGTATTTCTGATATAGGGGTTTATATCTTCCGCTGTGCATTTTAGCTAGCTGCTTCGCTTTTAGTCGAGCAGTTCTTACCAAAGCCGGGGCACCTCCTATCCCACCCAGCTTTCTGAGTGGATCTTTGCCTCGTCCTCATTATCTCTCTGATCTCTCTTGATGGCCGGCGTTCTCCGTCCCTAGCCTGTTTGTACTTTTTCTTGAGAGTCCTTAATTCACGCCTTAGGTCCTGTATCTTCTTTGCTCTACGGTTCTTACAGTAGGTTTTTATTTTCTTTTTCGCCTTCACATAAGCCATATATTTCCTTGGAATAGCAAAAGATAATTGTCGATAGTATATCTAACCGTCTGTCAGCGTTGCTTTTGATGTAGGCCGGATAATTTCGCTTCCGTCTTCGTCAAACTGATGCCACTCACTTTTGCATTTTGCTGAAGGCCACTTAATCTGCTTATAGTCTACTCTGCATGGGGTTGTTTGGTCTATTGGGTGGAGGGACTGGGCACTGTGGTGTAAGTCCTGGCCGCTCACCTTTTTCTGTTCAGGAGTAAACCTGTGCATAGCGAATGACCGCTCCCATTCATACATTTAATCCTGGCCTAGTGTATTCTAAGGCCATGCAGATTTTTACATTCTTTTCTGCAGTCGCAAATCATTTTCGTAACCCTTTCATCGAAATAAGGGGTCGGTATCGAGAAATCCGTTCTCTCAGGGTTTCATGGGGGTTGCTACGTGTCGTCGAAGCATGTCGAGGATTATTTCTCACGAAATAGACATAATGAAGTGATGGATCATCATGATCCCGGTCGCCGTCTTCCCAGCTGTCCACTATTTCTACAGATGACACAGTTGCTATTTATGGTGGTCATCTGGTCTATTTCCAGTAGTCACTGCATAAATCAATTTTTTTTAAAATAAAAGATTTTAAAAAATATTAATACCGTCGTATTAATACCGCTAGTATATTAATCCATTACCTATTTAAAAAATTGTAAAGCATGATACATATATATATATATATATATATAATTCCTTAAATACTTTATTTAAGGTAAAATATATTCCCCGATGTCAATGGTAAAAAAGAAGCCCATTTCTATTCAAATCTCAATCTGAGAATCCAGTAAACTAGCTGGTAAAATAAATCTATAACTGATATATCAATTGATGTTTCTTAATATATATATATATATATATATATATATATGTGTGTGTGTGTGTGTGTGTGTGTGTATGCAACAGTTTCTCTTTTAAATATGTTTGATTAAATGAGACAGACACTTTGTGTAATCAAATGACAGGTACAAGATACAAATTCTCCAACTTCTTGAAGCGCTCTAAATAAAGATGACCAAAACTTCCTGAAAAAGATTAACTAAGAATATAGCAAACACCTTCTCGCTTGCGTATCACTTATTTTTTTATGAAATCCCCCCTCCTAATTCATAGAACTCTTGTAAAAATTCTTGCTTTCCGTAAATCTCATCTGTTGTTCCTACTTTTATAGAAATACACACGAAAGGTCAGTGTGCCTGTCATTTCATTATTCGCTTCTACGAAGATGACTCTAGTCGGAGTCAAAAGTTCGATACCTTTTAAAATTCATTCCATCTTGAAATCAAATGACTCACAAGGAGACTTTACCGGATAAAAGACAGAATAAGCCGACATGAAGTGGAAATTTACTAAGCTTTTTTACTTAGATGTGGCACAAGGCCATATGAAAGGGGCACCCAATGAGACTCGAACTCACTCGTGTAGATTTGCTAGTCGAGCTTGCTAACCCTTACACCACCAGAGGCGCCTAAGCCGACATGAAGTGTCTGTTTTATTAAATCACTCACATGCACGCACACACACACACACACACACACACACACACACACTAATATATATATATATATATATATATATATTGAAAATATTTGGAAGGTTTGGTAAATTAAAAACTTAGCACAGGTTTAGATGTCTCTAAATTTCATTCTTTTATTTTATTTTAAGAACTTTTTCAGGCTAAACCATTTTCTGATTTTTTTTCTATATATAAGCAAATGAGGAACATGATAAAAGGATGGGGAGGATTAAAAGAATAGCAGGAAGAAGGAGATCATTTAGAGGCAAATGCATCAGATTTCATTTGAGAGTTTTGATCAAATCAAAATGGAATTTTAGTGAGAGAAATAGGAAAAAAGGTGGGGGAAATGGGGTTTCAGCATATCCTGTTTCGTCGAAGACATTGACAATAATGTGATGTCCAGGAGAAAAGGGACCAAAAATATGAAATGAGAAAGTGATAAGGTAAAAATTCTCAAATTTATGGTGTACAGAGAGGGAAAAAAAAGACACTTTTTTTCTGTTTTCTATTTTGATATTTTTTTAGTGTCGTATGATATCCGCCAGGAATGGCGAAATCCGATGAAATCCTGGGCTTTGTCTGAAATGGTTTGTTGTAGAAATGACTGCAGATTTTAAAAATGCAGAAAGTTTTACAATGTAAGAGTTTGAGTAGAATGGATTTGGAAAAATCGAAGGCGTGTTTGAGCTCTAAAATATGGGAGAAAAGGACATTTCGATCTTTATTTGTTTTGATTGATCAAGTGTGTTCGTAGATTCTTTTTTTCTAGATTGCGTTGGATTTCGCCGAATTAATATTTATTGCAATTTTTGCATGGGATAGAGTATATATCTGCATGTCTAGTGGTTTCTTGATATTTTTTAGATGTTTGTGAGGTTTTTATTGGTTTTTAATGTGGTGGTATAATTGATATTCCTAATTTGGTAAGTTTGTCGTAGAGTGGTTTGTTATGCGTGTAAGTGGGTAGAAAGATAGGTCTGTGGGTAATGGGAATAGTGGGTTTTCTTTTCTTAGATTTATTTGATGAGTGTATCTTAAGACCTTTTTTCTAGCGTTTGATATGAAAATTTTTGCGTATTTTAGGCTTTTGAGGGAGTGTTCAATGTACTCAATTTCTTCATGTAGGTATTGTGGACTACATATTCCTCGTGCTCTTAGATAAAAGACAGTTATAAGGCCTGTTTTGATTTGTTGTGCTGAGATTAGAAATGTATTTAATCGTTTTTGCTTGTGTGTTTGCGGTTGACTTTAAAAGTTAAAATGTTATGAGATTTAATACTTAAGATGTCCAGGAATGGTAAGTTGTAATGGGATTCTTTTTCATTAGTGAAGTTGATGGAGGGCTCAACATTGTTTATTTTTTCAGCGATCTCTTCAATGTTTATGTTTTAGGGTAGGAAAATAGATATATCCTCAATATATCTAAAATATGTGGTGTTGCTAAGTAGTCTCGATTTAAAAGGACAGGATTCTAAAAATTCTTGAAATAGACAGGCTAATACTTCGTTGAGTGGGTTTACCATGGGAAAGTCGGATTTCTGTTAATAGAATCTGTTATTAAATGAGAAAGAAGTCATGTTATATGTTTGCAGGTGTTAATTACGGTATTTATGAGTTGTGAGAAGATGGATTTGATATTTTCTTAAGTGAGTAGCAAGAAGGTTGTAGCATTTTTTATGCATATATTTGTATAGAGAGAAGTTGTGTCTAAACTGTTGATAGTTTTATTTTGTGACAATGAGTTGATGTACTTTCATTTATCCTATTTACCCAACCCCTCCGCTCGGGCAGGATATGACACATGGTCAATTTTTAAGCGGAGTTTAACAGGTTTGAATTCAGAGTTTTCCTTCTCCTAGACTAGTTGCCTCACCAAGGCTGAAGGAACCAATCTGTCCTACTATTTACCCATAGCTGGAGGGAGAATAATTGAATTCATACCTTTCCCAAGGGTATTAGTGCTATGTGAAATGTGATCAGCCTCGTCCAGGATTTGAACTCGTGTCGCCGTGTCCATTTCCTACGACGATAACCATTACACCACCGGCACCTCCTTTCTTTTATTATGTTCAGACTGACTTACTTCATATTAAACTAACGACATAGTGGGGAGAGTGTTCGCTAATCGTCCAGAAGACCTGGGTTCAATCTCAGGTCGAGTCATACCAAAGACTAAAAAATGGTACTCTATACGTCCTTGCTTAACAATCAGTAATATGAGGTACATATCAAAGGTAAAGTGGAACAATCCTGGGAAAGTAGTGGCGCCCTTCCCGACACCACAGTGTAGTAGCTATTCAGAAGGGAGCCTTCTGTTCATCCTTGACTATGGTCGCCAACTTTACTTAAACTAACGTTAATGCAACTGACATTTAAATTTCAAACAATGTTGAACTAATTTTATATAGCTTGTGCGTTTTTAGTGTCAGCGATATAAAATAATTTCATTTCAACTTAACACATATCTGGAAAGGTTTAAACCATTTTATGTTGCTTTTTTTTAAATATCAAAATAGTGAATATTTATATTATTGCCTTTTATAAAAACTAATGTCCCATGGAATAGGAGGTAGACAGCTGAATGAACAAACATTATGACATGAATTCACAAAAACACAGTCAAGTTACTGCACTCCATTTAAAATAAGAAAAAAAAAACTCTTGCCAAAGTCGGTTTACCTAATCGATACAAAGATTCACAAGTCAGGTTGACAGATATTACCTCTCTAGGCCTTATTCATTTTATTTTTTTGCTCCTATCAACGTTTGTGAGAATGAATATACATAGCTTGTCTTTGTCCAATGGAGGAAACGGAGATACATAGTGCTCAAGCTTTGAAAATATATACGTTTCTTTATGTATTCATCAAATATCGAATGAACACATCAGTTTTATACTTTCTATATTCGTCGAGATTACTCGTCTTCTTTTTGTAATACTGTGCGTATGCATTTGATTTGTTTAGTGTGAATTGATTGTCATCATTCCGTTATTAGATATAATTATTTATCCATCATTTTTTCCGCTGTATATTCTAGATTTTGTCTTAGACTAAACTATCTGCTTCGAATCCCCTTATCATTTCCAGACCCCAGATGATAAAGATCACTTAAAGAACATTCAAACAATCATCACCTTCAAGGAAAGAGTTATAATAACACGAATGAAATCCCCTTATCATTTTCAGACCCCACATGATAAAGATCACTTAAAGAACATTCAAACCATCATCACCTTGAAGGAAAGAGTTATAACAACACGAATGAAATCCCCTTATCATTTTCAGACCCCACATGATAAAGATCACTTAAAGAACATTCAAACCATCATCACCTTGAAGGAAAGAGTTATAACAACACGAATGAAATCCCCTTATCATTTCCAGACCCCACATGATAAAGATCACTTAAAGAACATTCAAACCATCATCACCTTGAAGGAAAGAGTTATAACAACACGAATGAAATCCCCTTATCATTTCCAGACCCCACATGATAAAGATCACTTAAAGAACCTTCAAACCATCATCACCTTGAAGGAAAGAGTTATAACAACACGAATGAAATCCCCTTATCATTTCCAGACCCCACATGATAAAGATCACTTAAAGAACATTCAAACCATCATCACCTTGAAGGAAAGAGTTATAACAACACGAATGAAATCCCCTTATCATTTTCAGACCCCACATGATAAAGATCACTTAAAGAACATTCAAACCATCATCACCTTGAAGGAAAGAGTTATAACAACACGAATGAAATCCCCTTATCATTTCCAGACCCCACATGATAAAGATCACTTAAAGAACATTCAAACCATCATCACCTTGAAGGAAAGAGTTATAACAACACGAATGAAATCCCCTTATCATTTCCAGACCCCACATGATAAAGATCACTTAAAGAACATTCAAACCATCATCACCTTGAAGGAAAGAGTTATAACAACACGAATGAAATCCCCTTATCATTTCCAGACCCCACATGATAAAAATCACTTAAAGAACATTCAAACCATCATCACCTTCAAGGAAAGAGTTATAACAACACGAATGAAATCCCCTTATCATTTTCAGACCCCACATGATAAAGATCACTTAAAGAACATTCAAACAATCATCACCTTGAAGGAAAGAGTTATAACAACACGAATGAAATCCCCTTATCATTTCCAGACCCCACATGATAAAGATCACTTAAAGAACATTCAAACCATCATCACCTTCAAGGAAAGAGTTATAACAACACGAATGAAATACTCACAAAAATTATGTTTTTTAAATTTAATTGTTGACACTTTATACAAAGAGTTGCGAGATTGGCACTGTTGTCGCCCCTTTGTATGCAACCCTCTACATTTACATGTTTTCAAACATGTAAATCTAATAGAAAAATACGAATCCTTTAAACGAGATACGTTGATGACATATTCTTCATATAGACATGTGAAGAAGTTAAACTGAATAATTTCCTTAAGAATTTAAATACGAAGCATGACACTATCAAATTTGACACAAAAAGTCAACACATTCAGTTGCATTTTTGTATATATTGACAAGAACAGAATATTACAAACAACATTAAACACATAACACACAAAAAAAAACCCACGACTATCAATATCACAAATCTGCTCACCCAAATATTTCAAAGACAGTATTCCTACTTATAAGCATTTTGGCTCGGAAGAAGCTGCAAAAATGACAACAAATTAAAAATACAATCAATAAACTTAAATTCTAGTTCTCAGCATGGGGATATTCCCATACGTTAAAGGAAAAACCAGATAACGAAAGCCATTTCCACTCGTAAGTAAGACACTCTAAAACTAAAACCGAAAATAAAGATAAATTGTATCCTCTCATAACAAGGTTCAACAACACTTTTACACCACAGTTTCAAATAATCAAGGAACATTGGTAAATTTAAAAAACAAACAAACAATGAAAGATATTTTTCAAGAACTAAGCATACTATCCTTTTGTCGACTAAATAACCTCAAAGAAATGATAGAAAACAACAACATACTGAACAATACAGTAATCACTTAGAAGCCCACCATGAAATCCAGTAAATCGTGCCAAAAAAGATACATCAAAATTTACTTATACTACGATAAATTCATTCACAAGTTTCTCAATTAAAAAGACTTTTAAAATTTACTGTAAATCAAATTGAAAAAGCAAAAATGTAATTCGTTCGCAGGACTTTACAAGCAGCTAAAAACAGTATGTTGTAAAGTCAAAATAGCCATTTCATTCTATATTTGCTAACTACAGATTTAAAATCAAATCAATCAATCAGAAAGATTTGATATTGGTAGAAAAGCATGTCCGTAAAAACGGCCATAACTTTTGCACATTTTCCTATCATAGAAAAACCGAAAACAGATGCATCAACGAAATCAATAATTGAAAGAAAGAAGAAATGGATAAATAAAATACTGTAAAGATATGTGTTATTTGGATTCAGTATGAAAATTAATCACCTAGAAGCGAAAAAAAAAAGCTTCAAAATCATAAACATCTGTATAACAAAGCGTAATAATTTGAAAGATGACCACTACATGAAACTGAACAAACGTGCCCTGAAACTGGACCCCACCAACGATTCAGAGAGAAAACAAACGCTATCAAATCAAAAACTAATTTGAATGAAACTCCCCACAATACTAATGGAACAACATTAGCTAAGAGTCTTCCTATTGCGACACACACACACACACACACACACACACACACACACATATACATATATATATAGATAGATAGATAGATAGATAGATAGATAGATATACGTAGTGCATTCAATAAGTTTCCAGACTGTTTTTGTACAGACATTTCGAATTGTCGTAGACACTTGAAAATTCAGTATTTTATTTCTATACATTTTATAAAATGACTGACCAATTTTTGTGATTTTTGGAATACACCGTACGAATGCCTGATAGTCACAGCTGGTAAATTTCAGAACTGCTATCTGGACGTAAGGACACAATAAAAGAACTATAAGCAATAAAATCATGTTTTAAACTTGGAAAAAATGCCACAGAAACGTATGGAATGCTTCAGAGTGCTTTTGGATCATCTTGCATGGATCGGGCATCAGTTTTTGAGTGTAGTAAGAGATTCAAGGAAGGCAAGGAGACTATGAGAGATGATGAGACTTGTGGGAGGAGTAAGGAAGACGAGAATTGATTGGCCAAAGGGTTAGAGATAGGCTTAGGGTTACTATGTTGAGGTTTTAAGTGAGTTCAGGAAGAGATTTCGTCGGAAGAGGCCAGCATTCTTCAAATCGGGTCTGTAGCATTTCCACCAGGACAATACACCAGTCCCCAAGTCCGTCCTTGTCACAGACTACTTGACAAAGATGGGCATTAAGACAGTTCCTCTGCCTCCCTATAGTCCAGACTTTGATCCCTGTGACATTCGGTTATTCCCTTAGCTGTCGTTATGAGACAAAGGTGGCGATGAAAGAGGCTGTGACCAAGCTCATTGACACGCTCACACAAGAGGATATCCATGGGGGCTTCCAGAAGTTTTTGGAACAGTACAACAAGTGCATTGCAGCAAGAGGAGATTACTTCGAAGGGGACTAGAGTTTCACGTGAGTACTATCAATAAAAGTGCCCATACGAAAAGTGTTTGGAAACTTAGTTGATGATCCTCGTATATATATATATATATATATATATATATATATATATATAAATATATATATATATATATATATAAGACCAACTAAAGACACACGGGTTAGATTGTTTTGCTCAAGCATGCAAAATTCGGTGTAACGGAAGATAATATTCAATTTATTCTTTAATGAAATAATCAAATTCTCTTTAATTTTTTTCTCATATATTTTGGGATAAACTTTTGCACTAAATCTTATATATATATATATATATATATATATATATATATATATATATATATATATATATATATATATATATTCGAGACTATTTGTAATACTTTCTATAAAGGATTTTCTTTACAAAACGTTTCTCATTAAGATGACAAGGAAACTACTTAAGATTAAAATAAATAACCAGATAGCAAAATTCCTATTTGTGTTACTACTTTTCTGGTTCTAGTTCCTTTATTAATGACATATCCACCGTCGTGGGTTATTTAATGTAAAAGCCAATTTATCCAGAGGCAATTTTAAAGCCATAAATGGAGATAAAAATTGTATACCTTTACCGTAAAGTAAACGTTATGCCGTAGCTGTGTTATTGCTTGTATTCATACATATATATATATATAGTTATATATATATATATGTGTGTGTGTGTGTGTGTGTGTGTGTGTGTGTGTGCATGAATTATCCCAACCCCTCAACAAGAGCAGGATGTAACACAAGGTCATTTTTAGCGAGGCTCAACAAGTTTCAATTTTCCACCTCCTAAACTGGTTGCCTAACCAAGGCTAAAGAACCCAATCTACCCTACTATATACCCATAGCTGGAGTGAGAATAATTGAATTTATGCCTTTCTAAAAGTTATTTCATATATATATATATATATATATCAGCACATACCTTCTCATAATCATACATACACCTCAACCGACTCCATTGTGTCGACCAAACAAACACCACTCTCCGCTATTGCTTGTTTTTTATTGGATACTCTAACGTGTGCAGTCACATATTTTTCATTCCTGAGTCCTCTTGCAATGAGCTCCATTTGTCGATACTAGAGCTCTTGTTGATTACCAAATTAAATCCGGAATTCTGAATACTGAAGAAATTCTTATGCATTGATTATCTTTAGCAATCCTCTTGGGCCCAAGGAAGTTGATTTTACCAATGCCAACTCTTCTGGCGTACAGTAAATCTTTTTTGCATTCACTCCTCTTTACATTTCTATTGGTCACAAACAGAATTTTGAATTTCTCACATATCAACCCAAGTATTACGGACACAATTATCTGAGGAGACGTAATCAAAATAATGGGTCCGTTTTTAAGAATTTAAAGAAACATTTTAATTTTTTTTTAAATTGTTTATTCATTTTAAATGTAATTAAGGTATTAAAAGTATTGGATTGTTTTTGCACATACCTTAAGATATATATATATATATATATATATATATATATATATATATTTACTAATCTAATATCTACCAGCATTCACGGTTACCAGAAAAAAAGAAAAAAAAACGTCAGGAACAAGAGATAGAAATATCTCGAATCACCGCCCTGGGAAAAAAGAAAAAAATATTATAGGACAAAAAGAAAGAAAAGGCCAACCCAGTCACGCCACTTGAAAAAAATCAAGCGATATGCAGTCAGTCGTTCAAAAGAAAACTAAAACCCTTCGTAAACACTGCAATGCTACAATTACAAGGGTGCTCAACACAAGTGGAGCTAATAATAAAATTAACTTAAATCGCGAGTCGGAAATCTCCTACTAAAGTTTCACCTTAACGGATCATCAGGAAGTCTAACATAATTATGGAATATATATATATATATATATATATATATATATATATATATATATATATATATATATATATTTCATAATTATGTTAATCTTTCTACCAATTTGTTTTCGGTCTTTTCTACGGTTTTTATTGGTATTCATTCGGTATATTTGCATTTTGGTTGTTTAATATACAGTAGTAAATCTGAGTGCACTCCTTAGATTTCTAAATACGTGGTGCTTTCAATAAGTTTCCAGACTTTTTTGTACAGGCATTTAAAATTGGCGTAGACACTTGAAAATTCAGTATGTTATTGCTATACATCTTATGAGATGACAGACCAATTTTTATGATTTCAGGTTTGAAAGAACAGCTACAGCAGCAATTAAAATACACCCTACTAAAGCCTGATAGACACAGATGGTTAATTTAAAAAATGAAATCTGGACTTTAGAAGAACGACGTGCTATAAAATTCTGTTTTAAACTTGGAAAAAATGTCATGCGATGAAAGCTGGATCTACTGCTATGACCCAGAGACTAAAAGACAGGGCTCTCAGTGGAAGCATGCTGGCTCTTCCATGCCCAAGAAAGCTAGACAGAGCAAATTCACCCACACACTTTAGATGATCCCTTTTTTTTAAAGCACTGGCATGATCTACATTCACCGGGTTCCCACTGGACAGACAGTCAACAAGGAATACTATATTCAGGTTTTAAGGGAGTTCAGCCAGAGATTACGTCGGAAGAGACCAGCACTCTTCAAATCGGATCAGTGGCATTTCCACCAGGACACTGCACCAGTCCCCAACTCCATCCTTGTCTCAGACTATTTGACCAAGATGGGCATCAACATAGTTTCTCAGCCTCCCTATAGTCCAGAGCTTACTCCCTGTGACTTTTGGTTATTTCCTAAGCTCAGAGGCTGTCGTTATGAGACAATCGAGGTGATGAAAGAGGCTGTGACGAAGCTCATTGACACACTAACACAAGATGACATCCATGGGGCCTTCCAGAAGTTGTTAGAACGGTACAACAAGCGCATTGCAGCCGGAGGAGACGACTTCGAAGGTACGATAGTTTCATGAGCGTATTATCTATAAAAGTGCCAATATGAAAAAAGTCTGGAAACTTTTTTAACGATACTCGTAATTCCCCTTTTGCCTTCTTCCAGAAATATAAATCCTATTTCGTACTCTTAGAACAGTACCCACGTACCTGGAAAGGAGACAAGATGAACTAAAGGTTAGAGGAAGAAATGAGACTACCCTGACAACTGCACTAGTAAAATCGATTTGGATACATAGAAGATTCTGTGGAAACTTGCAGTCACTTAGAAAGTTGCGAAAACCTACTGGTTAGAGCTGATGTGAAATCTCGAAAGGAGTAAAATGATAATTCCAAGGTTTTGCTATGAAGAGATTAAATCGACAGAATAAAAGAATAGTGTATATACAGTAAAGTAGGGACGTTAATACTACAGAGAAAAAAAAGTAAAGAGGGAATAATTATAAATGCCAAAAGCTACAACAAAAATAGCTCAGGTTCAAGAAGTAAAAAAGAGGTATTAATTTTTATTTAAATCGGAAGACAGAAAGTTGACTCAATGTTTCAGACGAGAAAGTAAATACATTGCGCGTGATATGACAGGTACGTGGCAACGCAGATAAATCGTATAGAGATAAACCAAGTCACTTCTAATAGCAGCTTAGAGCAACGTCATAATCAATTATATATACACTAAAATAGATATGACACGGGAGAATAGAATCTACAAGCATTGCGGAGAGAGAGAGAGAAAGAGAGAGAGAGAGAGAGAGAGAGAGAGAGAGAGAGAGACTGACAGACAGCCAAATATCAGCGAATCCAGAAAACTGACATAGAAGTCGTATAAGAGCAGATACGACTGGGTGGAGATGCTTACTTCCCGGGTATTGTGCAAGTGACTAAAATTTAAACATGCAGAAAAAGAGTATAGAAACAGACCAGAATCTGTTCTAGCAATTAAAACGCACAAAATATCGTAGTATTTTAAGATATAATGGATTGCTCATGTTCAGAGAACCAGAATTGGTTCCAGTTAAACCAAATAAAAGAAGTTTCAAACAAAACACTTTGCAGCTCCAGCACATCAGAAAGATGATTACAATACGTGCTTCTATTCATGAAGACTATTCGAACGACTATACATTTGTATTTAACGAGTTCGTCTGCGACACAAAGACAAGACAAAAGATACATTTTTAAACGGAGTAAAACTCGCTGAAATTCAATTTCATTCTTTTCAGGACTTCTTGCCTTACCAAGACTAAAATAAGCTGTATGCCTTATCTGTATGAATAGTAGAGTGTATGATAGAGGAATTGTACCGTTAGACCCTAAATAGACGGTTGTAACATTAGCTTGCACACATAGAAGTTACATAGTTCGTATCGAAGTTTATGCTGATACAGTCTCAATTGACGTGTGTACTACTACTACAAAACATAGGCATTAGCACCACCACGTGTCGAAAGGATTTATGCATGTAGCACTACATCTTAGGTGTTAATCAGATCTCGTGATAAACTCACCGGGATAAAAGCGACGAATCCATTAAAAACGCATCTTGACTCGCTAATACAAAAATTTATTCGCTAAAATACATTTTAGTAGTCGTTGAGAAGAGAGAAACAGAAAAAACTGAGTTGACCGATTTGGCGAGACAAAGAGAAACAAAAAGTCATGGGAAAAGAGAGGGAAGACAGAGACTTTGAATTATCTTTCATGTTTTTATTGAAGTTCTGACACGTGCTTCCTCACGGGGTACGTCATCACAAAATTGGGGCAGCAACTTTCGGTTGTCTTCACGTCATTTTTTCTGGTGTCCAACACACCATCTTTTCCTCGTCGCGTACGGCCGCCAACTAATTCCTTTTCCTGTTATCTCTCCCATGCCCACAGCCCTAACGGCGCTTTCGTTTGAGTTCCTTCCAACTCGTAGTCGATTTGCTGCTGATACGATTCTATTTTTTAACATGGGCATCTGCTGCTATACCAGTGTAGACTTTACTCTTCGTTTCTCCCTTTTTATATATGCTCCTTTCTTTTCCACCGTCTAGTGATTGACCAGTAAACCTCTTTAGGAAACAACTCACAATCAACCGGAATCCCTAAATGTTTTACAGAATTAATGCTTTTTTTCAAGAGCATTAGTGAAAAAGGAAACACAAACTACTTTGTCCCATATTTAAAATCGGGTCACCGATTCCATTTCCTAAATGTTACGCCAAGTGCACCTTGCAGGAAATATTTGAAAATTACGTATTCACCGCCGTACTAGGATTCGAGTCTAGTTTAAAGCTAAAATTACGATTATTTTTTTTTTTATCAGGAGATAATTCCCATGATATTTAACATGGAAATCGAAAAAGAAAAATCCCAAGGAAAAAACGACAAATAAAAAACAGCTTATTTAATTAATGTGCGCCCCCGAAAATACGCGTAACAAATAACAAAATATCATAAAAGATATGTCGATATAAAAGTAGATATGCAATTTATTAAAAACGGATAAAAACTATTTAATTTATTTCATCCTACAAACTTTATCGTCAAAAATATCTATTTACCTCCCATTATTGTAAACCAAAGATGGTGAAGCTCTCAATTACACGCGTTGGATACAAACTTCTTAGAATCAGAACAAGTTTCCCTTGTTTCTATCTCCGAAATAAATAAATATTTTTCATGTACCGAATTTGGTTAACGTAAGATATTTAAATGAGATGCTATTATTTTCCCCTAAAACAATGAGACCGCTTCTGATAAACAAGTATGAAAAGTATATTTACTTTATTCATTTAGTCTCATAGAAATGCGGATTTTTCTATTTCTATTTTGAGATTTTCTTGTGAACCATCACATTATTGGTATACAAGAAATGAAATAAATAAAATCACCACCTGGACACACCTAAGAAAATCAAATATGCACATGAATAACTTGATGAAGCAATGTTTTTTAGCACTGAAAAATCCCAGCTTACACATACTGAAGATGATTGTTAACAACACTGGTATACACCAAATTGTAGGAGCTCTCATGATTAATATTTACTCAAAAATCAGCTGAACAAGATATTTATCAACCAATTCACTAGAGCTTTGAATTTACCTCATAATTAAAATGTAATCTGCCAGTAAATGTCACAAAGGAATGTCATCAGGTGCTTTACTCTTATCATCACACATGCAGAGAACACACATTCATATATACATCTAGCCTGACAGTTTCTAACACACTCACGCACACATACGTATATATATATATATATATATATATATATATATATTGTCTTGTTGTCTTCTCTTCTAAATTGGCGGAAGTGTCCCCCTGACGTAGTGGCTAATGTGCTGGACAGCAGCGAGTTAGTTTATATTACCGCGTTCACTTTCATACCTATCCTCGTAAGAAGGGATTAAACCTTTCTATCCCTCAACTTTGACTCAAATATAACCAATACTGTCTTCTACTATGTCTTTGGGACTAAAAAATCCACTAAGATTGATATGCCATTGAATAAAGAAGAAATTTCAAAGCATATCTATCTATCTATCAGCAGAATTTTCTCTTTTAAATAAGTCTGATTAAATAAAACAGAAACTTCATTTCTGCTTATTTGATTTTTTTCCGTTCAAATCCCCAAGTGAGGTGTTTAGTTTTGGATGGAATGAATTTAGGAAGACGCCTTATTCTAAAGGCGCCGTAATTCTTGAAGCTCTGTATATAAAGATTAACAAACCTTCCTGAAAAAGATCAATTTGTAAAATAGTAACCACATTCTAAAAGGTTTTTAACACTTTTCTCGACAATTCTTTCCCTTACCTCTAATAAAATTATTTTCTTCCGTAAATTCCTCTCCCACGTCTCCTTACTCATACTCTTTATATTAATAGATATAACTCGTCATTGTGTTTGCCTTTTCATTATTTATTGGCTAGTAGGTGGCTCTAGTTGGGGCTCATGAAATACAGAGCCTTTAAGAATTCATTCAATCTGGATTTCATATGACTCATACAAGGACTGTATCAATCAATAAGAAAAAAGTAAGAAAGAAAGTGTTTTTTCCTATTTTATCACACACACACACATACACACACACACACACACACACACACATATATATATATATATATATATATATATATATATATATATATCCAGGACTTTGCGCCAAAAATGTTAATTTACGGAGCATCAGATCCATTCATTTCGTTATGTTTTCATAAAATACGTTTACTAAAAGTCGTATATATATATATATAAGAATGAACAAGAAAGATTCTTGGAACGTACCTACCTTAATTAAATAGCTGTAGTTAAAAGAGTATAAAATCTGTAGAGTAAGTTTTTTCAAACGCTATCTCTCAAAATACACAGTTAACACACTCTGAAGAGAAGAAATAATTGTGAAATTTGTGTAGTTGCATTTTGCAAGAATTGAAACCACTGATTTAGCACAAACAGCAGAGAATCTATTTTGTTGTAAAATCTATAGAGTTACTTTTTTTCATAATTCAAGTGTCAAGTACACATGTTTACTGGAGATAAAAACAATTCAATTTTGAAATCTGTTGAGCAACATTTTCTTGAAATTCATCTCACAGACTAACACACACAGGAGAAAAAACATTGAATTTACTTTTGTCAGTAATACTTGAAATAGGCCAAATACAACCCCGAATAAAAGCATTGCAATAAAAGTTGGTTTTATTTTTTAAGAATATGTATTCAAAGAAAGGCATGTTGAAAAATTCAATAGAAGTTTAAAATTCACTAATATTGTTGGGTCGAGAATACATTGAGTCTATACCTTAAACAGTGGTGACATGTATTGTATAAAAACGTCTTCGACATTACATAATCCTGCAAGGAATAATACTATAAAATCGACCCACGATCTTAGACGTTGTGGGTTCTTGGAGATATTGAAGAAAAGACAAGACAAGAGATGACCAAGAGTTCAGAATCGGAACAAGATTAGGTGAGCCACATGGCCACTGAGGTTACAACTTCCTTCTTGACCGATCTCAAATCAGGAGCCGCTTTGCCAGTTGGGTAGGAGATTATATATACACAACTATAAGACCTCACTCCCGAAAAAATGGTATCCTAGGCATGACCCATTGTGGCTTCGAAGAGTGAGATTCTAGTTCCAAGGCTCTGGGAAGTGTAGAGTGTCCCTTCATTACCATTACTCCAAGGTCGACTACAGATTGTTTGAAATCCATGCATGGGTCAAATATATAATTGAGATAATTTGAATTTATATTCAATTTGACTGTGTACAAATACAAAACAACTACACAAAATTTTAAATATGAACGTACCATAAAAGCGATTACCTAACCTGTAAGCAACAAATGACAGTAGAAGGCTTAACATGCCGTTGAAATCAGTCAATTAATCAAATCAGGAAGACGTGAATTGGTATTCTTAAGTCCAAGAAGGACTTGCTATATCGTACACCCACAGGGGGGATCGATCGTCCCTAAATTTAGGTCGTTATTCGCCCTCTACCGTTCACTAAATTACTAACTTTTATCAAAACTCCCAAACTTACGTGTGGCTGTTTCTCACAAGATTTTCTGCTTTGTTGTCGGTCTAAAAGCCAAGCACTATATTTACTGGTGGTGGAAGGTGGGCACATTACTACACCAGGAAAAAACAACCAATAGCAAATATACCTATTTTTTACAACACTTGTAGACTGGAATGTAAATTTTGTGGTAAGACAAATATATTGGATCTTTTTTGGTAGATAATCAAAGACTATGTGCTCAACAGAATTAGATGCTGTTAGCTATCTTGGTGTTTACTAAACGTGGCTTCATCTGACTCAAAATAGAGAATTCTGGCATCTGCGTAAGTATTCATATATCTACTCCAAATATGTAAGTAAGCAAATTCATTAATATCTCTTGCAGAGCAAGACGTCCATATTTACTAATCTGTGCGTTGTAAAATGCAAGAGCACAATGTTGGGAAACACGTGAAAAACGAACTCACTGCAGAAATTACAGGTGCAATGAAACAAATGTCTAAGTAAAGGGAGAACGAGAAACGGACCAAAGATTCGAGAAGAGACGATTCTTAAAAGAACAAAGAAGCCTGGCTGGAAGTAGTGTCCGGTCTCCATTTAATTCTGATTCTACGCAACAGAGACTGAAGAAAGAGATAATAAAACAACAAAGTTGGCTAATGAGAAGACGAGTTATGTTTTTGTATTTTTTCCTCCATATCCGACGATCAGACACTATTGGCATTAATGACTTGGCTATTTTTAAAAATTGTTTCAGATAATCATAGTACAACGCAAGCCAATAAATGCGTCCCCCAGTAAGGATCGAACTGACGGTCTGTAAGATTTATCTGCAAAATAGTTTAATTATAATGGTTCTTTTAAGTTCAAGAGCCTCAGTAAATCAAAGTCGGAATGGCCAATTGTGGAATCATTTACCATTATTTGGGTTTACTTTAGAGAAATTGTTTTCTTTGAATGGGTTAAGAGACATTTTACAAGAAGAGCTGACGTGAACACGTTCACATTAGTTTCTTTGTTGAAAACATAATACAGTGCTATGTTTATTCAGATCTTCATCATTTCTCTGATCACTAATCTTAGCGGAATGATAATTACGTCAGCGATGTCACGAATGAAGCGTCCGTCGTGGCCATTTTTAATCAAAAGAATTATCAGGATATCGACTGAAGTAAAAATTGGGTTTCAGTTCCGATTATTCTGTCGTCCATTTCAAGATAGCTGCAAAGTATACTGAACAATGGAGTTAGATAAAACGTTGGTTTTACATATCTCTAGAGCCATGCTGAGTTATGTTTTGGCTTGGTTGATTGGTTGGTTGCTTGCTTAATTGGTGTTTAGTGGTATTTCAATCCTTCTGGATTATTCAATGCCAAAGCTATCCTTGCAAAATAAATGCTGTAGTAAAATTTAACCTATAGCTGTAAAAATTAGGAAGTTCATACCATTTCCAAGAGTATTAATCGAACGTAATTGTGCGATTGAATTTTGAATTAGTTTGTTTTCATGTCACAGTCAATAATGTTTTCGAATACGATAGGGGAAACTTTTAGCTATGTGATGTAGAGGATATATGAATAATTTACTTTTACTTGTATATCACTATCCCCCCCTATATATATATATATATATATATATATATATATATATATATATATATATATATATGTATAAAGTAAATAAGTACTGAATATGTAAAGAATGAGTGCTCAATACACGGTTATTTAATACAAAATATACCTGCAGAGCAAGATATATATTTTTGTTTAAATAACAAGAAAATTAGAAATCTCATTCCATTTAACGAAAAAAAGAAAAAAGTAACCAAATTCCATTTGAAGTCTATCTGACGAGGTTGAATAAGCAAAATATGTTTATTGTTGAAATGGAATACTATTTCGAATTTTTTTCTTTTTAAAACATATATATATATATATATATATATATATATATATATATATATGGGGGGGTTCATGTGTGTAAACAAACGAAATGTGATACATATGCGTTATAATTCCTGAGCTGACGCATGTTGCCGAAATTGCTCAGTGGTTAGATACCATGCCTGGCGTAAAGTTATGCGGGCTTCAATCACGTCTTGAAGCGTCCTGCCTGTCTAGCCACACTGAAGAGTTGTGATACAACGAAACAGTTTGTCTGTGGATCTATATATATATATATGTAAGCAAATGAGATGAATCAGGCTAAGTATATGTTGAACAAGATATATATATAAGCAATATAAATATATTTTTAAAAAAATCATCAATTACACTAAATATATATCTTCTCTGTTTATCTTGTTCTATCATCAGGTGATAATACCACGCAATCCCCTGAGCCCCTCTCTGTCTCTTTCTTTCTCTGTCCTTTTCATTCATTACTCCTGGTGGGTTCTCTACATTGCATGCAGTGTCCACACAGTACCGATGAATATAAATATTTGTAGGTCGGCCGGCTTTGGTGCAGCCAGGCGTCGGATTCCATAAGAGAATGCCATTTATGAGTTCGTTCTCACGTCTCCAGCAGTGCCCCACATATTTTGGTTATTTTACTTGCATGGGTAGGGAGATGGGAGATATGTGGCAGTACAACTGCTGTTTTGTGGGGTGCTACTACCAGGATTTGTTCAAAAACACGTAGCATTCTTATTTTGTTCCTATCTAGATTTTTTACTAACCATTTCGCTTGATGTAGGATAATTCATCCATTCAATCTTACGGACACAGCAAAAGGGGAAAAGACAGTTATTGTAAAGGTAAAATCAAATTAATAATTCTGTGACAATAAAACTTAGATAAAAACAGAAAGTTGAAACCCTGGTATATTCAAATATGCAACCTCCGTTATCACTCATGTATCCTGCCCCTTCTTGTAAGAAGATAATATACTTTGAAGCATCATACAAACGATGCAATAACATTACAACAAAAAAAAAGACTATTGAATACAGCATGGAGGATGTGACATAAGGCTGATGATTTCAAAGACAGATCAACTGCTCTGTACGAAAGACCCTGATTGGTTAATTGATAGGATCAAATGTTTCAGTCAGGAAAGCACTGCCACTCACCTATAAGGCTGGCGTCTATTGATAAAAATGCCTCCAAAAGATTATTGAGGTTCTAGTTAAAACCATACGCCCAAACCACGTCACCCTTCTAGTTGGTCAATAAGGGGTGTGTTCCGCTGAAAATGAAGATCTGTGGTCAAAAAATAAGCTTCAGAGCCCCGACCAAACTTATGTAGAATAAGAAAAAACACTGTCAACATAGAGGTTTTTATTGTTAAAACATTTATAATAATAAATGAGAAATCGATCACCTACATCATATTACCGTTGAATCATCGTAGAATTTCGAGCAAAAAATCTTGAGGCAAAACTAATCTTAGTAGATTTTTTAATTACATGTTGGGGTTGGTACTACTAGCATATGATATCGCCAAAGAAACAGTTACAGCTATCATGATGCTTTACAAAAACGCGAAAACGATATTTCGCTCACCCGATGATGACACCGACTTCTTTGACATTGTCGTTTGAGTATTATGAAGAGATTCATAAGAACTATTTCTATTAACAATCTGTCAGACAGATATTTGTTTGTGTGTTTAGGTGTATGTATATGCGTGCATTTTTCCAGTAATATGTAACATAATTGGTTTATCTAGGGTTGTATGCTGTCGATTTGGTAGCAATAGATCTATTGGAAAGTTAAGACCACACTAGCATTGGTCATTGGATATCCTTTCAAATCCCTTGAGAAGAGGAAGAAGAAAAAATGAAAGAAATAAAGTCGTGCCAATAGAACACTAAGAGAATATAAACTGAAAGAGAAGTGAAACTGAAGCAG
>OY757920.1:95937257-96012257 GCA_963585895.1 Sepioteuthis lessoniana
CAGGACTGGATATCGGGTATTATTCTATAATGAGAAGACATAGTTATTATATGCGAAAAGGTTCCTTTTTAGCTCCAAAATTTACGAAAGATTTGCAAGGATTAATATTAATACAATCACAAAAACCTTACAAATATAGTTTGGGTGTTATGATTATTACTACTCGTGAGTTTTTCACACTAGCGTGAGCTGATTAACATTCATTTGGGTCTAAGTGACAGCAAGTCTCCTCAAGTCACCAGGATTAATCTCAGTATTCCCAGCGGTTAGAGTGTTCGCCAATGGCCCGGGAGATCTGGGTTCAATCCCAGGTCGAGTCATACCAAAGACTTTAAAAATGGAACTTGATACCACCTTGCTTAACACTCAGCATTATAAGGTACGGTTCAAGGGTAAAGTGGAGCAATCCAGGGAATGGAGTAGCGCCCTCCCCTACACCTTGGTGTAGTAGCTATCGAAAAGGGAGCCTTCGGGTCACCCTCGACTATGGTCGCTAACTTTACTTTTAACTTATTTTGGCCGATCTCAACAATGCTGTAATTTGTATGGTCTTGGCACGTTCTCCGAATTCCAGATCTTCCGGTTCTTTTACCAAGCCATTTGGGTCAGTTCCGAATGCTCCAATGACAACTGGAAACACTGTAATTTTCATGCCCATAACTTTTTTGTTTTCTGACAAGGTGCAAGTACATGTCTCTCTGTTCGTTTTTTATAATACATGATACTCTGTTCATTTACTTTGATATTCAGTGGTCGGCAGGGATGGCAAGTTCCTCTATTTCAGAGGTCTTCATTTTCATTTCCCAAAATCACAAGTTGTACATCTTATTCTCCAGCACCCATGCTGGTTTGTACATGTACCATTTGGTAGTGTCGTCAAATTTAAATTTCTTGCACTATTCCTAACGGATCACCTTCTCCCCCTAGTTGACTTTATTCTTCAACTACTTTTGAGCTAGTTTGCTGTGTTTGCTTATTATGTGATTAATCGTTTCGTCACTCTCACAACATAACCTAGACTTATTCGTCCGTGCTTTTTTAAATCTATTTTCACTTTAACAAGAACATCCTGTGGGTGTTGTTTTGTGTTGGTATTAGACGAGAGTCAATTCTTTTCTTAAGGTCTCACTTTTATTGCCATGTCCAGGACTTCTAGTGTGAGATTTCCTCAGTTTGTTACAGCAAATACTTATACCACTGTTTTCTTCCCATTTCTGTTTCCTAATTTCATTCTGACTCTTTTCCTAATTTGGTAGTTTTATTCCTCACAATATTGATCATTTTCCACTTATTATTATTATTATTATTATTATTATTATTATTATTATTATTATTATTACGCTGTTTTCTTAGCCAAATTCCATTCCTATATCCTACTGTATATTCTTATTGATTGTATTAGAGTCACCGATTCTTTTTTATTTTCTGCAAAAACCTAGATGCCGTCCATCTACATTAAATTATTTTTCTTTTCTTAAGACTGAGTAAATCTGTAGTCTCCCGTGCATTTTCTAATATGTGATTCGGTCTCAGAGAATCTACTGGATATACCTCTCTGGATTTTACATCAGCTAAAGTTGTACCTCCTGTTGTCAATTCCACTTTCCAGTTTTTCGTGGACTCTGCCCTCAATCCACTGAATGTCCTGCTCGTCGGAAATATCTTGGAATAACACATAATGATCTGTTCTCAAACCAAGTTGTGTTTTCAGGCCCGGACAAGGAATGAAACGCTGATCGGAGTCATCGATTAGCAAACAAATGAACGTTACTGCACAGTTAAGTAAAAAAAAAAATTACACCCAGAAACAGAGAACGTAAACACCTTTACAACAATAACAATATATAGTATGCATTAAAAAGAAATGTTGTTCCACGGTTTTTGCATTAAAAGTTCTTACGTAGGTGGCAAATTCTGTCAGAGATCACCAGTTAATCGTCTAAAGCTTTTTTATCTTTTATCTGCGCTAGTCAGACAGTTGATACAAGGCATATTTTACGGTGGTTGTGTTGGTTTTTCTCCACAGCGTCATATTTGAACTGCTTTCTCACTTTCTCTTTTCAGGCAATTTGGTATATGGTCAATAAAAGACAGAGCTTACGGACCTGTCACACCTTCACTGTCTCTGCAATTCTCTTCCTGACTGCCTCCAACTACTACGGTTAATTTATGTATACTCATAATCGGGTTAGGATCGGCGTAGGTTTTTTTTAAGAACAAATTCCTTTGAAATAATTATATTGATTATAATGATCTTGAGGTGTCAGACTTTGTCTTCATAATTCTCCTTGTCATCGAAATAATATAGCCATTGTGTTAATTTGTCTTTTCATCAAATGAATCGTAATTTTTTTTCATAAAAAAAATTCCTGCGATAAAATAAGCAAACCAATTTTTCTACACAATCATCGAAAAGCCATTACGCTATCGTACATTTGAAATGTATTTCTCTACTCTTCTAAAATCCACTTCAATTTCTTTTTAATTTAGTTACTAAACCCCTTCTGAACAGTCTCTTGTCCCCACTGGGTTACGGTTATATATTGTGTACATTTTAGACTGTCTATTTTGAGCTGGTATGACCATATTGTATGCTCTTTTGTTATCAATCCACGACATAGCTACATTTTCCCCTTTTCGTTTTGCTCTTTTTGAGGATGTGTCGATCAAAGTAGCGCAGTTACCCATTTCCTTTTTTCCCTTATTAGTGGGTGATAAATCTCCTCCTCAATTTGTGCTGCTAGTATTTTCCGCATTGTAAGTAGACATGTTATGGGTCAATAGTTTTAGGGAGTGGTTTCTTTTCTTTTTTCCTTTTTTTTTCTCTTCTTGGATTAAGGTAGTCTTTCCTTTGGTCTTCAATTCGGATATATCTGTATCTTCTAAGCAGCCAGTCTATCGTGGACGGAAGTGATTTTCTAAAAAACAGAATCCATGTATATTGCTATTGCCATGCATTTTCCAATTCGGCACTTTTTTGAGTGTTACACTAAGTAAATCCAGTTGTATTTCCGCCTCAGTACCTCCGCCCTGTACTTGTGATTCTTTTCATTGTTTTTATTTATTTGGCTTTTCTTTTATGTTTTTCAGTTTCCCAATTTTCCCCTAAATTTTTGCTTCCTTTGCATTTACTTGTCGGTATGTCCTGTTACATTCCTCACCCACATGTCGGTAGAAATTTTCCCCCATATTTTGGGTTGTCCCGTTAGTTGCATTTACTTGATCCTATTTAAGTCTCTCTTCTTTCAGCAATGTTTTATGATTCACCATCTCAAGTTGTATTATTCAATTTCCCTGCTGTTTCGTTTTTGTCTTTTCATCACAACATATTCCCGTGTTTTCCCCTTTTCTTAGCACCTTTGATTGTTTTCGTAATTTCATTTTCTGTGTTTCCAGTCTAATTTCTCATCCAGATTTTGATTTTTGTTTGTATTCTCTTGGGAAATACCGACTTTATCACCGACTAATTTCACTCTTGCTTATATCAGTTCGTTGAATGCAGCGCAGTCCTCTATTCAGCAGGTTCTCTTTTTTGTTGACTATCATTAGATCTGGTTTTCTGGCCGAGATTGGGTGATCTGTTTGTATTTCAAAATCTCAGAACTTATTGCGTTTCATACACGAGAACGGATTCTGGATTTACTACTTAATGCTAAGGTAAAATTTTAATTTCTAGAACAATTCCCAGTGGATAACTTTCTCCACCCAATCTTGTCTATTTTTATTTTTAACATTATTATTTACTCATTTAGAGTTTTCACATCAGTGTTAACTGATGGTTATTATTATTATTATTATTATTATTATTATTATTATTTTACTCCATGCGAGTTTTTTCACACGAGCATTAGCAAGTGTGTTTTACTAATAGCAAATCATCTCAGATCTCTAGTACTCTTCTCAGTATTTTAACCGATCTCAAAAATTTTGTAGTTTGAATGTTCTGCATTCTTCTTATGATATCAAACTATTCCAATCTTTGGTGGACTGTTCAAAGTGCACCCGTTACAATTGGTATCACTGTCACCCGCATCCTCCACATTTTTTTCCAGACATTTTTGTACAAGCATTTAATATTGTCGTAGCCTCTTAAAAATACAATATGTTATTGCTATACATCGTATGAGATGACTAACCAATTTTTATGATTTCAGCTTCAACTGAAAAGTTACAATAGCAATTGGAATACACCCGACTAAAGCCTGATTGTCACTGCTGGTGAATTTCAAAAATGCAATCTGGACGTGAGGACACTTTAGTAGAACGATATGCAATAAAATCCTGTTTTAAACTTGGAAACGTATGAAATGCTTCAGACTGCTTTGGGGGCATCTTGCATGAATCAAGCATCAGATTTTGAGTGACATACGAGATTCAAGGAAGGCAGGGAGTCTGTGAAGGATGATGAGAGGTTTGGGAGGAGTAAGGAAGTCAGAACACCAGAGTTGATTGGCTAAATAAAGAATTTCATGGATATGGATCGTAGTGTGTCTATAGAGACAATAAGTGCTTAGTTTGATGTTACTGTGGGAACTGTACACATAATTATCTGTGAGGAACTGAAGATGCGGAAGATTTGCACGAGGTTTGTCCCAAGGGTGCCTAGAGAAAATCAGAAAAAAAGACGTTGTCATGACAGCAGGGAGATGGTCAAGCTGATCAATTCAGATCCCGCAGTTCTTGGTTCTCTGGAGACCTGCGATGAAAGCTGGATCTACTTTTATGACCCAGAGACTAAGAGACCGAGTTCCCAGTGGAAGCATGCTGACTCTTCCAGACCGAAGAAGGCCAAACAGAGCAAATTCACCCACAAACTTTAGATGATCCTTTTTTTTACAACAATGGCATAATCTACATGCACTGGATTCCCACTGGACAGACAGTCAACAAGGAATACTATGTTGAGGTTGTAAGGGAGTTCAGGAAGAGATTCCGTCGGAAGAGGCCAGGACGCTTCAAATCGGGTCAGTGACATTTCCACCAGAACAATGAACCAGTCCACAACTCCATCCTTGTCACAGACTATTTGACCAAGATGGGCATCAAGACTGTTCCTCAGCCTCCCTATTGACCAGACCTTACTCCCTGTGACATTTGGTTATTCCTTAAGCTCAAGGAAAAACTTAGAGGTTGTCGTTATGAAAAAATTGAGGCGATGAAAGAGGCTGTGATGAGGGTCATTGACACACTCACACAAGAGGACTTCCATTGGGCCTTCCAGATGTTGTTGGAACGGTACAACAAATGCATTGCAGTAGGGGGAGATTATTTCGAATGGGACTAGAGTTTCATATGTGTACTATCAATAAAGGTGCCCATACGAAAAAAGTGTGGAGACTTATTGTCAAGGTCCATGTATTCATATTTCTTTTCACTTTCTTAAATTTTCAACCTGTAGTCTGTTGGAACGGTAAAATTCAATAAACGAGTTCCCTTTTTTTCTTCATTCGCAGAAGGTCTAATCTTCTGGCCGAGATTATTTGATGCATTTTTAATTCAAAATCTCAGAGAATTTTATGCAGAAGGGTACCCTACTGTTGGTCGTGGGTAATGACTTGTTATGACTGAGAACTGGAACTTGGTAGTTGAGTGGTCCGTGATCCAGTTACCAAGTAGTCATACGACATCCAATACTGCACTTTCACCGTTATTTTGGGTTTCAACGATGGCCAGAGTGGTTCGATCCGATCAATCGACTGGTCATGACAAGCTCTAACAATTATATGATTAATTCCCCTTTCTATTTTTTTAAATTGTTCGCATACTGAACCAACATCCATCCCTCTTCATTTTAAAGATACTAGAAGACCATGCTTGAGGTTCAACCGCGTTGAGTTAATGGAAATTATTTCTATTAATATATAAATACACATAAAATTGATTAAAATCATATCAACGATATTGTTTGGTTCCTTTTATTTAATAGCATATCAATCTTCTAGGGTGATTTAAAGCCAAAGGTATCCTTGCAAAAGAAAATTAATGGTACAATTTTTACCCAAAAGCTGAGATGATAAAGAGATTCATACCTTTTGCAAGGCATTAGTCTACAAATGAACGTAATAGCATGACTGCAGTTCGAACTCGCGTACTACGGTGTCGCAGTCCAACACGTTAGCCACTTCGCCAAAAGGATTCTCCCCACTGACCAGTATGTTAATACACACGAAATCACCTATAAAAACACAGAGTTAACATTAAATTTGCTCACAGAGGTTGATATCCTATTAAAAAATAAACAAAAAAATTATCCCTTACCTCACTGGTTATGAAATAAATCGAATATCATGGAATGAAAATTCCAGTCAATAAGAAAGTCAGGTTAAGAAATTATTGATACAAACACGGATAAATAATATATATTCTGATTGAATCTCATTCTATGGATTAGTTAACATTTAGAGAAAGCTACAATAAAGATGAATTGCTCATAAAAGCAATTTGTTGCAATAAAGACCGTAGATCAAACGAAGAAAGAACAAAGCATCCTTTTGGTAAAAGAGAAAATTTAATCATTTGAAATCACAACGTGAATAAACTTGTACAATCACTGATATTCAATATATATGAAAAGGAAGTTTGTTTGTATGCCAGTCTTGTATAATCAGTCAAACATTTGAATGTAGAGCTAACAAATTTGAACGCATGCGTATTGAATATGGAGGAAGATGCTAACTACTTCCTTTCGAAGAAAGTGAGCTCTCATTGGGAAATGTCTTTATTAATAAATAATAATTAGCGTGGGGTTATGGTGCTTATTGAATCATTTATTGATATTTAACAAAACACTAATAATTATATTTATTAAAAAGCATTTTCTATGTAGAATTTCTATATTCCATTCGATGTCTATTATACCTGGTATTTGTGTACATAAGTAATTAGAAAATCAATTGAAGTTTGATATTTAATTACAAAATGTGAGCCGGTCAATAATTTCGCAATTGAGGAAGGTTTACGTCCCGTGTGGAAAACAGTTCACTCTTTTCGGAAATATTTTAAGTACTGGGTAATTTTTGCCACAAGAAAATAATTGAAACGATTATTATTGAATAAGAAATTCTATTAAAAATTGCCAGATAGGATATACGTATGACGGGTTCTGATGAAGTCAACAGTAGTTTTGTCACTGACGATAGCTGTATCGAGCATAGCTATTCGTCAAATGTGTTGGGGAAACCACAATTTGTCTATTCGTATCTTTGATTTTTCCTTCTTTTCCATTCAAGTGAAGGTTTGTCTCATCGTACCTACCCCAGCAAAAAAATAAATAAATAAATAAATAAATAAATAAAAGAGTGCAAAATCACAAAATCCGTTGTCTATTATGAGACTAGGATAAAAAGCTCAGAGACTGCCAAATATACTCTAATGGAATGTGACCAAACGAAGCTTATTTTTCAACATAGTCCCACTTGCAGTCAATACAATTGTTTCATCAGTGTTTCAGTGTTTGGATCACATTGGTCAAAAAAGTCATTACCAGCAGACTTGATAACATCATTAGAACTTTTCAGTTAATGAAAATTTCACCACACTCTGGTATCGGGGTTCATAGATCACGCTACCCTGACATCCGGCTTGGGTGGTTGACATCGTCCGGTCAGTTTTCGTCAACCCTTTAATGCTCATCGCAAGTAATCTCCTCAAGATTCCATCTAAACTGCTTGATCAGTAATATTTCTTACACCAAGAATAGATGTACAACTTGGTGCACTCGTCTTTTCTTTCGGGTTTTGACTTTTTTGATACATTATTTTTTTACACTCCGTTACTGTTTGTTTAGAATGTTAGACAACTACTGATGAAAATAGCTAAAACGAAGAAGAAAATTCATATGATTAACGCAATCGTCGAAAATGCCTTTAGCTGCATTCTGAACGACTCCATCCGCTGTTTATCAGTTATTAATTTTGACAATGATCACTTAATCATCATTTTTGATATTGTTGGCTTCTTAAAACTATATGATTAACCTTCTTAATTATAATCACTGACAAAGAACTACAATCCATAAATACAATTTCAGATAATTTCAACGTACCAATATACGCGTAGTACTCTGAAAAGAAAGCCTCCGGTTATTATCACTGAAACTACAACAGATACAGAGAGGACAATATCACTATGAGACTGGCCAGCTTTTCACTTCCAAAACCCTGTTTATCTACATAATCTCTGCGTTTTTTCGCCGACAATGAAGAGAAAGTAGTTCAAATAATGATTCCTTTTACATTATTGTATTTTTCCACAATGCCAGAGATGGATGTGAATGGTGTGTCAGCAAATGATGAACCTTCACAACTATAACCCATAATATTTTTGCCTCGTTGCTGCAGTCTAGTAACTGGGTATCTGACATAAAAACAGACAGATGCCTTTGATTATAATTATAAACCATTTATTTTGATGGTATGTCAAACAATCTAGGTTTATTTTATGCCAATAATTTAAGGAATTGCATACATTTTACATTCATATTTACAATTTTTGTGTAGCTCTATCATGTGGGATATTTTACTCACAGTCTTGTGAAATAAGGATGATTTTTAAAGAAATCTATTTGATCCAGAGATTAGACCCTAACAAGTACGACAACTTCGGTTCAAAATGAACCTGGGAGTTATGAAAATAATTTGGTACTTCACATTTCCCAGTTCTCCAGAACTGGGGCCTCACCACTAAGTGCTCAGGAGATTCCGTTTTTTTTTTCGCAAATGGTTCAGGAGTCCTGGGTTCAGTCCCAGGTCGCATCATACGAAAGACGTTAAAAATGGTACTTGATACCCCCTTGCTTAACACTCAACAATATAAGCTACGTATCAAGGGTAAAGCGGAGCAATCCAGGGAAAAAAGTAGCGCCCTCCTCTAAGCTTTAATGTAATAGCTATTGAAAAGGGAGCCTTCTTGTCGCCCTCGACTACGGTCGCCAACTATTACATATGTATAGTCAACTTATTCTACGTTCGGTCGGTGAGGCGAAAATATTATTGAATTCTTATATGCGAATAAATTGCATCAACTGATATTCATCGACACTTTGCTGAATGTGTATGGAGATCCAACGGTGGAGATGAGTACAGTAAGGTGGTGGGTAATGCATTTCACCACTGGACGCAGAGATATTTGACAACTACGTTCAAAGCAGCCGTCAATCTACAAAATGATGAGCGGATTTATCAGTTCATTCGTGTGAATCGGGTCGGTGAAAAGTATATAAAATAGTTAAGGTTTTCACGATAACATTGTATCTGTTATAGACGCTGTAGAAATAAACTGGAGGCATTAAATTCTTAAATGCACATTCTACAGAAGCCAACCCACTCATTACACTCTTTGATGTAAGAATGTTAATCATTCCAAGAATGAAGTTTGTGGGAATCTGGATTATCTCTTGATTAGCATTATCCACAGATCTACTCGGATCCGAAGTGGAAGTACCAGCTAGCTTACCATCTATGGGTCAAAGTGAACAGTTCAATTGTTTAGTTAGGATTATTATAATTAGTTATTTCGAATCATTAAGTTGTATGCAGATGTTTCGTATGAAATGGGAATACGTGATAAATTAATTAATCTAATTATTAAAAAAAACGTTTATTGAAACGATTCAACTTTGTTCAAATAAATGTGCTCAATCTCGTTTGAAAATCATGTTATCTGCAAAATATTACCTTATATATATATATATATATATATATATATATATATATATATATATATATATATATATATATATATATATTTGTTTGGTCTCTTTTGTTTTTAATGACATATGAACATTTGTATGCTATTTAATGCCAAAGACATGCTTCTAGAAGAACAGTAGTGATACTATTAAACCAATAGCTGCTCGGATAAGAGGGTCCATGCCTTTTCCTTTTAACCGAAAGTGAACGTAATAGTGTGACTGATATATATATATATATATATATATATATATATATATATAGTGTTTTTAAATGAGTATGCATCTTAAAAGAGATTTTAAAATCGACTAAAATATTTTAAAATTCTATAAAAATTGGATCGTTCGTTTTGGTCACGTCATTTCAGACAATAAAAACCGCGACGAATTGGTATATATATGACAAAAGAGATTTATGGTAACGAAACGAAGGGTCCCATTTTTTAGTATTTTAAAATGTTTTAACAGATTTGAAAATATGTGTGTGTGTGTGTGTGTGTGTGTTTGTGTGTGTGTGTGTGTGTGTGTAATATGGTATTAAATAACCCACAAGGGTTGATGTGCTATAAGACATCAACCCAATACAACGTGTTTGTATTGTTGAACTGATTTTTTTTTTGTTTTGTTTTGATGTTACCACAGCATTATGACGACCAACGTTCTTCAGATGCCCAACTTACGGAAACAGCTATTCAAATGTCTTGGTAGCAATAAATGCAAAGCAGAGAATGAGTTCAGCAGAGCGAACAACTCTTGGAATCATAATGCCGCTTCTTAAGATTATAGACAATGATAACAAAGTAACTTTCAAAAATATAATAAGCACTGTCATCATCTTCATTAACAATGCACAAAGATAATCACGATAACGCCATCTTTGTTTCCATCAATTATACATGACTGTTTTGTAAATTAACAGCATACAGATATGTGTCTATACTCCGAGAATAGGTCTATTAGGACAGAAATAGATTATAACCCTCAGAGTAACACAATGTGACAGATATTATAAGAGACGGATAAGAACTTGGAGGAAATGTGACAAAAAGACTATAAAAATACATTGAGAAAATTTGTAGGCATGAGATAATGCACATGCCATCTTCTCTCAATATGAAAATCTGTTTATTGGTAACGTCTCATTCTGTCATATGTTTATAAGTTAGGAAAATGCTTTTATTCTACAATTATTTTTACATTTGATGTTTCTGTTGCATAAGAGATTTTTTGTATAGTTATATAATATCAAGTATTATTATTTCAAATGATTAATTCAGTTTTAGGGCTTTAAGCATACTTATCAAATACTTATAATTGTATGTTTTTTAGTAGTTATTTCTATTTAATAATAGTCATTTGTTCTCTCCCAGTTCTATTATTTCAATAAACTAAAAATGATAATAACCCTTAATCCTATTTACCAACCCCTCCGCTCGGGCAGGATATGACACAAGGTCAATTTTTAAGCGGAGTTTAACAGGTTTGAATTCAGAGTTGTCCTTCTCCAAGACTAGTTGCCTCTCCTAGACTACTTGCCTCACTGAATCAGTCTGTCCTACTATTTACCCATACCTGGAGGGAGAATAATTGGCATTCATACCTTTCCCAAGGGAATTAGTGCTATATGAAATGTTATCAGTCTCGTCCAGGATTTGAACTCGTGTCGCCGTTTCCATTTTCTAGGAGGATAACCATTACACCACGGGCACAATGATAATAACCACAATGATAATAACCCTTAATAAATAAGTAAATCTTCAAGTAACTAAAAACAAATAAACTACACTTTTATGGTAACAAGTATTCCTATCGAATCCAGATAAATTGTACAAAGTTTTATTTTTCCACGTATTCCAGTCTAATTCTAATTTTATAATTTCATGGTTTCATCTAATTATTAGTATAATAGTCATTTGTTTGAATATAGTTATTTGGGTTCTAATTACTATCTACGGTAATCATTAATAAAAAAAACAACTTCATTTCATTATTCTTAATACAAATAATTTTACAGTTACATAGCATCAAGTTTTCCTACCGTATACGAATAATTATAAAACATATATATTTGGCGCATAGATGGAAGCATAAAAGGTAGGGTCACCCAGGCCCAGAGAAGACCTGGGAGTTATCACAATGAAGGGTTACTCCACACTGCCTAGATCATTCAGATCTGGAGTCTCAGTTTATGTTTTATCCTTTTTCGGTGAGGGTATTTCACCTCTTGTACTGAGGTAAAATACCCTAAACCAGACCTAACCGATAAAATGAAACGCAGTTTCTTCCAGGCAGCGGTCATGTCGATACTGCTATATGGATGCACTACATGGACGCTAACAAAACGGCTGGAGAAGAAGCTAGATGGCAATTACACAAGAATGCTGCGAGCAATCTTGAACAAGTCCAGGCGGCAACACCCCACAAGACACCAACTATACGGCCACCTGCCTCCTATCTCGAAAACTATACAAGTTAGACGAACCAGACATGCAGGACACTGCTGGAGAAGCAGGAACGAGCTCATAAGTGATGTACTCCTATGGAACCCCACATATGGCCGGGTAAAAGCAGAACAACCAACACGAACATACATTCAGCAGCTATGTGAGGATATGGGATGTAGCCCTGAAGACCTGCCAGAGGCGATGAACGACAGGGAAAAGTGGCGAGAGAGGGTCAGAGATATCCGTGCTAGCGGCACATGATGATGATGATGATGATGATGATTTCACCTCTGCAAGATGTTCAATACAAAAAAAAACTACGTCATAATTATAACTTTTTTTAAAAATGGAGTACCAAGATTAAAAATTTGACAAGAATAGCACTCATATTTGTTTGGTATAACCTTGTAATACTGAGTATTAAGCAAGGAGTCATCAAGTACAATTTTTGAGTCTTTGGTATGACTCGACCTGGGATTGAACCCCGGTCTCCTGGACCATTGGTGAACTCTCGAAGTCGACATTTTGGCCTTTTGATAGTCATTGATCATACTTCAAATACAAGGGGCAGTATAAAATATTCCTATATTTTTGTACGTGCTAGTTGCAGCTTATATAATTTGAAAGCTGCACTGTCCTATTCAAGAACTTATGCCTACGAGTTCAAAAAGGGCTATAACGCCACCGAAGCAACGCAAAACATCTCTTGTGCAAAAGGTGAAAGCGCCATTGATCATAGTACAATAATCAGATATCAGAAAAAAATTCGCTGGGTTTGCAAAAAACAAGGTGGCCAGGTATGGTCAGCTTGTCTTAAATCCCGAGGTAGTCCTCCAAGCCATAGAGGCTAATCCAATGTGTATCACTCGGAGCGTATCAGGTGAACTCTGCATCCCACAGTCATGTGCCGTTAGTCACCTTCATGTCCACGACAAAATCATCCGGTCCTTCTGAATTGTGCGTCATGTTATCCAAAATAGGGTAGAATTTCCGACTCACACGACATTATTTTTTTGTAGCTTTTGATTTCTCTTTAAGCAGATCAAATAATGAAAACAAATGCCAAAATTTTAGTTGTTGGCAAGGAAATTTTCTGCTTGATATCTACTTTATATGACTAAATAAAAGGACAAAAGATTATTTTTACTAATCTGACGGATACAAATTAAGGGTCTAAGCGGACATAATAATATTCCACGAGAAATAGTAAAATATCGGTATATTTGGTTTTGAGAAATTAACTTTTCATTACAAAATGGTATCTGTACACTTATTTATGAGAGATACAGTAATACTTACTAATATTCATTTTGATTTTATAAGGTTCCAAGTGATTTAACAATATCTAGGTATCTTTGATTTAGTAGAAAATTGAATTTTTTTAAAAATGTTCTTATTTTTGAAAAAACATACATGGGAGTATTCCTATCCGAGTTAGCGGAAATTTTATCAAAATATATATTCCTGGGAAACAAAATGTATTCGTTATGAGTATAAAAAGAAATTCAAAGATACCATGCTAATTAATTTGGTTAACTTCTTCAGAGATGGAGAAATTAGCAAAAGAGAAAAATTAAGTTTATAAAAACATTCAGCAAATGGAATCAAATATTATTATTTGAATGATTTTATGCGTCGAATAGGAAAAAAAAAATGGTCGATACATTAATGGGGATCAAAAGACAGAAAAGCGAAAAACTAAGATCAAAGGAAACCAATAGGAAAGGACAAGGAATAAAAGATGTGGCAAAAATAAGAAGGATTAAAAAGAAGTAGAATACATTTTTGACCGAACTTAAGACGGTGAGACAGCTGCTGCTGATAAAAATACTTTTCGAAGTTGAAACATAAAGTGAACACAATACAGAATTGAACCATAAAACTACAAAGAGGAAAAGGAAGACAACGTGTAGAGGAAAGAGATGAAAGAAAAGAGTAAAGAAAGAAATGAGGCTCTAAGAGAATACGGAAATGAAAATTACATGGAAAGGAAAAACAGAAAAAAAAACAGTTAATAAAGAAGTGGTGGTCTAAAATAAGAAGCTATAGACGTTAGAAATTAGTTTTAAAAGAATAACGTCCTTCTTAATAAAGACAAAGTCGAGGAATAAGAATTTGATGCAAGGATAAGATACGAAAAAAACAAAACAAATAGGATATAATAAATCAATATAGGAACAAAGAGAAATAAAGAAAACAGAATAGAAAAGAGCAGTGATTTTCAAAAAAGCAAGCAATTGGATAGTTGATCGTAAAATACTGCATGTAATAGATCCATTCTTTGACTAACACGAAAGTAGAAAGGATTTTACTTGGACTTTCATTGTATATGACATGGAAAAGTTTAAATAGGAAAGTCAAAAGCAGCTGCTGCAGTTTTAGCTGCAATATTATCTTCCTTTTAAGCATCGTTTTTTATAATATTATTGAAACAGAATTTCTTCTTCATTGTCTTCTCTGCTTTGATCAGTTCCTTCATTTCTCTTGGCGATTTTTCCATTTTACCATAATTCTGATGCTTTCGGATTTCGTCGTCTTTAATTCACACGCACAAACAGGACCAGAGACCGGCACACACACACACATACACATACATTTACTTATATGTATATATATTAGTCTAGTGTAACTGTTACCGACGTAAGAAAGGAAACGGTGTCCCGAGTTCAAACTCTGGCCAAAGCTGTGTTTTTTTTATTCTTCCTAAAACTTTTATGAAAGCATAAATCTATAGGTTCTGTCTGAAAATAGTAGAACAGACTTTTCTAAACCTCAAATGGGCAACAATTCAAAAAGAAGGAAAACTTTAAACTCAGACCAGTCTTTTTCCGATTAAAAAATTGTTTTTGTATCACATCTTGCCCTAAGCAGAAGAGTTTGGGTAAATACATTCTAGTCGGAGTACTCGACTTTCCCGAGATAAAAATAATCCCCCAAGCACATTTTGCTCGTTAAAAACTTAATTGAAAAAAAATCTACAATAGTTTTTATCCAAGCATGCATATTGTCAAGGATAACATTTTAAGATCGCACCTCCGAGAGAAATTTAACAAATTACCACACATAAAATTCAAACGTATAACTTAAAATGTCTAACTTACCATTTCTCAGTCTCTTTTCCAGTTCATTATGGATTGTTCCAAGAGCACAAACTACACACACATTCACATATATATGTACATGTTTGTGTGTGTGTGTGTGTGTGCGTATCTGGAGAAGTTGAGTAATTGCATGATCATGTGTGTGGTTATGGTTTTAAAGTCAGAGCTAATATATATAACCGTACCCTTATGTCTACAACATATACACTTGCTGAAACAATAATCATCGAATTGTCTAATTAGTACACTCATAAGACATCCAAGATGGGCTCTTTTTACAAAGGTTTGACTTTGCACCTACGCAGCAATGGACTACTCAGTGAAAGGATTGTACAAGTAACCAACTTGTAAAAACTTTTAAAGTTGATGCTGATGAGATGAATATTATCCAATGTATCAGGTAAATTTGCTCTTACCTTTAGATTGATTAAACCGTTTTATATTATGAAATACATACAGTCTATTTAACACGTACACACACAAATACGTATATATATATATATATATATATATATATATATATATATATATATATAATATATTAGATTATATATTTAATTCCATGGAATTAGATATATAATCTAATATATATTCATTTATTTTTATTACATAATAGCTCTATCCTAGTTATTGAGCACTCTCCATAGTATTTTGCACTTGGTTCGACACAAACCCACAAACTGATTTAGTGACAACCAACACTATTATAATATATATATATATATATATATATATATATATATGTATATATATATATATATATATATGTGTGTGTGTGTGTTATATACTCAGACAGACAGACCGACAAAGCAGAGTGGTAAAGACAAAGAAACAAATATAGAGGGAGAGAGACTTCCATAAAGATAGAATCATTATTCCGACAATAGTGTATAACCCATCCTGAACTAAAAAAAATGGCCATTTTCTTTACTACGAGTGTTACGAAATTTATCAGCTTTTTGCAGTAAAATGGACTACTTAAATTTTGTATCATATTCTTCTTCCACGTGTTATTGGATAATGAAATAGCTGGAAAAAAAACAAATTAATTAATGGTCGCACGAGACGCAGGAACGACGTAATTATTCAAATTACTTAATACCGTTGGTTCTAGGTAGTGTGCTATCATACAGCTATTATTGTAGTATAAGATTTACATGCGAGAAAATTTTACCTTTTCAACAGCAATTACCTCACTCACCCACACACACACACACAAATGATCAGGTGCGTGCGTGCGTGTGTGCGTGTCTCTCACTCTCTATCTCTCTCTCTCTCTCTCTCTCTCTCTGTATTAGCGTAGTTTCTGTTGAAAACGTTGTGTTTAAGTAGAGACTGTTATATCTACCTAAGAGCAGAATGTATATGAGCTCTCTGCTAAGAATCAGATGCCAATTTATGGTCTTTCAACCAAAGATCAGAGTGTAGTACCTGTATTTATAGACATTATATGGTTATTAAAAATATTCAATCACAAATAGGTAGTATAATGCTGGTATTACTTGGAAGAATATGAAATGTAATATTAACAAAGAAATTGATACAAAATTTAAAAGAATATATTTTTATAAATACCTAATTTTTGGCACGAAGGTAGACTCCGAACAATATTTGAAATATGAATTTAATTTCCTACTTATCCAAGAATACCATGATCTAATTATTTCTTGTCAAATATTTTTCAATCAAATCAGATATTATATAGTCATATATATATATATATATATATACGTTTGAGATTTTATTTTTGTTTACTAGATTGTTGTAATCTTTATTCAAGTTTCTATGTTTCACTCTTGTTGAGTTTGGTAATATCTAAAACCTAATAACATCCATTTTAAATTTATAATTGTCCACAAGAAATCTAAGTACAATTAACCTTTTATAAACATTGCTATGGATGTATAGTATATGCACTGGTAGCATTTGTCTCTCTGAAATCTAAATTTTAGCCAATCATTTATGGTTCGCAACAAAAACAAGAGAAATCGTAACACTAGCCTTGGCAAATGATTTGCTTTAAAAAAAGGCTGTATCTCGTGTATGGTGCAACCTCTTTAACTTTTAAAACTCAGAAAGACTCATGATACGCAAGTATAAACGGAACTTATTTATGATATTGCGTATTAATCAGGGATGGGGAACCTCTTTCGAGAAATATGTTACATGAAAAGACAGAGCTAATCACTAGATGAATCACAATACTAAAAAGATTCAAGGTAATTTTACTTAGAAGTCATTTTCACTACAGAGAATCATATGCGTAAACATGTGCCTTATGCAATAGAGAAATATTGACTTTTTTCTCTCAACAATATAAAAAAATAGATATATATTTTCTATAAAAGAAATAAAATAAAGTCTTAACTGAGACATTCTGAACTTGTATAGCCATCGTGTTCTAATTCTAAATTCAATTTTAATTTTAATCTTAATTTTAATTCTAATTTTACTTTTAATTTCTAATTTGAATTTAAATTATATACGCATATATACGATGACATAGATTGTTGGTTAATTCTTTTGAGCATATCAGCCCTTGTGGATTATATATATATATATATATATATAAACTAGGTACTATAACCATAGAACAAGTTTTTCGCACGAGAGGTATAGGTATAGCACTGCTTTATGTAGTTATGTGTGGGAACTTAAGAAAAAACAAGGAGCAGATCCTATAATGAAATGGGAAGTAATAAAGAAATGCCGCAAATATAGGGCAGGTAATAGAACCTGTAATCTTTGTATGGAGGAAAAATTGGTAATAGCAAATTGTAAAAGCAAGAATATGCTAAACAAAAGATCGGAGGTGTTAAATAGTTGTAAACACAAAAGGGCGTGGTTACTATATAATTAGGAATAGGTTATAGAGGTTTTTTTTTTTTAACTTTATTTTATTTTAAGGTTTTTTTTTTGTTTTTTTTATGCAAATTCTAGGATAGGTGGGGGTTTTTGGTGAATAAAGCAAAGCAATTTCTCCTTAGAATTTAGTCGAGTGTAAACTTCCTGATGATCCGTTAAGGTGAAACTTTAGTAGAAGATTTTCGACTAGCGATTTAAGTTAGTTCTATATATATATATATATATATATATATATATATATATATATATATATATATATATATACTTAAAAAGAAACCAATTTTAATCATTTTTAAAAAATAAAATTCTACAACTAACCGGTTTCGGTTCACAGCTGAATCGAGGACACTATTTAGAAAGGACAAGGTGCAGTGACTGTGTAATGTAGAGGAGGAAAAAATGCTAGTTGTCTAAAAAAGGGAGGGGTAAATCAGACAGTAATCAAATTCAAACCCAACAAACATTTCATCTGTTTACAGTGGGACGATTTATGGGTGAGAATATGTATGGTCTCAAGAACCTTCAGATGATAGTCCGAGTGAGACTTGCTTAAAATAGTAAACAAGTCCACACTGTAGGACGAGGCACAATTACAGTTATTTATGAGATGTTCTGCAATGGAAGATCCGTATGTGTTGTGTCTTCGGTCTGCAAAGTAGTTCCCCTCCCGCATTTTTGTGGGTACAGGCTGTTTAATTCTCTGATCCAGACGTTAATTGGTTCTCCCGATGTACTGCAAACTGCAAACAAGTCTAAAAGAGTAAATCAAAGAACTACTATGTTAAGGGGTGGGGGGAACGTCTTTTCGACAACATGTCAAAACAGTCCGCGTACGGAAAACCATACGCAGAATGGAAGAAAAATAACACTTATGTACACAAGCAGAGATCTGGTTAGCAAATCTATCACTAACATCACCAAGCCAAGGTCACCCAAGATATACATGGCACCTCTGTGCTGAATCAGGTTTAATTTTACTGAAGTCAAAAATGTTATCCCTGATGGCGGATCGAACAATGTCTTTGAAGGAGCCGTTAAAAATATCCCAGGGATAAAATCAAATTCATCGTCCAACTTAGACTCAGAGCATATCATTAATGCCTGGTGTGTTAGCGTCTTCATCATCATCATCATCATCATGTCGCTAGCACGGATATGTGACCATCTCTCGCCACTTCTCCCTATCGTTCATTGCCTCTGACAAGTCTTAAGGGCTACATCCCGTATCCTCACATAGCTGCTTTATGAATGTTCGAGGTGGTCATCCTGTTTTTGCTCGGGCATATATGGGGGTCCATAGGAGTACACCACTTATGAGCTAGTCCTTGCTTCTCCAGCAGTGTCCTGCATGTCTGTTTCGTCTAACTTGGATAGTTTTCGTGATGGGAGGCAGGTGGCCGTATAGTTCGTGCTTTGTGGAGTGTTGCCTCCAGGACTTGTTCAATATTGCTCGCAGCATTCTTGTGTAATTGATGTCTAGCTTTTTTTTCCAGCCGTTTTGTTAGCGTCCAAGTAGTGCATCCATACAGCAGTATCGGCACGACCGCTGCATGGAAGAAACTGCATTTCATTTTATCGGTCAGATCTGATTTCCATATGATCAATAGCCTATAGATAGCTTCCGCTTTTTTGGACAAAATGAATCCCAACGAATGTATAAACCAGTAAAAGTAGGCTTACGATATACAGTCGTTAGGAATGCAGAAGTCTCATTACACACCAATACACCAAGAAAAGGTACACTGGAATTATGCTCCTTCTCAAGTGTAAATATAAGGGCAGGTGATCGTTATTCAAATGTGAGAAAAATTCGCCAGCCTCAGTCTCACTACCAAATACACAGAAATTGTCGTCGACATAACGAAAGTGTACTTCAGGTGCCTTAGAAGAAATCAACCTCATGGAAACTTACGAAAATACCAGCTATAGTTAGACCCTTAACCGAGCCCATTGAAATTCCATCCACCTGTCTATACATGATGTTATCAAAACTAAATTCAACAAATGTATATGCAAATTTCATTCATTTTACAAATACCTCTGGAATATCAGGTGGGGTCAAGTAACTCCGGTACAACATATTTGCACATATATCGATAGGTTCCAAATTGGGAACGCAAGTGAAGAGACTACAGATATCAAAAGAAACATGAATTTGTTCAGTGGAGAATACTTTCGAATGAAACCAGAAAATTCGAAAGAATCTTTTATACAGTATGTACTATAATGTATAAGCACTAGTTTCAATATCCTGTCAAACTACTTGGGGATTTTTTGCTATGAAGAGCCCACCATTGATAGTATAGGTCTAAGTGGTACCCCATCTTTATGGGTTTTAGGTAACCCATAAAGACGACGTCGTATAGATCCAGTGGGTCTAATCTAATAAGATATGGCCGAAAAGAGAAGACCTCACTTGACAAGTTCAACCAACCTTCTTTGAAACTTAGTATCAATCGAAGTTGTATGGTCGAAATTATCAACAGGCCCCAGTCTCAGAAATTTAGAGGTGTCATCATCTTATCAACGTAGCATTGATAATCCAGAATTATTACCTCAGAGCCCTTATCGGGTCAAGTGATAACAATACAATTATTACTACGAAGTGACTTAAGTGTACGAGAGTTTTCAATTCTCCAATCGGATTTCCAGCTGGACACCGGAATTCCGCAGAAGCATGAACAAGATCATTAAGTCATGCCTTCAGGTCTCTAACACGGTCTGCAGAAACCCGCTGAAGGTTCTTGAGACCATTGATATTTTCACCAATAAACCGCCCCTCTGTAAACAGAGGAAATGTTTATTGGAATTGAATTTGATTACTCTCTGATTTACCCCTCCCTTTTCAAGACAACTTGCATTTTTTCCTCCTCTACATTACATAGTCGCTGCCCCTTGTCCTTTCTCAATCATGTCCTCGATGCAGCTGGGATCAGTGTGGACCGAAAACAGTTAGTAGTACAATTTTACTTTTTAAAATGTTATTGCTATACATCTGATGAGATGACGGACCAATTTTTATGATTTTAGATTCAAATGAACAGCTACGGCAGGAATTGGAATACACACTACTAAAACCTCATTGTCACAGCTGATGAATTTCAAAAAGGCAATCTGGACTTTAGAAGAACGATATGCGATGAAATTCTGGTTTTAAACTTGGAAAGAAATGCCACAGAAATGTATGGAAAGCTTCAGACTGCTTTGGATACATCTTGCATGAATCGAGCATCAGTTTTTGAGTGGCATAAGAGATTAAATAAAGGCAGGGAGTCTGTGAGGGATGATGAGAAGTGTGGGAGGAGTAAAGAAGTCAATAGACCACAGTTGATTGGCCAAAGGTTTAGGGCTTGGTTTAGGGATACTATGTTGAGGTTTTAAGGGAGTTCAGGAAGAGATTCCTTTGGAAGAGGCCATCACTCTTCAAAGCGGGTCTGTAGCATTTCCTCCAGGACAATACACTAGTTCAAAACTCCATCCTTGACACAGACTATTTGACCATGATGGGCATCAAGACAGTTCCTCACTCTTTCTATGGTCCAGACCTTGTTCCCTGTGACATTTGCTTATTCCCTAAACTCACAGGCTATTGAGAAGATGAAAGAGGCTGCGATGAAGGTCATTGACACGATCACACAAGAGGACTTCCATGGGGCCTTCCAGAAGTTGTTGGAACGGTAAAATAAGTGCATTGCAGCCGGAGGAGATTGCTTCGAAGGGGACTAGAGTTTCATGTGTGTACTATCAATAACAGTGCCCATATAAAAAGAAAACTGGAAACTTATTTTATGATCCTCGTATATTTATTGGTAATTTTATTTCAAAAATGTGTTGTTTTTGCTCATTAGTTTGCACAGTTATTCCAATAATTCTACAGGGTGGAACGATAAAATTGACGCCCTACAAAAGGCGACATGATTCCATTTCCGTTTAATGAAAACCAGTTTTCTTCTTTTGTTGCAGACCATCTACTAGTTGGCCAGTTGTGTACAAATCCCAAGAGCGATAGGGGCCTTCTATCATGTCTGAAAGTGACACAATGTTCAACGAGCGAGATCGGAGAGGCACCACTGTACAACTCTTGCTCTCAACCGATCCAAGTTATGACAATAGGACCATTGCCAGCACCCTCAAAATGCAAATCTGGATTGCCACGGATAATAGGGCGTTCCCAGGGTGATGAAAATAAAGTTATAAAGCTATAAAATAAAGCTACGGTTATAGTCTTTGGTGTGGTTTCAAGTAAGGGCCACATAATGCCACTTCACATCTTCGAAGTCAGCTTGAAAGTCAACACCACAATGTACCTGGATATGCTGAAGAGTCTGGTGATCCCCTTGTGCAAGCAGGTGGCCGGTAACAGACCCTGGGTGTGGCAGCAGGACTCGGCGCCGGCCAACGAGTCCCAGGCAACCTAGGCTTCGCTTCAGAAGGAGTTCTACGACTTTGTACCCTTCTCTCACTGGCCCCCTCCTCCCCCGACCTACACCCATTTGACTACTTCGTTTGGTCATACGTCGAGACCATCACCAACATTATCTCCCACAACACCAAAGCCAGCCTGGTCGCCGCCATCCGCCGAGTATTCACCGAGCTCCCGCCGGCGCTTGTCGAAAAGGTATGCTCCCAGTTCCAGATTCGTATCGAGGCGGTGATTGAGGCTGAAGGCGACTACATTGAATAGATTTCAGCTCTACTACATAATCAAGACATCCGAATTGATTTTTTCAATAAAAGTTTTAAAATAAAGCTGTAGTGAGGTTTCTTTAGGACGACAATTTTAGCGTTCCACCTTGTATTTGATATCAATCAATTGGTTTTAAGTGTTACGATTTAAAATTCGTATTTCTATTTATTAAGTATGTAATATAAATAATTTGCACACAGATCAGTGATTTCAAATAAATGATAATTATATTTCTAATAAAATCATTGAAAAATTATGTTTGACTCGTGGATAGGAAGCTTAAAATTACTTTTACTCCGGCGCAGTGTATAATTCAGAGTAATGTCAATCAAGGGCTCTTCCACACTCTCCAAAGCTCAAGGCCAGGAGCCTCACCACAGATGCAGTTTACTTTCTTACCAATAATACAATGAATTTTATTAGTCTGAATATGTGTACGTTTATGCACGGTTATGAAGTTGATAAAACTAATTCTGCATGTGGCTTATCATTGCGTGTACGCGCAGACACTGATGCATGTACGCTGAAATGTACACACGTATTAATTCATTCCCATAACTCCATATATGCCAACTGTCTATGATAAATCAATGAACGAATTATTGATAACATGTTTCAAAGCTGCCCAAGAAGAACTTGATAGTCATCTCTAATTTCAAATGCTTTGGAAGCCACACATAAATGAAGATGATGTTTCCACCACTTGAACTTAACTTGACATTTTCGACAGACACTATCTTCGGCTGTTTGGTCAAAATTGACTATATGTTACAACAATTCCCAAATGGTCACCATGGATCGGGATCTTGATTTTTCAGAACAGAATCGCCACATGCTTTCAGATCTCTATCGGTGGGGTTTCGAATACACTAACTAAATACTCTGCCAAAAGATAATACCATTCACCTAATATGAAGTATCTTAGATATAACTCTAAACTGCATCTGATGGTGAGGCTCATATTATGGAGTTCTGCGTGTTGAGTAGTACCTCTTCGTTGCTATCACTCCCAGATTGACTCTGGCCTTGAGTAATAGTACCTATTAGACTCTTTGAAATTGATTGATATATTTAAAAGTTATTTATATTAGATATGAATAGTTTTTATTATATAAGTATATGCTAAAACCTCTTTTGAAACTACACCATAATGTCAATAAAAAAGCATAACGTACCTAATTCAAAGGGGGTGTCCACGTGTTGTAATGGTTAAAGCAATTGATTGCGGAATCGTAGTAAGCCTTTTGATACTCCAGTCGGGTTATTACGTTCACTTTTGGGAAAATACCCCTGGGAAAGTTATGAACCCCCTTATCCTCCCAGCTACGGGTTAAATAGTACCAATACTGTTCTTCTAGGAGAATAGCTTGTGCATTAAATAACCTACAAAGGTTGATATGTCATTAAGCAAAGAAACCAAACCAACCCTAATTCAAACACACAAGACATAAAAAGCAAACAGGTTCACTAAGTGTTCAATTAAGTCAATTAGATCAGGGGAGTAATGAGGCACCTGGTAATACAATAATTTTCTTGTTAGGCCAAAATCTCGTTCACAGACAATGTATCGAGAACATAATGAAACTGATATTTTGTCAATAAAGAAATGACACTGATTAAAAAATAAATATGATTTGCAACTTTGATTGAAAAGCAGCTGTTCACTGTTAATTCCTCTCCACTTATGTTTATCGGTAAACGTCAATCAGGCGAAATTAGAGGTCGTTCATTGGTTGTAATTCTTGTAGTAACCGATTGACTTGAACTTGGTTCATCTATTCCTGTCTCTCATCCTTTTTAAAAGACTTAGCGCCACCTGTTAACCTTTACTCGAAATGAAAATTTCCTCCATGAGTTTATGTGAACTCTTTCAATGCTTCTCTTCTGATTTTTAGCACAGAATTTAATCTATGTTCCATTTTCTGGTCAACATTCTATTTCTTTAAACAATTTAGAACAAATAATATTTATCTGACAGATTGGCTGCCTTTCCATCAGGCTGTTAATATCCTTATATATTAGGCTGAGTAAGAAGTTTTGTAATATTTTGTTTACGTGAGACCATTTTTGGCAGCTCCTGCAGCTTTTGCTGCTGTTATGAAAATGACGAACTACACTGGACTGTCAGCTGTGCACCTTTCTTGATACTTCCCAAGAGCTATGAGCCACATTTGCCTCAATGACCTGGAACATAGCCTCGGAACCCATGATATTAGGACTATCTACACTTCTCTCATAGTCCAGGTTCTTGAAAGCCGACCAAAATTTCTTCAACTACGTTTTTACTGTTCTGTGATCTAATGCACCTTCACGTCACACACAGCAACATTTGCTGGTCACTTCCACCGAGTTATAGCCCAGTTCGAACGCGTGAACGGTAATTTCTCGTAGTAGACGACGCTGCACGCCCATTTGTACGGTTTTCAAATCACGCACGGAGTAAATCAATGACTAACGTGTATATGCACCGCCTACCACGATACTACCAAGCACAGCAGGTATCTCTCACTGCTTGAACAGATTCAGTCACGTGATATACGCGTTTAAACAATCACTTACCAAAGTATTACAAACCTTTTGACCCACGCAAGTGAGAAGACATAAATTTTGTTTAATGGCATATCAGCCCTTGATGATTATCCTGTTTATATATATATATATATATATATATATATATATATATATATATATATATATATATATTCTAATCGAATAGATAACGTTATTTTTAAAGTAATTAGTGCTCATTTGTTTGCACCTAATGAAATGGTTTCAAGTATATTTATTTATTGTTTGCACACAAGTAAGTGTTTTCAAGGTTTGGTTACTTTGTTTAATGGCATATCAAACTTTGTGGGTTATTTAATGCCTAAGCTAATCTCCTAGAAGAACAATGGTGGTGCTATTTAACCCATAGCTGGGAGGATAAGGTGGTTCATACCTTTCCCAAGGGTATTTGTCTGAAAGTGAACGTAATAGTGAACTGGAGTTCGAACTCGTGTGCTACGATTTCGGAGACCATCGCTTTAACCATTACACCACGGGGACACCCCCCAAGTGTTTTCAAGTATTGTTAACTAACCCTAATAATTCTATTTGCACACAGGAAAATGCTTTCAAGTATCGTTATCAAACACTAATACTTCTATGTACAAACTTTTAAATTATTTTAAGCATCGTCATGAAATGCTAATTATTCAATTTAATATTAATCATTTGTTTGCACACATTTAAATGGTTATAAGTACAGTAAATGATTAAACAGTTTTATTTAACCCATAGATGGGGCCCTAACAGGCACTCGCTATTTGGGTCCGAGAGAACCTAAGAATAATGCCTAAGATGTTTTTCACATTCCCCAATAATATAGGACTGGGGCTACTATCAGATGATTTAGTGTCATATCAAGGACACCCAGTTTTACCGGGGGTGTCCTCGTGGGGTAATGGTTAAAGCGATGAACTGCGGAATCGTAGTAAGCGAGTTCGTACTCCAGTCGCGCTATTACGTTCACTTTCAGGCAAATACCCTTGAGAAAGGCATGAACCCCCTTATCCTCCCAGCTATGGATTAAATAGCACCACTACATTTCTTCTAGAAGAATAGCTTTGGCATTAAATAACCTACAAAGGTTGATATGCCATTAAACAAAGAAACCAAACCAAACCAGTTTTACCCATCTACAGATATGCAATCGGTGTTGCCTTCAGCACAAGCCAACTGAACTGACCCACTCTAGTACACACACATACGTTTATAAATTCAAAACAGGATTTAACAAGATATACCTATATGTCTTCAATACTTGTTCAAAGTAAAATATTTCCCTTAAACTTCATTCTTTTTGTCAACATATTATCTTTGGTTTTATATTTATCTTGTTTACCAGTTTAGTGTTATGAAAATAAACATACATGTCATTTGACTGGAAGTATTTAAGTGTTAATGTAATAAATCTTCTATCATATTAGAAATGTTAACGAAACAACACTGGAACGCGGATAATAATTTTACTATCCTTTTGATTTTATATTGATTGATTTCCGTTAAAATTATATTTAAGGTTGCTTTTAATACACTATTTAAAAAACAATCTTAATAAAAATTAATGACATCGAGTAATTATCTACTAAACCCGATCTTGTCAAAACCTGTTTGCTAATTATCCAGAGCAAATACAATGCAAACCTTTATTTTTTAGTGATGTATAAAACGTAGCCTCGAACATTCATACAGCAGCTCCCTGAGGATACAGGATGTAGCCCTTAGGACCTGCCAGAAGCGATGAACGATAAGGAGGAGTGGCGAGAGATAGTGTGGGATATCCTAGCTGACAGCACGACATGATGATGATGATGATGATGATAAAACATAGCTGAGTTTTAAATGCAACAAGGGTTTCTGGTGGGGAACAATGATAAGCAAAGATTCACGTTAAACTTGGATTTTTGGCCTTAATTATCATTGATCGGAAGTGTTAAGCATGGATTCATATCGCACTTGGCTTTTTTGGCCAGGAGAATGACGAGTGTTGACAAGAATAGAGTCGAATTGTACTTAGTGAACCAATGATAAGCAATGAGCCATTCGCATCTGGCATTCGGACCAGTTGAGCCAATTACCAACAGCGTGTGAATCTCGGCTCATGTGCGACCTACCCCTCTCTAATCTTCACTATAAAAAGACCTTGTGTCTAATCATACCCGGCGTTCACGCAGGGTGGGTGCAATTGTGCTAACAGCTAGGTTCCAGTGAGTCCTTCCCTTAACCAATACCTACTTAGGAGGGATGAGTTCATAACTTGGCGCCTGGGATGCCAGAATATGGGGAATGCCGAAGTGATCAAGCATTTTTAAATAGACACGCATGGGTCTCGATTCATGCTTTATGTCCACAATGAAATGACCTTGTGTCAAATCTGGACTGGTTTTAACTTGGATAAATATCAATCACATTTACAACATAGGCTACTTTTAGCCAAGTCCAACCCATGTAGACCTAATTGAGATATTGTTGACAAATAAAATGTTAATTAAGAATTGATAAAGCTTATTTCACAGTTAATGCAAATATAACGTGAGTAACAAAGGGAATTGCAACGTCAGTGGTGACGTAGTTTTGGTTATAGTCACATATATATTCTCTATGATAAGATTTACTTTTCTCTGAAATTTTATTCTGTTGAATTTCAATACATTTCCCTTCTTGAATTCTCTCTCTCTCTCTCTCTCTCTCTGTCTCTCTCTCTTTCTCTCATTTCTTTTTTTATCAGTTTCTTTTGATCAATTTCTTTATTTCGTTTCTTCTATTTTCTGGTATTATTGATATCTTATTGTTGTTCGTAATCAAAGTCTTTCCTTTTCTTATATCACTTCCTCCCGTCACAAATAATTTTTCTCTGTTTACATTCGTTCTTATTGCCATTATTTCTCAGTATCTTTTATTGTTATTTCTATTTCAAACAATATCAAAGTTTCATGTTCACACAATAAAACAATCAAATATAAGAAATTCCTTGGCAGGGTTGGCATCGACTGTTTACAGACATCACTCGATACATTATAGATAATTACTCCATTTTCTCTTCGTTTTGCTACGCTATGATTCTTCCTTTAAGATTACATATTTCTAAGATTATAATCTTTAAGTTCTCAGCTGCTCTTTTAGGTTTAGTAATATTTTAAAACAAATATGAGTTGATTTAGTTTAATTTATGAGACGTCCTGGTAGAAAATTATATGTCATTGCAAATATAATGACTACATTGTTTTTATTATAACCGTCGATTTTTTTCTATCTGATCATATCCAATGTTATTGTAGACTTTATTTAATAACTGCATGAAGATTAAGTTCTTGAACGAAGACTAAGATCTTTAGCCTTGGTTAAGCAACCAGTCTAAACCAGACAAACGAATCAATCTTCAGTCACATTCACATTTCCCGACTCAGTTTTCTCATCAAAATATATTCGCTTGATACGACATACTTAATTGTAACAGTTATCGTCGTAGTAAATAGAATCGGTGATCGGAATACAAATTCTACATCCTATTTACCCAACCCCTCCGCTCGGGCAGGATATGACACAAGGTCAATTTTTAAGCGGAGTTTAACAGGTTTGAATTCAGAGTTTTCCTTCTCCTAGACTAGTTGCCTACCCAAGGCTGAAGAACCTAGTCTGTCCTACTATTTACCCATAGCTGGAGGGAGAATAATTGGATTCATACCTTTCCCAAGGGTATTAGTGCTATGTGAAATGCAATCAGTCAAGTCCAGGATTTAAACTCGGGTCGCCGTGTTCATTTCCTACGACGATAACAATTACACCACGGGCACCTCCAACAAATACAAATTCAAATTCAACATACAAATTCTACATAAGGCAGCATGCTTTCTTATTTCCCGCTAATACCGTTAAGAAAGACAGGAATCCAAATATCTCTCTCTTATCTAAGCTGTAGGTTAATAGTAGGACAGCCTATGTTCTTTGATATTGGTTAGGTGACAATTATAGGAGAAGGACAATTCTGAATTCAAACCAGTTGTACTCGGCAGAAAGTTCACCTTGTATTACATCCTACCAGAAGTGGAAGTATTTGTAAATTGGAGCAAGGCAGTTAATAAAATTCGAAAACAGGTCTGGAAATTAGATTCTAACGCACAATCGATGATTTTATATGTATATGTCGATTAGGGGGAAAATATTCAAATGCAAAATAAGGTCTTCGGGCTTTAAATAAATATAAAAACAAATGAAATATGAAATATTTAATCTTTATCGTTCACAAATTTGTAAAATATGCTGACAAAAGCGACTTGAAAATGGAAGAGTGGTAAACGCTGATGGCAATATTATCGTAAATATTACTAATTAATCAAATAATTGATTTTAACGGCATGTCAAACCGTATAGAGTAATTCTATGTCTGGAAGTTAGGGAATCGCATTAATTGCTCGTCTGATTTGATATTTTTTGCGTGTTTATCGTTCATATTATCATGTTATACATTTTTTATGGGAAACTAGTACGTACTTAATAAATATATTCGCCACTGACAAAGATATGACACAACGTCAATATTTAAGTGAAATAAAGCTGATTTCAATACAGAGTTTTTCTTCTCCTATACTGTTTGCTTAACAAAAGATAAAGAATCAAGACTGACGTATCATATACCTATAGACTGGAAAGAATAATAAAGTCATGACTTTCCCGAGGGCATTATCCCGAACTGAAACGCAAACAGTCTCAACCGGGATTTGAGCTACGATCGCCGGTTTCATTTCACATGTTGATAAAGTTTACCCTATGTTTGCTGAAGGAAGATCTAGTATCATTTTATTATTCGTCGTTGGCCTGTCAGTTGGTTGTCTTTCTTATTAAGGCTGAGTGTATTATACCGTCTGATCCAGTGACTAAAGTCTTTATAATAATTTATATACACTTTAATCAACACGTTTATTTGTCTCTGAAAGTAAGAGAAAAAGTACCAACTTAGACAGAATAAAGTATTCAATTATCAATTCCCATTTCTCAACTACGACAGACACCTGAGAAAATTGATTGATACAATACCCAAAACATTGTAATAATAACGATATGTGGATAGAACACGGTGTACATTTTTACATAACAAGGATAATTCTTTATTTCAAAATTCAAATAGAGTCATTTCGTAAAAGTCAAAATGTTAACAAAGATTACTGAAAACCAAACAGTGTAGTATTTATTAGTTAATTCTTGAACCTATTCTTTCTCATTTGATTAAAGTGAAAAGCTCAAGATCATAAAAAATACATTTGAAAGCTTTTAACACGAGGTTCAAACGAACGGCCTGACAATTAATATTAAAACGGCAATAAAGAAACTTACTATGATCGTAGGCAATGAGCCAAAATAAGTTGATGATGTCTAATTCAAAAAGACTTGATGGGACACGCCAAAACTACACGTCATCTTGTAGCTATCCAAGCGAATAATGGCCACTGGCTTTAATGCCAAAATACCTAATATCATAGCACTAGGGTCAAAGAATTCATTAGGATGAAAAAAAAAACTAACAGTTGGCCATTAAAATAAGTAGGCTAAACGTAATTTACTTATACATAAATTCCCTAGAACACACACACACACACACACACACACACGCATTACTCACCGGGGAAAGAAGAAGACAACGAACAAGTCACAAAATTAACTTCGTCAGAAAAATAAAATTAAAACCAAGTGAGAAGTAATGCTTGAAATATTGAAAAGATGCTTAATATATACGTTGAATCAGTTAGGGAATAGAATCAGAAAGAGGAGCTTACTATTTGGGCTACATCAAAAAAGGGTTTTCTGGGAAACTCTGAAAATGTAATTGGAACAAATGACTTAACATATAAAATAGCATAGTAGAATTTCCATTGATAGGAACAAAACAAATAAGCTGAATGATTAATCAGCCATTTTCATCTCTGCCTAAATCCATTTAATATCTCATACCTTTTTTACCAATTCTTTCATATGGGTGTGCGTGGCAATAGACATCTTCGACTCCACAAAGGAAAGTAAAACTTACCATAGTCTTTCTGTGTAATCTAACAATTTTCTACTTCAAGATAAGATCGAGGGCATATTTATTTTTTAATACCTTACGCATGTTTAGAGAGTAAGGTACTTTGAATATATTCACTTGTAAAAAGCTAGTTTTATGGAAATGAAATTATTTTTAATTACCTTGAGTAGATTCTGTAAAATACTTTAGGGACTCCGGTTGATTGTGAGTTGTTTCCTAGCGAGATTTACTGGTCTACTACGGGACGATGGAAAAGAAAGGAACATATTTAAAAGACGAATAGGAAAGAGAAAGGTTGGTTACTGAAATTCAGACCATCATAACAGCAGGCACCTAAGTTAAAAATAGAATGTTTCGGCCGTTTTCTGTGATTAGCTGGAGGAGACTCAAACGGGAGAGCCGTTAAGAGTGAGCGCGGGATAGAAAATTGTAAAAGATTCGGTTGGCTGCGACATGCGACGGTGTAAAGATCAGTTGAACTCCAGCCACAATGATATGAAGATTACCGGGTGAGCTCCCGCAACGGGGTTTTACATCCATTCCATTATTGTGAAGACGTGGCTAGCGAGCAAACATGTGTAAGAAATACAACAGAAAACGAGAACGTAAATAGGAAGATCTGCATCTACTCTCTCTCTCTCTCTATCTCTCTCTTTCTCTCTCTATCTCTCTCTCTATCTCTCTCTCTATCTATCTATCTCCTCATTTATTTCTATCCAGCTAAAGAGGTCGACTTATTTTTCATACGCTGTTTATCTGTTTTCGACAACTGCTAAGACGTGTAGTAGCGAATAAACTTTTGTATTAGCGAACCAAGACGGTGTTTTGGTATGTTCGTCACTTCTTCTTTTCATCTATATGAATGTTCTAACAGGGGTCTGAGTGACACTTAAGACATAGCGCTAGAAGTGTCTGCCAAGAATCGTGATGGTACAAGCGTCTACGTAGTATAGTAGAAGTACAAGTGTCTATTTAAAACCCTGGCATTACAACCAATTTGTGATGTAGAACGTTACAAACTTCTATTTAGTGTCGTTGCATTAAAAATCCCAGGAAATATAGTTTTTATTTTGCACATTTATTTGTATAGTACTATTGTATATATTACATTCACTTTGGCACGTATCCTAAAAGTCAACAATTGCTAAATCAAAAATATAAGACACAGAACGAGTGTAGATACCAAAATAAATGGCTGCTTAATGATGAGCTCTCTTTTTACTTTTTTTTTCTCTCCAATGGAAAAGCTATTATGTTCTTGCATATATATTTATTCATTTGTCCCTTTAATTATCTGGCTGAGTTTTTCGGAAGATCCTGGGTTGTAAGTTTTTGTTATATATATATATATATAGGTACTCATATATATATACAAAAATACACAGACACACTCAAACATATATAAATCATCAGTGAAAAATGTCAAACCAAACCAAAGGATGGTGCAAAGAGGTTTATGTTAAATTCCTAGTTAATACCATTAAGAACGATATATTAACCCCACCCCAGTTAGTTGTAAAAGATATCTTACCCCCTTCCCGTTAGTGAGCAAAGAAAATTCTAAATTCACACCTTGCATTAACACCTACCTAACGTGACTGAGTATTGCACATCACTCCCCAATTTTCACAAACTTTGGGAAAGGCCTGTCGAAGAGAGGCCTGAGAAATGACTGATGGGGTTGGTTTATGCGATACTAAGTGGACGATATATATATATATATATATATATATATATATATATATATATATATATTCCTCTCTGCATGCTAGATTGAGTAAAATTCCCATTGTTATGGTAACACCTAGCTTTAATTGTTTAAAATTATAAAGTTTTAAATTTTCACATCACAAGAAAACGTATTATTGTTCTTAAGCTGCGGGAAATGTTTCGCTTTTGGGTATTTCTCAAGGTCAGATTAGCTTCTAATTTATCCCCTATTCTGATAGTCTTGCCTATTATTAGTATTTGTGTAGATACTGAGCTAATATATTGTGGGCAGCAGTGAATTTTCACAACATTAATCCATGTATCCCATTGTGTTTTAGTGCCTTCTAGTATTCTACTTTCTTGAGTTTTGCTTTTAATGAATTCACAATAATTTCGTCCATCTTGATTTATTTATTTCCTTTTTTTTTCATGACAGTTTTCAGTTATGTTTTTTAATTTCCATTGTGTGCTGCTATTATTATTATTATTATTATTATTATTATTATTATTATTATTATTATTATTATTATCTAAATCCTTTAGAGTTTTTCACGTCAGTGTTAGCTGATGGTCTTTCACTGGAGTTTGAGTGACAGCAAGTCTCCTCAAGTCTCCAGGACTCGTCTCAGGATTCTGGCCGTTTTTAGCAATGCTGTCGTTTGGATATTCTCTACCCGTCAACCAACTTCCAAGTCTTCCAGGACTTTTAATAATCCTTTAGCTATTGTGCCTAACGAACCAATAAAAATTGGCACAATCGTTACTTTCATGTTCTACAGCTTTTTCAATTCTCTAGCAAGGTCGAGGTACTTATCCTTTTTTCACTTTCTTTCAGATTTATTCTGTGGTCCGCCGGGACAGCAAAGTCGACAATTTATTATTATTATTATTATTATTATTATTATTATTATTATTATTATTATTTCCATTTTAATCGTTTGAGAGTTTTTCACAACTGCGTTAGCTGATGGCTTCTCGCTGGAGTTTGATAAAAAGCAAGTGTGACTCACATCTCCAAGTCTATTCCCGGTATTCTAGTCAATCTTAATAATGCTGTCGTTTAGATGGTCGCCACTCATCCACGTATTTCCAAGTTCTTCGGTCCTTGTACCAATTCTTTATTGACTGTGCCGAACACACCAATTGCAATTGCTATCACCGTCACTTTCATGGTCCTTAGTTTTTTCAGCTCTTTTCCAAGGTCTAGGTACTTATCTCTCTTTTTCCTTTCTCTCAGTCCACTATTAGGGCATTTTTTTTCTTTCTAGACAATCAGTAGGTTTGGTTGTCTTGCTGAGATTAGGTGATCCGTTTGTATTTCAAAATCCCAAAAAACTATGCATGTCTCATTTTCAGGATAGATTTTAGGCCGTGCTTATACCACTGGTTCTTATGGTCAAATATAAACTTCTCGCATAATTCTCCGTGGATCAACTTTTCCCCACCCAATCATGTCCAGTGTTATACTCTTTTTGCGCTAATTAACTGCATTCGCTTATTTTGTAATTGGTAGTTTCGTCTCTGTCACGATATAAACAGCATGTATTTTGATGCGTTTTCTCTGTCCTTCCTTTGACATAGTCTTTAAAGCTTTGTTTTGTACTGCTATCTGAAGAGATTCAATGTCTCCCTCAAAGGTTCCCTTTCTTAGCCATGCATAAGTTCTCGTGTGATATTTCGTTTGAAATATCAATACAGATGTTTTTTTTTCCATTTTCATTTATTTATTTATTTTCTTCTTTTTTTTTAGGTTTGTGTAGTCTGTATTGTTTCTGGTCGCTTTAATCAGTCTTCTGCACTTTTTATGGATTATTTGAGTCGCCGTATGGATCCGTTGACGCTATCCTCAGTACCAATGGTTCTTCTTCATTATCTACGTCACACATACAATCCGTTTACGTCATTTCTCGGATGTAAGGCCTGACCCCCCGCCATAGGTTTTCTTGTTCTCTGCTCCATTTATTCATGTTCTCTCTTTGTCCGCTTCAAAAATTGTCCCGAGTATCTTACAAGGGAAACAACCCAGGTGTTTATCCGTTTAAGCAGATTTATGCCACATAGTTTGGTTTCAAGTAGTTTTTTCGTTCTCCTAATATACCCTTTTTAATTTTCTTTCTTTCATCTTCGCTTGTTTGATGGTGTCCGCTTCCAATATTCACAAGTATTTGCAGGTTTCATTTTTGATGGGCATTCTGATTTTTTCATGGTCTGGTAGTTCTATTCTTCCCGTCATGTGTCTTTTTCGCTTCTTATTATTAGCATGACGTATTTTTCTACGCCAAATTCCATCCCTATGTCCTGACTGTATATTTGCACATTCCATATTAGTTTTCCAGGGATTTTTTTTCGGCAATCAATTTGAGTCGTTCATGAAAATTAGGTGATTGATCTTTTCTTGTGATGTGGTAAGATTGTATTAGCCTATGCATTTCCTTAGTATGCAAATAAGTGGCATCATCGCTATCACAAGTAGTAATGGTGACAGCGCATCTCCCAGGAAGATTACTCACTTGATTTTTATCTTAGTTGAATTTTCCTCCAGCAATCAATTGCATTCTCCAGTTTCCCTTGGTTTCTCAATAAACCTTATGACTCCGTCGGATATCTTGTAGATTTTGAGACTATTATCAAGCTTTGCTGGACCATGTCCTATGCTTTTTTGTTATATCCACGCTATATCTAAATTTCTATGTTTCGTTTTTCTCTCCATGAAGATGTAATGATCACTATATAGTATTACTTCCTCGTGACATACTTTCTGTTTATCAGGAAACAGACAGCAGCTTATTAACGAACAGTCAATCTTCTCCCTAATATATACCGTTATAATCTTCCACATCAGAGGTAGGCACATTATGGATCTATAATTGTTTGAGACTGTTATTTTGTGGAGTATTTCTGGATCAGGGTTGTCTTTCTTTTGATCATCCATTCGGGTATGTTTGATTCTAAGCATCTATACATTTCGATAGCCAGTCTATCAAGGATGGAAGTGATTTTTTAAACCATCAATTTTAGTGATCATGGCACAACATTTTTCAAATTTGGTATTTTTGTGTGTGGCTCTAAGTTAATCGAAGTGTATTTTTGCATATTATTATTATTATTATTAGGAGTTTTTCATCTCTGGGTTAACTGATAGTCTTTCACTGGAGTCTGAGTGACAGCAGGTCTTTTCAACTCACCAGGACTCTTCACAGTACTATGCCCAACCTCAGTAATACTGTAGTTTGGATGGTCTCTGATTTCTAAACACTCCAGTCCCTTAAAGCTCTATAGGGATCGTTCGACTGCACCAACTACTGTTGGTATCAACATGACCTTCCTGTTTCGTAACATAATTAATTGTCTGGCAATGTCCAAAATTTGTCTCTGTTTTCGTTTTCTTTCATTTTCACTCAGTGGTCCGCCGGGATAGCGAAGTCCATTATTCGGCAGGTTTTTTTTTTATTAACCCACACTACGTCTGGTCTTCTGGACAGGATTAGGTGATCTCTTTGTGTCGCAAAATCCCAGATAAATTCTCCATGACGGATTCTGGTTTTCACTTGTGCCATTTAGTAGTATGGTCAAATTTCAATTTTTTGCACAATTCTCAATGGATCAACTTTCTCACCCAATCATGTCTACCTTTATTCTCTGTTTTCCTAAATTTGCAGCATTCCTATATAAGGTGATTAATAGTTGCGTTTCTATCGACACATAACCTGAATTTACTATTCTGTTGCGTCTTATCCATTTTCGCTATAACATATATTGTCCTTATGGCATTATTTTATCCTTCTATTAAGGTTTCCCTTTCTTAGCCATGTTCGGTCTAATTGTATAAAATTTCTTCAGTTTGTCGCTTTGTATATCCATACAAGCGTTTTTCTTCTCATTTCTGTTTCCTTCTTGTTCGGTTGATCAATTATGCTATTCGTGCTAATTCTGGTCGTGTAATTAGTTTTTCTTAGCGATTTTTATGAGTTTTCCTGACCTCATATTGATGCTTCCACGCTGTGTTCAATGCTCAAGAGTCTTTGTCCACTATATTTTCTTGTACATATAAACAATATCATCTCTCGGAAGTAAGGCCTTATCCATCGTCATGATTTCTTTTGTTGTCTGGTCCATTTGTTAAAGTTCTTCCCTTCTGTATACAAGAATCGTTCCAAGCATCTTACCAGGGGAACAGACCTGGTTTTTATCCCTTTGATAACATTTCTGTTGTATAGTTTGGTTTCGAGTTGTTTTCTAATTTGTCTGAGATACTATTTATTATCCTTTCCTTCTGTCTTTTCTTGATGGTGTCTGTTTCACATATTATCAAGAATTTTTCTGTTTCCTTTTTCTCCAAATGTTACAATTCTTTCCTGATTAGGCAGTTCTATTCTTTCTGCTTTTCAGTATTCGCAGGACATATTTTTCAAGGCCAAATACTATTCCTGTACCCTGGCTGTATATTCTTATTGCTTGTCTAAGAGTCTCCAATTCAGTTTCATTTTTGGCAATGAGTTTAATATCGTTTATATACATTAAGAGGTTAATATTTTCTTGCAATTTAATAAATATATTACTCGCGAAAGCAGATCTCCCTGGATGAATACTCTCTGAATTTGTACCTCAGTTTGTTTTTCTCCTAAGATCAAATCCACTTTAGGGTTTTTCACGGCTTCTGTGATTAACTTTATCATTTTGTTGGATATCTTGAATATTTTAAGACAGTCTAAAGCACAAGTTTTGCGTGATCATACCGTATGTTTTTTGTGGTCAATCCACGCCTAGGCTACATTTTCTGTCTCATTTTTCTCTCCTTGAGTATGTGTTTATCAATATATAGATCACTTATTTTTCTCTTTTCTTTGGGGTAACTTTTCGTTCTTCAGGAAAAAGTTCATGGTTTATTTGTAAGTTATAAACCTCCTCCATAATCTGTGTTGTTAAACTTTTCTACATATAGGAAGACACGTTATTGGTCTATAGTTGTTGAGGGTGTCCTATTTTTCAGGGTCTTTTTGAATAACAGTAGTCTTTCCTTTACTCATCTATTTGAATATATGTCTTTCTTCTGAGCATCTACTTATTTTAAGACATTGTCTGTCGTGAATAGAAGTTAATTTTTAAAAAACTCGAATCCAAGAATGCCATCATGTTCTGGCATTTTCCAATTCGGTAATTTATTTCAGTGTTCCTCACAGCGATGCCAGCTGAATCATCGCCTCTGGGCCTCCTTCGATTCTTTGTAATTCTTTTTCCATGTTATTTATCCATGAAGATATTCCGTTATATTCTTTCCGTTCACATATTTTACACCAAAATTGTTTAACGTATAATCAGTTTTCAATTTTATATAATTTGTCCTTTTGGTGTTATTTTGTGATTAAATAAACAGAGATTGTGTTTCTTTCTTGAGGTTCCTTTTTCCTTGCCCTGTACAAGTTTTCTTACTTGCAATTTCTCCAGTCTTTCGCTTGAAGTAAATGTGCTGTCTTTTTTGTTCTGGTTACTGTTTTCTCGTTTTTGCTGATTTTTTATTAGTTCTTACGCTGCCGTTGCGATTTTTTGCTGCTCTAATTAGATTTTCCTTTTGTTTTTACGTTGCCGTTGCTATTTTTAGCCGCTCTAATAAGATTTTCTATTTGTTCCTATTTTGCCGTTACTATTTCTTGTCTCTCTTATTAGATTTTCTATTTGTTCTTACGTTACCGTTGCTATTTGGGCCGCTCTAATTTGATTTTCAAATTGTTGATACGTTGCCGTCAGTATTTATTGCATCTCTAACTAGATTTTCGATTTGTTCTTACGTTGTCGTTGCTATTTCTGCTCGCTCTAATCAGATTTTCTATTTCTTCTTACTTTGCCCTTGCTATTTTTGGCCGCTCTAATTAGATTTCTGTGCTCTTTTTAGTATAGTTCTCGAGTCCTTCTATTGATAAAGCCATGCAATTCTCAAAACTGGCGAGTTTGCCTCCTCTTCCTCCTGATTTTCTTTAATCATATGTTATCTTTCGGGTGTAATATCTTGTGCATCATTATCAATTTTCTTGTTATTCGGTCGATTCAGTCTGAGTTCACCTTTGTCCATTTTAGGAATTGTCCAGAATATTTTACCAGGATGTCTACCCTGGTGGTTTTTTTTTTTACGAAATTTCTGCTGCTCACCTTGCTTTCGAGGTTTTTTTTTCTTCCGAGATGAATTTGTCTTAATTTTTCTTTCTTCTCTATTAGTTTGATGGAATACGCTTCCACTACTCCCACTTATTAGTATCATTGTTTACTGTATTACTGTCTGAGCCGTTATGATGTGCAAAAACCCGATGTTGTCAATTAAGGCTGTACTTTCCTGAAGATAATCCTTGACGCATCTGGAAATGTATTCTTTGACTGTACACCTTGTGAATTTTTCCCACCAGTATTGGCTTTCAGAGGTGTCTGAGTGAGCGCAAGTTTCGTCAGGTCTCCAGGACTCTTCTCGGTATTAGCCGATCTTAACAGTAGTTTTGTCCTTTAATTTTCAGTTCTTCCTGTCATTTTTCTAAACCTCTTGGAATCACTCTGAGCGCATCAACTTGAAATGATATCACCACCACCCTCATGTTCCACAGATTTCTTTTTACTTCTCTAGCAAGGTTCAATTATATGATGATCTTTTCTCTTTCTTTTATTTTCTCTCAGTGGTCCACCGGAATCACTAAGTTAACTCGATGACTAGTTTTTTTTTTGTTATCTTTGTTTGTTTTTTTCTTTTCTTTTTTTTTGTTTTGTTAATTAACACTAAGTCGTATCATCAGGTCGGGATTTCGTTATATTTTTGTATGTCAAAATCTTACAAAACCTCATGCACTCGTTTTTTATGATATATTGTTTTTGTTGTTGTTGTTGTTGTTAAAAAACAAAAATATCCAGTTTCCTGCTTGTAATTGAATGGCACAAAGTGTAAATATATTAGCACTAATGTCTCATCATAAAGGAAACAGTGTAGTAGATTAGTGTGTATTTGTATATATGGTCTTTAAAAATAATTAAAAAAAAATATTTATTGACGTATTTCATTAGATTTCTTCGAGAAATGATCTTACACTATAATCCTAAGCAGAAGTACCAAGGATCGATACTTCAAGACAAGGTGAACATACACTTCATTCTCATGATTTTTCCAAATAGCAAACTAAAATACAAGTCCCCTTTTGATTAATTTTACTTAAATAGCCAATTCACTGACATAAACCATTGTTGATTAAAACTTACAGTACTTTGAATCATGAGCTGCTTCGTTGTAATATATTCATCATTTGAGGTTAAAGAATTCACAAAAAACATGGATAAACTTCGCCTCAACAATCTCACAAAACCATGAAAGACCTATTTTAATAATCACTTCTTAAGTTTTATCATAAATATTATATTGCATCATTTCCTTGATCCATAAATACTAATGGATTTATTGAACATAGAATACACTTAAAAATATGGGTTTACCATCTATAATATGCTTAGCGTTATGGCCCAGTCGGCTGGGACTGTAGAATACACTAACTGCTTCTTTGCAGATCGGCACCCCCCACCCAACGAATGTCCCGATATGGCACTAAACAATCACATGGTGAGGTTCCCGTAAGGCTGAAGCTTTGGGGAGAACAGTGTACCCCTTCATTGCCATTGTTCTTCGGTCCACTCTGGCCCAGAGTGGTAACCCCTGATAGGGTCCTATCTATGGGTCAAAGAGAACTAAACAGTGTACTTAAACTGCGTACCTAGGGTAAACTGAATTTTTTGAAATGGAACTGTTTTTGTGTATTAAAGTGAATTGTTTGAAACAGAACTGTTTGGACATTTAACTGTGGGTAGAAAATTGTTCTTATACTAAACTGAATTGTTTGAATTAGAACTGTTTGACTAAACTGAATAGCATGAAATAGAAATGTTTTGACAAACTGTGTACTTACACTGGACTGAATTGTTTGAAATAGAACTCGATTTGGTATTAAATAACCAACAAAGGTTGCTATGCCATAAACCAAAACAAACAGACAAACCAACACCAATCGTCATGAGAAATGGAATCGGCAACCTGATCTCAAATCCTGGATGAGATGTTTCTTTTCTCTGTAATTCTCTTTAAAAAGTCATGAATCCATCACATCTTCCTCCAGCTACTGTTCTTCTTGGAGAATAGCTTTGGCATTAAATAACCTAAAAAGAGTTGATATGCCATTAAACAAAGAAACCAACCAACCAAATATGGGCAAATAGCCGCACAGACTAGGATCATTAGGGATTTTAGTTAATCATTTTAGTAATAAATTGTTTTCTAGCTAAATTTTGACTTCAAATTTGCTGGGTTTTGTTTTATAAAGGTCAGGGTTTACGTAGACCTTGTTTTGCGTATACGTATCAACTTCAGTCATAATAAGATTGACAATTTTGTTTTAGAATCAGCTGTAAGCAAAATATATAAAGAGGAACAATTAGGTAGATATCAACAGATATTTAGCAATGACGTGTCCCTAAATTTTTTTAGTGATTACGTGTGATTAAAGTATTTGTTACATAATGATTAGAAGAACATAAATAAAAAGGAGAATCAAAGATGTCAAGTCAGACGGACTTAAAATAGCAGACAAACCAAAAGCTCCAGAGGAAGCAGAGAGGACAGATGGGTGTTGGAGACGACAGACGACAAAGAGGCCACGATAGAGGTGGCACCTGAGTAAGCGGAGAAAAAATGGCTAAGTATCTGGCAGTCCCTTTCACCTTGCATGGTTTATAAACTCTGTCTAAATCAGTTGACGCATTTCTTTATCAATATATCTCTTTTTGCCGACTCCTGTAAATGATGCCGCCCTAAAAAAGATTTTCGTATCCCGCAGCTAATAATGTTAGTTTGTATTGTGTTATGTTATAACTTTCAAAATGATTCCGTAGTTCTACAGCTAGCCTTGATTTATTAACCCGTCAAAGAGGAAGAAAACGAGTTCAAACTAGCTCTACCCCGCCTAAACCTTGACAGTGTATCTTATCCTCAGACAAAAGTATTGGTTTTATCATAAAAAGAACAAACAAATTTCAATAGCTGTTTTATGAAGATACTGCAATACACGTTATGCATTAAGAATGATACTATCTTCACATTATGAACCATTATACAATTATTTTCCTCAATTACACATTTTCTTCTTTCTTCCCACTTTCTGTCCTTACCCTTTTTCCTCTTATTTTCCCCTCCTCCTTCTCCTTTTATTTTTATTTGTTACTTAACTTTTTTCTTTCCTTCTTTTATCACTGCCTTAAGCTTCGTCCTCTTCCTCTCCATTTTTTGTTTTTCTTTTTTTTTTTCGTCATATTTACGGCAGCAGTTTTGCTATCCAGAGCTATTGTCTTGTTATTCCATAGAGACGATTTATTAACTTGACAGAGTCTCTTTTGCCGAATCGCTATCGATTATCTGTTGCAGGATATAAAAACCGCTTCCTCGTCCCAGCGCTATCCAGTTCTTGTCAGGCATTTTGTTTCGGAATCCCGTTGGTATCAGAAGTCGTTGTGTCAGTCTTCTCAACCCAACATGATGACTTTGAAAACGTGAAAACAGATATCAAGACACCAACAATATCAGAGGAAAGAAGTGGCGTTATTCTCACACACTGACAATCTACTGTCAATTCAATGTTGAAGTTGATCGATCTAGGAAAATGATCTTAATACAATGGAAAAAGCTAAAGGCTAGTGTTGTGTATAAGATTCAGGCAGTGAAAGACTAAGTACTGTATTTTATTGACGACAAAGCTTTAAAAGTCCTTTGAGTGCATTTCTATCATTGCACCAAGGGTGTTTGAGGTATTTCTGCTGTTATCATGGAAACTACGGCTATTTTTTCCACGCGTACACACATGAAACCAATAATTAAACTGGAGTTAAATGTCACTTACTGCACCCAGGGATGCTGTTAAAAAGGAAGAAACGAACGCCTGATGGTTGAATTAAATTTCCTTCACTTTTATGATAAATATAATTCAGCCCAGATGCAGGTCAGTAAAATACCCCGTAAGAGCGAAACATTTTTTCCGGCAGATATGACAGTGAATCAATATATCTGTGGCCTGAAACAATAATGATCTGAATATTGATTTAAAATTCAACTCTAGAATATTTGATCCATCTGAAATCGGATATTTTCTCTGCCAGACATTTTAATGAAAAAAATTCGGTTGCTCTAAGCCATTGCAGCGTCTTATATTATGATGCAATCATAAATTTTAATTCAGGAAAACAACTTTCAGTTGTTCAAAATTATCTTATATTTACTGATATATAATTATTTACATGAATATATGACTTGTTTTAGGCTTCGTTTCTTTGTTTAATGGCATATCCATCTTCGTGGGTTATCTAATGCCAAAGCCACCCGTGTGGAAGAACAGTAGTTGTACTATTTAACCCACAGCTACGAAGGTACGAGGCTTTAAAATTTTCTCATGAGTATCAGTCAAAACGTGAACATAATAGACTGAATTCAGGTTTTGTTTAGTTTGGATTGTTTGTTTTTTATTCAATGGCATATCAAACATCGTGGGTTATATAACACTGAAGCCATCCTTGTAGAAATACAGAAATGGTATAATTTAACCCATAGCGAAGAATGAGGGTTCATACCTTTCCTAAGGGTATTAGTCTGAAAGTGAACTTAATAGGAACATTTAAATCAAACCATGTAATTGTGTATGAATTATTTGTAATAGATAGGATTTCTTGAAATTATATTTATATGTTCAAACCAATGATTATAAAAAAATATTCATTTATTTATGGAGGTGCCCGTGGTGTAATGGTTATCGTCCTGGTAAATGGACACGGCGACACGAGTTCAAATCCTGGACGTGACTGATTGCATTTCACATAGCACTAATACACAATTGTTCTTCCTCCAGCTACGGGTAAATAGTAGGACAGACTAGGTTCTTCAGCCTTGGTTAGGCAACTAGTCTAGGAGAAGGAAAACTCTGAATGCAAACCTGTTAAACTCCGCTTAAAAGATTGACCTTGTGTCATATCCTGCCCATACGGTGGGGTTGCTAAATATGATAAAAAATATTCAAAACAAATGAAAAAAAACAATGAAAAAACAATTAAACTATAGTTATTGCAATTAAAGATGTACAAATGAATCAAATTTTGGCTTTAGATAGCCGATAAGGAGATGATATGCAATTAAGCATTTAAAGAAAACCAATTATAATTTTGATTCCAATTAAAGACTTACAAAAGAATCAAGTTCTGGCATTATCATGAAGAGTTGATGTGTCATTAAATTAACAAAGCAACCCAAATATAATTAATCGTGATTACAATTAAACATTTACAAACGAATCACATTTTGGCTTTAAATAACTCATAAGAAGCAGATATACCGTTAAAACATGAAAAACCTAAATCAAACTATATTTATTTTCACATTTTCAGTTCATCTAATGAATTCAGGTCTGTTACTATTTCTCGGGGTTTTCTCACTGTTTCAACAGCACTATTCCCAAAAAGTAAAAAGAAAAGATTAGATTTAGATTAATGTTAAGACCTGTGGTAGTTCTGATAATTATATACGTTTTTAGAAGTACCAATGTCGTAAAAATATCGCTGTATGAAAATGAACTTGCCGAGATGAATTCAAACCTGGACGAGGCTGTTTCCCTTCTCACCAACGCAAATTCTATTAGAAAATGCGTGATTCCATTCCATATCTCACCAGCAATATCTAAATAGAAGGACAGACTGAGCTATTTTCCTTGAAAAAGTCCAAGAAAAAAAAAGCTTCGAATTCAAAAACCTTGAGAGTTTTGTTTGGAAGAATATGTGGCATAAACGTGCAGAATTCTTCTTAAATCATCTCACACAAACAACTGTGACTGATCCTACACAAATCATCACCACAATGTAGGAATCCCTTGTCTAAAATGTTTAGGGCGGGTCTTTTCAAAGTGATTCGTATAGACCTCAAGTCGTGAATAAAATTTTGGAAGTTTGAATAAAAACATTGGATTTCACTGTGAGTGAAATTACGAGTTTCCATTTATGAATTGAATATAAGTGGATAAACGAAAAAAAACTGTTGCAAATATTCCAGGCTTCATTTAACTTTTAAGTCCATTTTACTAGTCTTGTCACGTTCGTACAGGAAGAAGTCTGGGTTCATCTATATGTATTATTCACTAAACAAACAGAGAAACAGTTTGAACATAGAATGGAGAGAGGTATGGCCAAGTTCACAAAGTTGTAACCGAATGTTTCTAATCTCCACAGCCCTAACCAAACCGATATTTCCTATTAAAAATATTCAAGAATTAAATGTACTTTTGAATTTATACTTTTCAAAGACTTTCTCATTTCTGCATTTACTCAAACCCTGCCCCATACGTAGGATCTGATACAAGGATAAGTAAAGTATTAATGCTTGAATTCCTTCTACTTGACTGGTTGCCATACCAAGGCTAGAGACCACAGTCTGCCTCACTATTTATCCATAACTATAAACGAAAGAAGTGGATTCATGCCTTTCACAAAGACATTAGAGCGAAGCCAAACGCAAAGACTTTTGTCCAGTATTTCAATTCGGGTTGCCGATTCTATTTCCAACAATTATAACCCTTACGCTGTGTTCCTTTCTTTTATCTTGTGAATTATATGAAATACTGATAAATTAGATATATTTTGTAATTCAGTATCCAATTAACTTGTTTGGGGTGGATTGAAATTAAATTTGGTTAAAAGGGGTGCATCAAGTGAAGGTTTAAGAAGTCCTGGACTAGTAGGTTACCCATTAATTAAACTATTGAGTATTCGTGGGTTGTGCGGGTAGAGATATCACATTTAATTCTAAAATGGGGTGGTGGGGTAAAGTATTCCGATCTATTGATGGATTGGGTACCAAAATGTCCGACACCAATTAGTTGGTTCAGCCTCAGAATATAAGCGTCAGAAGTCCAAGACTGAGATCTCTGATCTACAAGAAATTTCAATTACATAAACCAAAATTGATTGATTGATTTTAACGACATATTTTTTCATGCATAGAAGGTACTACGTTTACTCTTACATTTTCGTTAAGTTCTTTTTTTTTAGCACACAGGTATATGATAACAAGTATTCCTTTCTAAGAAAAAAATCTACGCAGTTGCTTTCAAGTATTCTTGTCTAATACTATTAATTACATGGTTACAAGTAGTTATTTCGATTTGATATTATGATAATATAATGAAAATGATATAAAAATATGATAAGTGATATAATATAAATTATCTGCACAGTTTTAGGATTTCGAGGATTTCTCTAATAATTTTATAATAACAATTAATGATTCTATAACTTTATAGATAATTATATGCTTTAAAGTAACTATTTCTATTTTATAATAATCTGTTTGCATTTATATCTTTGTAAGTAACTTATGATTATTCTAAAAAAACTATTATAGCTTAAAAAAAACTATTCGTCATACATACCAGTGGATTCGCTGTACATGGCAGGGTTTTGTGGCTGACCATAAAGGGGACTAAGTCTTTGAGTAATAAGCTTCCTACGCGCATATACATGACTGCAGTGCGAAGGGCTCTCTGTACACGCAAAGTTACTAGACTATTTGAAATAATCTAATAAACATTGAATCGTCACAAAATGTGGAAAGCCATGTGCAAAATTACCTTAATTTCCTACAAAACTTTTTTTTCTTTATTGTCTATATTCGATTCATATAAAACAATGAATAAACTTTTTCGCTGGTATCCGGTACATTTTACTTATTATTTAATACAATTTTGGTGGAAACTTTTTAACTTTAACATTGTTTATTCTGTTTTATTTTCTAATCTATTCTTTCATAATCGACGAAAGAGCTATTAAGAGAAAGATGCTATCGAAATTTCTTCAGGCAGAATAAGCTGTCTTATATATAGATAATTTTCCCACTGCTACATTGTATCATGTGTACCCATCCGGTAAAAATAAATTTTAAACAGCTCTTTTTGACCAATTGATCGCACCCTAACACATACTTTAATCCAGGTCAGAATCTACCAGGAACTAAAGGGAATTAATATGTAACCGGGCCATTGGCCTAATGAGTAGAGTCTTCGCCAATGGCCCGGTAGACCGCGGTTCAATCCTAGGTCGAGTCCTACCAAAGACTTAGCAAATATTACTTGATACCTACTTGCTTAACACTCGGCATTATAAGGTAAGCATCAAGGGTAAAGTGGAGCAATCTAGGGAATGGAGTTGCGTCCTCCCCAAAACCTCGATGGAGTAGCAATTGAAAAAGGGAGCCTTGGGGTCACTCACGACTAAGGTTGCCAAATTACTTTACTACTACATTCCCCAGATCTTCAAAATTAAACCCTCACCCTCAGTTGCAGTTTAGATCAACTACTTTTTTAGAGGATGAACTTTTAATTCTTTACAGCGGATAAAATTAGAGTATAAAGTCCTGCGGTCAAAAAATAAGATTATGTTGAAAAATAGATGTTTCCTATATAAAGTAAATACTTGATTTCATAATTAGATTACGAATTCAGCAATAAACCTGGGTATTCAAAGATCTCCAATAGAGGCAGCAAAGTTAATCGCTGGACATTTTACTATAAGAAGTTCAAGATTAAACATCATTTCAGCGGCATTTTCTTAATTCGAATTATCACACGAACGAATTCAATAGAACTAGGTTGAACCACAAGAAGAACAAATAATGCAACTAATTTTGAGGTATAGAGAAATAAATGAAAATAAAAAGCCAGAAAATTAGTAGATCTTAAACATGATTGCACAAAATAATATAAAGGTCGGTATAGAAAAAAATTGTGTACCCAATAACCACAGGAAAATTATAAACTGCACTATTATATCGACAACATATAGTATAAAAACAAAAATGAATCAATGTAATCTTAATCCCAGATGTCATATAAATTTGAATTCGATATGAATGATCAAAACTCATTTTTTTTTAATCTCTGAATGTGGATATTAGATTTCCCCTATTGACATTGATAGATAGTTTTTACGTGAATTAAAATAAAGAATAATTAATTTTAGAATATAAAATGTATGTGAATCAATATTCAAGAAAGGATTCGCTTCATGATTTTCTAGAAGAATCAATTATCAGTACTTTAAAACCTACATTCTTAATGTAGAAAGTAAATTGTTTAAAAGCAGTATTTTAGCTTTATAATGACTGACATTAATATGTGTGTCTATGTAGACATATTTATGGGTGTACATTTGTTTGTATATATATATATATATATATATATATAAAGAATAAAAATTAAAAAGATATAAGGAAGTAAAAACCATTCAAACTACAAACACAAAGTATGTTCAAGTCTCATTGAATACCTATTAGGCAGACCTTGTGACAGACATGTTCTCCGACGAAAACATCAAGCTGGAAACACACATATATATATATATATATATATATATATATATATATATATATATATATATATTAGGAAAAAAAAGAAAAATGTTACCAATAATTTTCAAACCATACTACTACCCATACACGCACAAAAAATCCACAAGACACACACTCACACACAGAAAGAGGAAAAATTACTGTTAGTGAAATCCGAAACCACTCCAACACATACATACACAACGACAAAAACATACCAAATATCAAAAAGGGGTAAAACAGAGTAAGGTGAACACACTCTAAGAAAAAGAGAGGAAACCTCTATATAAACCTATAACCAATCGAAAATCATTGAAACTGCAAACACGAGGGAGTTCAAGACTCATTGAGCAACCCGTTAACCGAATTATGTGCATATATGTTCTCTGCTGAAAGCAACAAGGTGTAAACATACACGTACGTAAGAACAAAATAAATAAATAAATAAGTTTTAAAAAATACAAATCTCTTCATGGATATACCTATCATATATATATATATATATATATATATATATATATATATATATAGTCCCGGTGAGTTATGTTCATGAATAATGTATTCAATATCAATTAGAGAGCATACCTAGATGTTGATTTGACACAGGCTCAACGCTAATGAATGGCCCTTTCTCACTAATGACTGAATTATGACAAGAGTATAAATACAAATACACACAACCACATTTTTAAATTTATATATGTATACAAATCATCTGACGACGAAAATCAGAAACACGTGGGCCATAAAAGCATATGACATACTGATGATATTGATAATGATAATAATAGCAAGAAGAGAAATGTGCTAAAGAACTAAAATAAAGATATGAGAAAAGAAGTTAAAGATGATACCAATTGTAAATAGTGTGCTCGGAACAATCCTTAAAGACTTGTTAAAGGGACTGGAAGACTTGGAAATAAGAGGACAGAGGGTACCATACTAACTACAATATTATTAAGATCGACCAAAATACTGTGAAGAGTCCAGTAGACTTGAGGAGACTTGCTGTAATTCAAATATCAGTGGAAAACCATCAGCTATCTCTGGTGGAAAAAAACTCTCAAAGGAGTAGTATTAATAAAAACAACAATCCAAAAATAAGAAAAATGACAGCACACCGAGCTTAAAATGTATGGTATTAAGCCACAGCATATAGAAAAAAAAGTTTTTGTGAACATTAAGATAAAACTTACTTATTTAATAGGTGTAAATATTTTAGTGACCCGCTGAAATCTTCTGAAGAATACAAGTTCATATCTCTGACGGTAGCACCAATAATATGCATCCACTGTATCTGGTATAGCTACATTATACCCATGAAAATGATAAATAAAAATACGAATCCCCGTTTGATTCTTTATCAAAGATCGGAATGATATGTACGGATGGTGCTCAATTGATAGCCACTTTGAGGAACAAGGTTGTTATCCTCTGAATATGGGCCATTCAGATTTAAGGTTCACAAACGACAATGAAAGCAACTCCTCAACAAAGAGAAACCAACGGAAAATATGAACCAAAAAAAGACAACAAAAATGTGCTTCACTGTTATTTTAAGAGCAATCTAAAGCAAAAAGAGAATAGAAAAAGAATTATAGAAATGTGGGTAAATTTTTAAAGATTTAATACAGGTCAAAATCTTGATGAGCAAAGTAGAATAATATGAAAGAAATGTTTGTTTTCCGATTTCAAGACATTAGAAATATGAGAACAAATAAATAATGAAGAATATCAACAAGAATTTCTGACTCGTATCGAAATACTTATATGGTGAAAAGCAAGAGCTCCTAACTGAATTGCAAAGTAAAATTCTAACAACCAAAACGTCACAAACCCAAGCACCACAAAACCATTGTTAACACATTACAAGATAGAAGTAGAATTAATAAAGAAGATCATTATTGAAAATTAGACGACTATATTACCATCGCTCAGAAACCAAGATTAAAAAAGGTTCAAACAGAAAGCTTAAACAAAAACAAATGATCAAAAATATCCCAATGGGCAACAACACTTCATTAGACGAGCTAATTTATGCGGGAACGAAGTTGAATTTTGATAAAATCGGTGTTCTTTTTAGGAAACTAAACAAAAATACAAAACCCAATAGGAAATTGGGCTAGAAGCACAGGTAAAGAACCTACAATTAGAACTGAAAGTGCTAAGGATAACATATATACGTTGGAACGATAAGACCGAAACAAAAACAGCAGACAAGCGTAAAAATGTAACAAAAAATGATAAATCAAAAGTTGTTGATTAAAGAAAGATTTTAAAATATCGAGACAATGTTTATTCATGTAAACAAAAAAAGTCATTCCAAAATATCGAAAGAAAATTCTACTTTACTAGACACACTCGACTGACTCACTCCTTCCTTCTTAAAGAAGAACCACCCCCAGAATGTCCATGTGAAAACCAATACTCAATCAAGTACATTTTGATAGAATACACAAAAATAAACCACACCAGGAAAAAGTTGTATAAGGCGAACAGCATGAAGGAACTATTTTAAAAGATTGCTCTCAAAAACATAATCAACTTCTTAAAAACAATTGGCCTCGTATTAAAGATATAGACTATGTTACCAACACCTTCGACCATCAAAAAGCTTTGAAATTTATATATACACACGCATACATATCAGAATTTAACGCTCAATGACCCTTAAGAAGTCAATTTGCCATAAAACCCAACCATCACCAACCTAAACATTTGCATTTACAAATCATGTATATAATATATGTGTAAAAAGTCTCTGGCATTTAATATTCTATAGAGGTTGATATACCATTAAATCCAACCAACCAACCAACCAAGAATGTGGAGAAGGATGGAGGACAAACCAACAACCGAATGCTAGGGAAACAAAACAAATTTGGAGTAAAATGTGGGAACAGAAAGGACATTACATAAAGGCCGAATGGATAAATAACATGGGAAAATAATTAGGTCCAATCATAGGTCGAGTCATACCAAAGACTCAAGACTGGTACTTGATATCGTCTTGCATAACACTCAGCATTATAAGGTAAGCGTAAAGTGGAGGAATCTAGGAAATAGAGTAGCGCCATCCCCTACACGTCGGTGTAGTAGCTATTGATAAAGGAACCTTTGAATCACCCTCGACTCAGGTTGCTAACATTACTTACTTTTTTATACTATGGTATACTAAGTATATAAAACTTCAAATAAATAAAGAAGGCAACGAGTGGGATTTCTATCATAGTAGTATTTAATATTTACACAATAATTCTATTTCATTCTGTTAGCCAAAGAGGTAGTGCAGTGGCTAACATGCTAGTCTGCAACATCGTAAGAAGCAAGTTCGAAATTCAGTCGTGCTAATATTTTCACTTTCGGATTAATACCCTTTGGTAAGCTCCAAACTTTTTTTATCCTCCCTCCTAGTGGTTAAATATTATCACTGTCCTTCTTCTAAGACTGGCTTTGGTTGTTTTGTTTTAGGCTTTTCGGGTCATTTAACACCAAATTAAATTTCTTACAATTAACTTTTGTATGAGTAGAGTTTTTGTTTACAAACAGTAAACTGTTAAAACATTTATATTTCATGCAATTTAGTTTAGTAAAAGTAGACAGTTTAATTCTATTTTCCTCAAAGATAGGACCAATCAGGTGCTTCTACCCCAGGTCAGAATGGACCTAGGAGCAATCGCAATAAAAGGTTACTCCGCATTTCCCAAACCTCTAGTATAACTGGAACCTTGTTTAGTGTTATATCCAGGACACTTCTTGAGCGAGTTATACCATTCTGCAGAGAAGCAGTCGGTGTATTCTACAGCCCCAATCGCCTATGCAACCCACAAAGTTGATATGACTTTAAACAAAGAACCGAAACAAAACTAAGGTTTTAATGTTCCCAGAATCATCGTATACAGAACATTAAATTTCCTATCTCATGAATTTAATCAAACTTTCTATTTTGTCCAATGGTCAGATTTTACACTGATGACAGTCAGGTGCTGGGATATTGTTTATTGAATAGTTGAAAGTAGCCACATTTACAATGGGACTTAGCGTATTTTAATGTGATCGACGAAGTAAGTAGGAGTTATATTAGATTATCAAAAACGGAGATGAAAAAGCAAATAAAATATACATAAAACAACTTGATACAATTATGGTAGAGTGGCAGTAAAATCTAAAACATCCAAAAATATTCTCGCTGAAACCGTTAGTTACTTTCATATTTCCCAATTATCAGATAAAAAGAAAAAAAAACTCGCTTGATGACCATATGTGAGCATACCCACCTCTGCTGCCCGTTGCATAAGTTACTAACCCCACGTCGAGAACTTATGTGTGGCCAGATCGAGCGAGAGGCAGGTTCACAGGAAAAAGAACAAAAACACAATAACTTTGTGGTTAGAACGCCAAGGGAGGATGGAGAGCGTGTAACCCTTTGTGGATAATTAGTTCTAGGCTGAGTTTCTGCTGGCAAAGGATTATCTTAACTAACTGGGACTGGCTGGTAATGTCGCTGTTCATTGTTTCTTTGTTCCAGCCTAATCAACTGTCCTCGAACCCAAACTAAGCCTAACTGCAAGGACCCAAAACGCACCTGTATATATACAGAATGTTTCATTATTATTTCCGGCCAAGGGATATCCACGATTAAACCCATAACTTTTTGTGGGGGCCATTTCTCTCTTTAAAAAACTGGACATAAAAATATTTCCAAGCTTGGTCGTCTCCGATACAGGGACATTAAATTCAGACCCTTTTATGTTTTTGATCAGTACCCGAAAAGTACTTAACACTTACCCACAACCATGGCCATATGTATAAACATTTTCTTGCCTAGATTTCCTTAATCTAGTTAATGGGTTTTCCTAACATTTGAAATTTGACACTCACGCCGAATCTAACTCATCTTGTCACATATATATATATGTGTGTGTATGTGTGTGTATGTGCGTGTGTGTGCGTGTGTGTGCACACACATGTACGTGGGCGTATATATATACACACACACGCACACATGTATGGGTGCACACACACGTGTGTATACATTTATGTGCATATATCCAACTCATAATGCCATATAATTGCACTTATGAGCATTTTGTTACGTTGCATGATGTTTGTGCATGACACACACATACTCACGCAAAAAGTTAATTTATTGTTTAGATCAGAACAGTCCAAATACTAGTTGGTAGGTGTCCCCTTAACGTGCGGACCTATGTCTTGTTAGTAAGCATGTTTGAAATCAACTTGTTCACTTGAGAAAGGCATTGGCTCACTTATCCCTACCTGCAGTTAAATAGTAATATTAATGTCCTTCAACAAGGTTTGTTTTAGGATTAAATTTCCCTCGAAGTTTGATAAAAAACCAAGCGAAACCTGTTCGGCCATAAATTTAAAAAATTAGTATTTTATGTATTCCAACAGTGAATGACTTAGAGTTTACTTTGGAATAATAATCTATGTTAGAAACTGTAACCAAGTCAATAACCATGTAAAAAAACTAGATCCGAGGTATTTCACTTTGGGTTATATCCCTAGGACACAATGATAAAGAGACGCAAGTAGCCTGACATAACAACAGCAGATATGCATTGACAAACACACACTAATATATATATATATATATATATATATATATATATATGTATATATATATATATATATTCAGTGCTGTTTGTGGTATAGAAAACAACGTTATTTTCGCGTCTAGAGAAAATAAAAGATGCGAAATATGCAGTATAAACTGGTCATTATTTCGTTGACTATAAAATGTTACATTAACTTAAAAATAAATACCAAATATATAGTAAAATCATCTATAAATACTGTACGGAGATTCACACTCAAAATTTATTTATACAAATTTAGATTTGAGTTAAACTAAAGATGGAGTTCTTAATTTTTCTGGATTTTATTTTTTGTTGATTAACACGTAATTAAAACGGATATTTTGTGTATTTACCAAACCCCACCACAAGAACTCGTACGACTCAAGATTAATTTTAAAGTGGAGCTTAACACGTTTGAATTCAAAGTTTTCATTCTAAGCAAGTTTCCCTGCCTGGATTAAAGAGTCAGTCTGCCCAACTGGTTACCCATAATTGGAGTAAAAACATTTGGATCCAAAACTTTCCTCGGAGATATATAAAATTCAAACAACCTCGTCCGGGATTTGAACTCGAATTACAGTGTCCATTTCATAGGACGATAACTATTAAAACTCAAGCCCTCCAAAAATGATTATCATACAATTCCTATGTTTACTTTTTCAGGTGTCCGTGGTGCAACCGTCAAGTAAAATGTATTAAGCGATTCGAGTTCAAATCCTGGACGTGCCTGATTGCATTTCACATAACACTAATAACGTTGTAAAAGGCATGAAGCCAACTATTTTCCCTCCAGCTATGAATTAATTGTAGGACAATCTAGTCTCTTTAACCTTGGTATGGCAACTGGTCAAAGAGATACTAGGAGATGAGACCTGCTATATTCCGCATAAAAATTGCCCTTGTGTCACATCCAGCTCGTGCAGAGGAGTCGGAAAATAAGTACATATACATTGGAAATTTTATTTTTGGTTAGAGGTCTTTTGCGATTTTATTGAAAGTTTCAATGTTGCAGAGTTTGGTAATAAATCATACCTCATTCTATCAGTTTTTCTTGCATAATATTCCACAGGAAATGATAAAATCCTGATACCTTTACTCGGGTAAATGAAAAAGCGATTCACGCTAGTTTTTCTGTGGACAATCTCCTCTCAATGAGCGTCATCGTTCCTCAGAAATAAGATTTTTCATTCTAAAATCTCCCCATGAACCCAATAAGGTAGCATATAAATTTTGTAGCGCTATTTCAAAGATTCGAAGGCTCCATAGAGGACAGACAACCACAATCTTCACAATTATTAAATACGTCATATTGATATTGGGTCATATTGATGCTGGTGACTACGTTACGCTTTATTTGCATTGATATCCATATGTAGAAATTTCTGATTTTCCAGCAGTGTTGCTACTGTTCAGTCTTTGGTGTAATCTTATTATTTCAATAACGAACACGTCTGCATTTTACAACTACGTTCCAAAGCGCAGCTTACGCTTGAGAACGCCGCATCGCGATCAATATTTGATGTCTGTTTTAGTTACAATTATTGACAAATAGATCGCACAAGTCAAGTGAAACATTTAAAACATTTCGAGATTTTGCTCGGATCTGACATCTTTGGTTTCGGGTCAGGGCAATGATACCAATAAAAATGATAGGTATAGTAAAAAGAAATTAATATTATTGAAGAGACTAGAGGAACAAAATAAAAGACGACAGATAATTTTTCGTTACAGAAATTTGGTTATAAATCAAATAAATGCATATAATATTCATTCAATTGACACCTTTTTTTTTGTAATGATGAGGAAAAGAATTGAACGGAAAATGAAGAGCGAATAGATATATTTAAAGAAACGTAGGATTCGTTTTCTTTGTTTCTTTGTTCATCTGTCACAAGTTGCAGTTCTATTGGTATTTCTTAAAGTGTTTTTTTCTTTCTCACAGTTCTGTCAAATATGAATAAAATTTAAATAAATCTATTTTACTCAAAGATTAAACTCTAAAAGCTACTACTAATCTAGGAAGAAATGGCTAGGAAGGAGTATTCCACACTCCCCTGATTTCCAGAACTTCGTTATCACTATAAGATAGAATTTAGTGTCATACCCAGAACACCTTTTTTTTATGGTGGGGAGGATCTTAACCATCTCCTAGGTATAAAGTCAGTTTATTCTTAGTCTCATTGACACATCGTTTGTAAAGAGAAGAATATGAACACCATGCTTAGTTTCAAAGTATTGCATCGTTGGGCCTGGGTAAAAATTGTCGGAGACACACCAAATGAAACGATGAGTTTTTCCCACCAGAATAAAAGAAAAAAACAGACACGTGGTAACAAAAAATACCACATAAGTTATTTTTTATGAAGGGAAGATCTTCGAGTTTCATAAAGCGTTACTCACCCCTAACAAGAAGACTGGGTTTCGCTAACTACGACATTTCATCTTACATGACTTCTTATTTTTCTAAGACTGACTTACTCTTAAAAATCACTCAACAATTGTCTAACCGTTTCTCGCACTTACTGAGAAAGTTTTATGGTTGATCCTTTATTGCCGGTCACCAGATTCACTGGGAATGTGAAAGCTGTGGCTAATCTACATGCTAATTTCAAACAGTCTTGTCTATGATATCTGTAACTACAGAAACCGAATTTTATAAAAATTAAAGATCAAACTGTAAAATTTAAAAGTTTAATAAGAAACTAATTTTGGTTATCTGAAGGCCCCTTTTCAATAACTACTACACCGAGGTACAGGGGAGGAAAAATTTAAATAATAATCTATAATAATGAAAAAAATTAGCAAAATCAAAAAAGTAAAAATAAACATCTATATTAAGTATAAAATCAAATCAAAATGATAATCTATATTTCTGTTTTCTCTGAATATCAGTTAAGATATATGAAGTTTCGTATTTTCACTTTCCATCTTATATTCAATGAGACTGATTGCCAAAACATGCTAAAATAACTTTTAGTTAAAACATATTTAAAAATCACAATCGTAAATATGTTTCAATATTTTTGATTTAAATAATTTTGATTTTAAAGCAGAAAATTACTTAATATTTTGGGGGCATTTCGGCAAGGTGTGGCTGATATACCTCCCACATTTTAAACTTTTTTCTCTTTGGTGCAAATGAACATAGACGAGTATTAATGGTTGCTCCAGCTATTTAATGTCTTATCATTTTATATGTAATGTCTTATCATTTTCATTCCGGTAGGATAATTTACGGCCAATGCTTGAACCGGAGTGCACCAAGCTTTTGCAGTTGAAAGGTCCTTTTTTAGACTAATTCATCTGCAGTTGCTTTACAAAGAGCCTTCCGAGCTCATTTCAAATTACATTGGAATGATGTACCTGATAGAATTTTCAACCCTTAGAATTGATTTTCTATCTAGAACAGCATCATTCCGACCTAATATAAAATACGAGTGAAAGCTCTCTATGTAGCAATAGCATATTCTCTTGTAAGAAAAAAAAAGTATCAAAAGCAAAATACGGTGTGCACCGGTCCAAGCAATGATCATAACTAACTATATTTGAAAAAGCGGTAAATATTAGCAAGATCGAGCAAGCATTACCACTTGTCTGAGTTCAGTTGAACCATACTGGTGACAGTTTAAGATGAGGTAGTTATTTCTGTTATCCTCTATATTATTTACTAAGCTTGTCTCAACACATGACTAAATAGAGGAAGTTTGTGTTTGCAGGAAGGCGTGACTGACTAAAAATATAATTTCCGTGTTATTTTCCTGGTCTGGAACAAAAACAAAGAAAGAAAACACTTGTACAAGACATCTGAGAATTTAATTTGGTTAGTCTTGTATGTCACATAGTCATAATTGTGGAGCTTCTAGAAGACAGAGAAATATATCATAAATGATCATGTCGGCTAATTTTCCAAACATAGCCAACAAAATATTATGCTGTCAAGTGGTTTGTCTCAAAATTCTTACTCGATACATTTTGTAGAACGGTTCAAAATGTTTTTTGTCGATTTATGACAACAGTATGATTGATTTGTTCATTGATTTTAACGGCACGCCTCATTCCCAGGAGTTATTCTATGCCGAGAAGTTAGAAAATTACCAAAATTAGGCATTTATATTTCTATGTACATTTTTTAGTTGTTTCTTTAAGAATTTTGTCTCGTTTTTGCAATATGCCAAAATCCGCTTAGATTATATTATAATAATTACTTAGTATACGGTTTCACTTTAAAAAGGCAAGAAGCCGATGCAATCCTACAAAAAACTTTTTCTTAAGCAGACTACGCAAATTATCTAGCACTTCTTGAAAATACACATATTCAAACGAATTCTCTGCTGTGTAGCCTGGAACAAGCATAAAAAGGTATTGGAACTCGAACAAAAAAAGATTTCATGTAATCGTGATGGCGTCCTTTCTTCACTAAATGGAAATCTGAAATCAGTGGACAAGTTCTTATACTTTGCAGCAAAATCTCATCAAATAAAAGTGATATCAACAGGCACATAGTCAAAACATTGACTGTTATTGTCAGGTTTCCATGTAGAAATCTGATCTCCCTAATAAAATAAAAGGAGAATTATAGCAAGCTGTAGCCATGTCATGACTACTAACTGTATTTATAGTATAGCTGCAACAATCATACTTTAACGAAACATTTGGAGAAAAAAAAAATTAGACCCAAACTACACAAGAATGCTCCAAGCTGTTTTGAGGAACCTTAGAAGCAGCACTAAAAAAATACAAAAAAAACCAGCAACTATTTGGCCACCGAACTTCCATTGCAAAAATAAACATCTAAGTTGTGCGAATGAGACGTTCTGGTCGCTGGTGAAGAAGTGAGGATTGATTCATATTGACGTTTTTAGATGGAATCCTCTACAAGAACGCAGAGGTTTCAGCTAAACAAAAAGACTTGAAATAACAAGCTCTGAGCAAACACCGGAGCTGTCTTGAAGACTTAAGAAAGATGGCGGATAAGGATGAATGGATATAGAGAGCCAAGGTAATACGTGCCGTCGGTACGACCTGAGATGATAATAATGATATTAATCACGTTGATGTCTATGATTTTTGTTATACGCCATACAAAATCAGATGAAATCTGTGAATGTTATTCATATAGTCAGATATTTAAAGTCATATCATTTAAACTGAATTATCAACGTAATCATTATCACTTTTATTTGACAATCGGTTTTACAAAGAAAGACCATTTGATGTATACTACTAAAATAAAAAAAAAATCACGTGATGCGATGTCGTTTTTGCTGAGTTGTGATTACAGGGAGGAACACTTAACGTAACTGTTATCGTCGTTGGAAATGAAATCAGCTACCAATTACTGTACTAGGGTGTTTGCGTCTCACTTCGTACTAATGCCTCTGAGAAAGACAGGAATTCAAAAAAAGAAAAAAGAGAAAACAGTAAAGACAATGCGTCTTTGTCTTAGTTAGGAAACCTGTCTAAGAGAAGGAAAAGTCTGAATTCAACCAGCTTTACTGTGCTTAAATATTTCCTAGTATAATATCGGTATTTGAATGGGATGGGTATTAGAAAAATACCCCGATACATTGACACCAAGATTTAATTTTAAAATATATCACTGATGGTATAATATAACTAATCATAAACAATAATTCTGTCCAATTCTACTGCATACATTTCATCTAAACCCAAGGAACTGCGATGGGAACAAAAATGCCACCAACGTACGACATTTTAAACTCAGCATACTGATTTTAATCAGAATTGTATCTATATGCAAAAAGACAATCACACAGACACATACACACACACAGACACACACATACACACACACACACACATATATATATATATATATATGGCTTAGTCGAGTGACGCTCAAAACGAGTCGCTCAACGGCGACAGCAGGCACGTCCGTAACTGATAAGGTCGAATGGGAACAAATAGACACGATCACAACAGGCATGGCTGAAGATCTGGTCAGGAATTATTGTCAAAGTATGACAGTCTCTCCTCCAGTTCATTTTGTCCTTGAGAACAGCCTTGTGTGTTTTTTTCCTTTGAAGATTCAACATGGTTGTTTGTTAGACACCAGGTATCACGGATCACCCCGTTGGTGGACTTTCAACAAGGATCGAAAGGCATTAGAATATATATATATATATATATATATATATATATATATATATATATATATATATTTATAGAATAGTGTTCAATATTATTCATAGACAATATGTAAATCTAAGCTTGAATTCGACAATGGAGGTTGGAGACTGTCAGTTTCTCGACTCCGTGGTAATGTGATTAGGCTATGGTCTATTCAAAGGTACATACATACATACATACATACATACATATACTTGTGTGTGTGTGTGTGTGTGTGTGTGTGTGTGTGTGTGTGAGATGGAATATCATGAAATACATACATTGCTTCACTCAGTCTATATCTCTATATAAGTAGGAAGTACGCGACCTAATCGAGTATATATATATATATATATATATATATATATATATATATATATATATATATAAGCACTAAGCTTGTAACTATACGAATATTCAAGAACTATATATAAGAATTCATCATTTGACTAAATGAAGAAAAACATTCACCTGAAACAATAGATATTTATTCAAAACATAAGTTCTTAACGCCATAGATCGTATGTGTGTCTGTGTGTCTGTTTCATAAGAAAAAAATGGGTACCTATGCCATTTATTTGCTTGCATGCATTCATAGATAGAGAGAGAGATAGATATTTTGTAAACTGGCAAATGACAAGTTAGCTGATCAGCAAGATACATATTATTTGACAGTGGGCAAGATTGATGAGTCATTGTATTGATATATTTATTTCATGCATAACTAAGTTGAACTCTGTTAGGGAAGTTGGGTGATGAATTAGGTGTGAAACACTTATCTATTTTAGCAACATGAGTTGGCGATAAGTTTGAATGTCAGCCAAAGGTAAACGCTCTGGAAATCCATTGAATGCATTTGGAGGTCCAACAGAGCAAGTCAATTGGACAAAAAAGAAAACAATAATTTGTGGCTGGCACCTTTATACAGTTACGCCTTTCATTTTCTTATTCATATTATATTGTGTTATAACGTTTTATGAAACTGCCGTGTTAATAAATACCGTAATTATATTGCGCCGCGTGCGTAAAACGTATGAAGGGAGCAATTTCCCAGGAAATATTGGCTTTCGACCAGCCAAAATAATGTTATTTTTTAATATAACAACACAGAGGTATATGCACATATAAACATAATATTCCTCCGTAATTTTTCATATACTTGTTTCTTTGTTCATTCGGGAAAATAGTGACCGAGTTTTCTATACCATACTGCCCTATAATTTACACAACGGTTTATCGAAAGTATTGTAAAGTGACACCTTGCTATTAGCTGAAATTTGATCAAAAAATTTCACTGTATAATATTCGATAAGTATGATGTTATATAATGAACACAATTCTAATGATAAATCACCTTGTCATGGGTGCCTATTATACGCTGACTGTATCTACTGTATACTGCAAAAAAAGACGTCCTAGGTCTTACTCAAAAAATGTATCTGATGGTGAGGCACAGTTTTAAAGATCTGGGGAAGTGTGGAGTACTCCTTCATAGCAATTAGTCACTGGTCTTTTCTGATTTTGAATAGTAGTACCCGTGAGAATGCTATTCATGGGTCAAAGACATTATTCGTATTTGATAAGAATACTTTATACTATATAACTGTAAATTATCTGTTTTAGGAATAAAACTGACTGTGTACTAAGCATCATTAAATACTTGAAACCATGTATTTTTTTCAAAAAACAGATGACTATTAGCAAATAGAAAGGATTACTTGAAATCATCTAAGTATTAATATTGGATAGGATTACTTGAAACCATAAAACTGTGAGCAACTGATATCGTATAACAGTGCAAATTATTTGCATTTAAATAGTTACTTGAAGCTATAATTGTTTACCTCGAAATATTATTAGTTACTTGATACCATATAATTGTAGGTAAAGTAATGACTATTATCTAACAGAAAAGATTTATTGAAATTATTAGTTTTATATATGGAATACTTGAAGTTATATATTTAAATGATTTAACTTTAAAAAAAAAACAATCTCTACTTCAATTATCAAAGATATAATTATAGAATAGGCTTGACGTTCTTCCTTATTTGGATAAAAATCAGATTTGTCTATGCTGAAATGCCTGGCCAAAGATAAATCAGCAGGTATTTTTTTTTCACTTTTAAATTTCTATTTCTACGACTTCTTGTGAAAAGAAAGTATTCAGAAGTTTTAGAAGTTTATACTCGAATATCTTAACGTTCAATATACTCTAAATGCTCTAAATATGCTCTAAAATGCTCTAAATAAATTAAGTAAATTATTGTGTTTTTAAAATATGCAAATCAACCCAGATCAAATCGAATGAAAGATAACTTCTTCCATCATAAAGAAATCCAACCTTTGTTTTAACGGCATAATTATTTTTGGGGTATAATGATTTATTTTTTTCTTTTCTTCTATCATTAATTTTTTTTTTAGCTTTGAACTGAAGTGACTTAGCATAATATTCAACTATAAAATATATTTTTGTGCACATAAAATAAGTTTACATTCAAAAGAATATTATATTGCAAGAAGCCTTCTCATGCCGGTATTTGTCGCAGCCTCCCACCAGACACGCAGCCTTCTCATGCCTGGTGAACCATTTTGATTGACTGATAAGAAAGAGGTGCCCTTGGTGTAATAGTTATCGTCGTAGGAAATGGACACGGTCACACGTGATCAAATCTTGTACGAAGCTCATTGCTTTTCACAAAGCACTAATACCCCTAGGAATGGTAGGAATCCTATTATTCTCCCTCCAGCTATGGGTAAATAGTTGGGCAGACTGGTTCCTTCAGCCTTGGTGAGACAACTAGTCTACGAGAAGGAAAACTCTGAATTCAAACAAGTTAAACACCGCTTAAAAATAGACCTTGTGTCATATCCTGCCTGAGCGGAGTGAGTGGTAAATATGGGTAAATATGGATAAGAAAGGCTCACCCAAGAAAGTTCTCATGGTAGGTGAGAGGATTGCGGAATTTTAAAAATGAATCAGTCAACTAGTAGTCGGTAGGGGACGAGTAAGGATCTAAAAGTTCGAAGCAAGCGACCTCTTTCCCGATTAATTGTGTGCTAACATTTACGTAACCATAGAGTTTTTCTTTAATTGTCTCGTGGTTTTTACGCTAGTTCGGAGTGGGGTTATTAATATTTTTCTTTTTCCTTTCAAGTGAACTTGTCATCGTCTCTTCATTTCGTCTTTGCGCCAACACCCAACAATATTTTGCGAATAGAAGTAGTAAAACAGTAATATTTCAATAAAATCGTCCAAATTGTGTAGTGTTTAAAAAATGTATTCTCTTAGGACGATAATGCTTAAATTTTTGAAAGACTGTCGATGTTCCGTTGCAATTGAAAAACAGTTATTTTTCGAAATATAATTGATTTAAATTGGATGACAACTGACGGCGAGCTTAAGATCAGTTGCCTGTGGGATTTAATTAGCTTGATGATAAAACAGAATTTATCCATTTGATAGGCATATTAACTGATATCACAATATATGTTATTGGCAATATCATTCGCGATTATTTGAAGAACTGATAACAAAATAAAATATATTTGGATAGCATATGGACAGATAACTTTTTCTGAATTTTATATATTTAAATGTTTCACCTGGAAAATATGTTGTCTAATCCAAAAACCTTTGACACGATGGATTATAATGTAGAAGTCGAAAAATAGAATCAAAGTCTTTTGCGTGCCCAAAAGACTAAATGACTTAGTGGGGGCAGGTCGAAAAAGTGATTAAGAAATTAGATTTGATACAACGGTTTTCAAGATTATTTTGATCAAGAGAAACGGGAGGATGAAATGGATGGAATAAATGTGCGTAAGGATATGGCGGAAGAGGAAAGTCGAAATGAGATGAAGAAGGAAAAAAAAGAAAAGTGTGTAGAGATCTAAGAAGAGAAATAGGAAGAAATGCATACAAGTATTAATAGAAAGACGATGAGGAAATGAAAGATTGAAAATAGATGGACATGAAATACCATCAAATAAAGAAAGAGAAAACATTTTATTATAAAAGCTGTAGAAAAGAAATAAGTTTCATTTGAATAGAAGAGAATAAAGGAATAGATTATAAAGTACCAAGAGTATTGGTAAAAAAAAAGGAAAAAAAGAAACAAGAAAGTACGGGAAGCAAGGTAAATGATTAAAAAAAAAAAAAGAAAAGAGAGAAGTAAGAAACCAACAAAATAGACTTCAGAAAGAGAGAAAGAAAGAAAGAAAGAAAGTGGAAAAAGAAAGAAAGAAAGTGAAAAAAAGAAAGAAACCTAGAAGACAGATTATTTGATAAATTTTAACTGAATGTCAAACCCTCTAGGGTTATCTTTTGCATAGATATTAAATACAAATATTAATGTTAGTGAACGCTATTCTCTAACCGAGAATCGTTTTCACAATTATTAATATTTTTTCTGTAGTTGTTTTTGAGTCGTTTTGCCCTCAGTTATATAATATCAAGTATTCCAATCTAATACGAATAATTTTCACACAGATATATGGTCTAAAGTATTCCTAGATTATACAAACAATTCAAAGAAAATTATGTATGGCCACGTAATTGTTTCTAATTAAAAATAAACTTTTGTTTGCCAATTATTAAATCAACTCATGATGATAATGAATTGTAAACAATTATACCTTCAAGTATTCATACTCAATACAAATAATTTACTGTTGTTCGGTATCAAGTATTCCTATATAATACTAATTGTATTTAGACAGATCTGTTTGACCCATAGAAATGACGCCGGCCAGAGTTGATCTTTTAATAATTGTAATGAAAGAGTACTCCACGCTCATCACATTTACAGAAGTGGAGCTTCACCATCAGATTCATTTTGATATCATATCAAGGAAACAGAGGAAAGAAAATAAGTGGTAAAAAAAAGCATGAAAAATGCGTGGAAACGAGTAAATTGGATTGTAGCCAACATTCACTTTAAATCATTCTCAATATTACAAATTTAAATACTTCACTGCTAAGTACAACTAGATGAATTCCCAGTGCCGTGCCAAGTGCAACGATTGTCGAATTACTAGCTCCGGAAACTCGAAAAAGAAAATGTTATTCTCTTTTTTATCAAGCAGGTTCTGCTCGAAATTTAACGTGATTCAGACTCAGTAAAATAAGAAACAACAATATCGATTTTGATCAGGAAAGACAATCTTCTCCCAAAATCTTCGGAACAGCTTTAAGAGATACCATGGGTCTAAACTCTGAATACGATAATTATAGAAAAAGATAGAAAACAGATCAAGGCAAAAAAGCACTGGTTTCTTTTAGGATATTTCATTCAGGATATGTTTATGTTTTTTTTTAAATCAGTGCACGAAAAGTAATTTACTTATGATCATAGTTCATAATGATTTTAAAGTAAGGTTTTTCAAAACGGTTGTTTTTGTTGGGGTTTTTGTTTATTTTTAATCATTTCTTATTTATTCATTAAGTGTTTTTTTTTAATTCCGTTTACTATAAAGTAATAGTCTACGATCTTTGAAGTTGGAAAATGCAACAAGGGCAACCCAGATAAAAATTATATATATGTGTGTGTGTGTGTGTCTTTATATTGTCGCGTCCGGCCGCCAACAAACTCCTTTCCTGTTTTCTATCCCCCACCCATTCCTAAAGACTTTCCCGTTCAAGTCTCCTTCAGCCAATCAAAACTCGTTATCGATTCGCAACTGATATGTTTCTATTTTTAACCGGGGCGTCCCAAATTATTTTACATATATTTGCCAAGTAATTTCGACCTCAGCTTAAGCTACCTTCAGGGGAACGAGTATTTAAAACGACAAACACACTGATGACTTTTATGGATTAGTTTGAATCGTAGAAAGAACGACAAGTAAGAGAGGAATTTCTGAACAAAAGAACCTAACTAAAGTTAAGAGGAAGAATTGGCGGGAAAAATGGTAAAGGCATTTCAGAACGCGGCTTCTACATTCGAAATTGACCTTGTTTATATTCAGGTCTTCAGGAATTTGGAATTTTTGTTGTGCATTTTCTTTGTGTAATTTAGAGGTGTTTTCAGTCAGAATTTTTCTGTATTTGGTATATTGATGTGTTTTAATGTCTTGAGATATGAAACAGATGTTGGATTGGTGGAGTATTAAATCTTTCGACAGAATCTTTTGTAGTCAGGTCAAATTAAGAAACCTAATGAAAGCAACTTTCACAACCACAAAGCATCTTATGAGGCCATCTTAGAATATAATCAGATGGTGAGGATCTGGTTCTTGACATCTGTGGAGTGAGGAGTATTCATTCATTTCAATTAATCATTTATGCTGTTGTTCTCTCTAGTATCAAAGCTCATTTTCATTTTTCAGACCATGTTAACAAGTAAAACCTTCAGAAGTGAGCCCCAGACAGTCCTTGACAAACCCACGAGTGACCTCTCTACGGTGGTTGTGTTACTGTTTGGTGTGATTTGGCAAATTTGGCAAATTTTAAATTAGTATGACCTTAGTTTATTAAAAGAACGTGTGATGTTGGGTTTGCTTGTCGTGGATACTGGGAAGGCCTCGCATTAGAGTCACACGGCCAAGGCTGATATACTTCAAGGGTCTCAAGGGACCCTACCCCAGGCTCTAACCCTCCTCTGTGGGGGCAAGGTTAATAATGCCTGGTACCTGAGGCAACCTATTTAAGGGGAATTCCGACGGGGCCCGAGGCATCTTTGGGAGAATATCTGGCCTATGGCCCTGTACCCGGGTCAACCTTAAAAAAAGTAGTGTGTCATACTCGTCCTGTTGGTGGGACAAAAATCGAGGCAAGTAGCTGGTGAGTTATTGTTGCTCAATAAACAGTACACTAACTCACTCAATTTAATAACTACATGTTGACACTCCGTAACCGTATAACTCAACATATCTATCCCGGGGTGATTACATTTTGCGGGGGATAACTAAAGGCTCACTCTTTAAACGTAGGCTGCGAACAACTGGTGAACTGAATGTTTTTATTTGTCAAGAAATAACAGAGTTAAGGACTCAAAGAGTATTGCAGTTCAGGCTTTAAGAGATTATAGATCGTCAAAGCAATCCATTGGACGATATATTCTTTACACAAAAGAATCACATTAAAAAAACATCACAAATATTGTTATGTCTTATTGTAAAAATGGATTTTGAATAAGATACATGTTGCCTTTTAATATTCAAAACCCGGGAGATTATTCTGTCAGATCATTTACAATAAACATTTTTATTGAATAATATTTATTCCTACAACAATGAAACTAGGAATGAAGTAGTAAGTATAAAGACGTTGCAGTCCACAAATGTGTATATACTTTATATTTATGTAATTTTATTTTTGATTCAAAAAGTGTTTCAATTTCATTTTTGGTAACAAAGATTTGATGCTGTATTGTTAGTTAACAGATATGTATGTGTGTTTGCAGAATTTATCCAGACGATTCTACTAGATTCAGTATCAGTGGTGTCTTTATTCCTTGGAGATTTCGGGTCTCTTCAGCATCAAACCCACTTTGCTATTGAGACCTGCCCGAGGTTTATCAGAACTCAACCGGTACCGCCATCCTCGCAACAGACTAACTTTTAGTTATTTACAAAGCATTTTGCTCAGATGTTGCATATGGCTGTATAAATGGGGCACCAAATGAGACTGAAAATCACTCGTAAAAGTTTGCTAGTCCAGTTTCTAAGCCATTACACCAACCTAGGGATCGAAAACTTTTAAATGACTTCAGCATTCATAATTTATCTTAGTGGCCTGAATGCTATTGAACAATGAGTAGGTGTTTCCAGTTGGCGAAGGTTTTAAATTCCTTGGTCGTTAGAGCATTAGCTCTTTACCCTATTACATTAGACTTGGCACCGGACGTTTGGATTGGACACCTATCATTCGAGCCAGGTGGTAATATTTGTCGTCGTAAATTTGTCTCAGGGGGTTGTCTGTCAAAGCTTTACCTGCCTTGCAGGATTTGGTTTATTGCTTGGTGTCTGAGACGCCACATTAAAGAAATGCTGACGAGACCAGGTATTTTGCACATGCTACTCATGAGTGTCGATTTGCGCACGGGTCCCACTTTTAAATGACCTTGTGCTGAATTCTTGCTTGTTAGAAAGTAGGATACATACGCTTCCCTATTGCATTTTGCTCATTAGCGATGTATTACTCTAACACCGTCGGTGTCCTGTGACTGATGGATTTTACCACAATTTTGGTATATTTTTTAATTTGCTTTATTTTTTGAGTTTATCTTGTTTCTTTTATACCAAAACCACTTTGTAGCAATCACTTTTTCAGTTATTTTGCCTATAACATTTCTTTTATTTCTTGTTAGACTTAGGTTTGTAAGAGTTTCCTTAGTAAGCGGCCCACGAAACCCCAACACCCATATTCTATTTCGGACTATTACTCTTTGGAAAGGTAGGAACTCACATATCCACCCCACGACTATGAATTATATTGTATTACTGTTGTTATTCAACCGGCATATATTTAATAACCCACAATGGTTGATATGCCATTAATATAAAGAACCCCCCACCAATAATTATGTCGGTTCGCAGCGCGTTTTCCTAGTCTTGTTTCTACATTTTGATACTTTGTCGTAATGTTTTGAGAATTTTCACTCTTGTAATTCATTAGTATTCTCCTCTCACATTATAAACTGTTTGGTAGTGTTTGAGAAGGTGATTGTCTGGTTGAGAGATTTGTTCGAGAAACTTTACTTTCGATCACCATTTTGAACTTCAAGTCCTTAATAGTTAAAAGATAGTTTAGTCAGGTGCCTTTGTTTTCAGCGAATTTTTTCTAGCTTTAAGGAATGTTATATGTTTCTTGGGGTGATATTTGTTTCTTTGTATTGCTTCTGTTACAACCTCAGCTATCTGACTTATCATTTGGTCGTGGGCCCCAATGTTAATGCCTATTGCTTTTAACAAGTGTTACGGAAGTGTTACAGTGACCCGTTTCCTCAACAAAGATGACACGATAGATTATCAATATTTTCCCGTTTACGTAGGTTTATTGGCCTGGGTAACACATCGTAAACAGCTTGAACGAGAATTTTGATACAACACTTACTTTATTGCCATACATCCGACCATATTATCATCTACTGGATTTTGCCCATCTCTTCCAAGGCCTATTTTGTATCCATGCGAATCTCTACATATGATCGCCCCTCTTGTTCACGAGATTTCAAATTCGTCTTAGAGTCCGCTAATTTGAAGTTGTAGTATGTTTGACGTTCAATACCGAGCTGCTCTGCTGAGATTTCTAGGGAGATCAAGTCACATCAGTATGGAGCAACTGACTTTCTTTTCTATTCCCATTTTCATTGTCATCGGTACTTCATACATTAACAGTGGCTACGATAATTTGCGTAATACGGGGTGTTGATATATCATGTCTTTCAATTGCCTATCAAACCTGATCAATCGATCTTGAATACCCAAATGTCAAGTTCACCTCTGCGTTTCAATGGATTTGTGGTGTCCGTCATGAGACTGCCTATTTTTTTTTCTTGGATTTTTAACTAAAATTCTTACGGTCAAGTCATCCATGTGATCCCTTTTTGGGAACTGCTGTACTCTTACATTCTGTAATGGTTCGTCCTCAATATTTTTCTGCTGATTTGATTACCATGTTCATGGTTAAAGCAAAATAATGTGGCTGGAATGGTTCCTATTCCTATTTTGAGTTTTTGCCATGTGAATTTTTCGGTCCATTAGCAACACTTTTTTTGATATTACTCTAAGAGTCCATCATTAGATCATGTATCTTTTCGGTATATAGTGTCTTTGGAAAGCTTCTTCCAATACTTTGAATAAAAATGAGTTCGGAATAGACTTGAAAGCGTTTGCGAGATCAAACCACAGAATTCCTAAGTTGCTTTTATCTTTCTTTTGTATGTCCGATAAGATGTGCAATTAATCCTGTGTGTGCTGCACAGCCTGATATTCTATCTCGACGTTTTATATACATTTGTTTCTTAGTAAGAAGATGGATAATCGTCGTTTAAGAAGGCTAAAAAGAATTTTGCCCTCCGTGTCTAGTAGTAAGATGATTCTGAATTGTTTGAATGCTTTTAAATTCTTCTCTTTTGGAATTCCCACGCACACTGCACGCCCCCACATGTCAGGGATTTTTCCTCTGTGACACAAACCATTCTTATGGCCTTTCATAAAAGACAGAGTAAGCATGCACAAAGATTGAATACACAGCAACGTAGTTAACCTGATGCCGTTGCTGATCTAGCAGCTTCAACGACTCCCTGAACCAAATATTAATTTGGTTACTTTACTTCTAATTCTGTATCAGAGTGCGCTGAGTTTATCAAGTTGTTGATACCATTCTCTTCTTGGATAGCGTAAGATAACAAAGTTTTGATACTGGAGAGTTTGCTAATTGATAACGCCTAATAATATCGGGTTTGATTGTATCACACGAAAATAACATTTTTTGTGTTTGGTGTAGAAGTCATTGTAACAGTGTAATTATTTATGAATTATATATAATGTATGTGTGTGTGTGTGTGTGTGTGTGTGGAGTACTCTATCTTTACACAAGTACTTTAAAAAAGAACTTAACTTTGGTTCTGAATCATTGTCAAGCAGAACATGTTAAAGCCATAGGATATATATATATATATATATATATATATATATATATATATATATATATATACTCCCCTGCCCCTGTCGGATTGAGCTCTCTAGCGAATGAAGTAATTGTGTTGCCATTAGCGTAGATGCAAGGCTTTTCATATGAATCGAGCTATCGGTAGCCGTTAAGCGGATATATGTAAACAATGACAATTCTGATTCATAACCGTTTGAATTTCCTTCGCTTGTGCTGGTTTCCTCGTGGCTGAGTGGTAGAATCTTGGATTGGCGTTTAAGTCAACCAGGTTTCGATCCCAGCTTCGGGAATCTAGCCTGTCTAGCCACACTGGTGAGTTCTGATAGAATGAAACAGATCTTTCTGTAGATGACAATATATATATATATATATATATATATATATATATATATATATACATATATATGTGTGTGTGTGTGTGTGTGTGTGTATAGTGTAATTAGATGCAAACTCAAACCTGGTTAGACAACTTAATCAGGTATGAGTTTCCATCTAATTACACTATATAAGCTCTGAATGTGAACTTTGTTATATCCCTGCAAAAGAATAAGTGTTATAACAATAGCCATACATCGAGCACTCACATAGATTTATTCATCATATATTCTATACAAGAATAATCCACACCCGCTGTCTTTGGATGCTGACTGGATTATATATATATATATATATATATATATATATATATATATATATATATATATATCGCACAGGTAGATTTCATCCTCTTAAGAACTGGATTATTAGCGCTTTGTATTCTGAGGCTTATTCCTCTTTTGAAGGAGCATCTTCCGATCACAAAATGATCACAGTAAAGTTACGTCAGAGCCTACGCAAGAATAAGACGCAATCAAAAGAAAACGCTATCACTGGTGCTGTCTTAACAATCGAGATATTAGCAGTAAATGTACGATAACACTTAGAAACAAATTTGATAGTCTTCAGGAGACATACAAAACACTAACTTCGAATGACGAATCCAGGACGTTGTCAACACTCCCCTGGAAGCTGCAGCAGCAGAATGCATACCAACCAAACTAAGTGCCAAACATAGAGCTCTATAGGAAACACTAGCAGTTAGATAAAAAAAAACAAGATAACGCGTAAACATCATCCCCGTGTAATAACAGAAATTTATCTAATGCCAACACTCAGAAACTTGAGAAAATAATTAGAACTAATTAACGTATACCAAAAGGAACGGATAGAATACATTCAATGTCAGACCAATAAAATTTGAATTTTAGTCGAAAATAGACTATCTTGAGTAGCGTGGCAGACAGTAAATAAAGTGTTTAAAGGGAAGATCATCTTGAGAGCTAAATTAAAAGCTGCCAACCAAGAAGAATTAATACAAATGTGGAAAGATCATTTGAAGTGTCTGCTTAGAGACTCCCCGTAAGTCACAGATAATTTTATCACGAAAATTATTAAAAACCAATTAGACATCAAAATTGAACAGTTTACTCAATAACTCAACGTAGTACAAACGAAAATTAAAAGCAGGAAAGCAGCTGGTCTCAATGAAATACACCCATAAATGTGGAAGACACGGAAGTTCGATGACTTACTGTTCCGATAGTGCAACCAGAACACACTAGTGAGATGGATAAGAGGCTGCATCCTACTCTTCCCCAAGAAAGTTGATATCAGAATCGTCAAGAACCTAGGCATAACCCTTATTTCAAGGATTATAATGCTCCGCCACTAAATGGCAGCAAGTCAGAAATTGAGAAAATTCTTATAAAGAATCAAAATGGTTTTCGGAGAAAGCGATTGACTACATTACAGATTCTGACAATCCGTCGAATCTTAGAAGGAAATTGTACAAAAAAGGTTGATGTGACAGTCTTGTTCAAAGATTTCTCCAACGTTTAATATATGGACTCTCAAAAAGAAAATGTCTGAGCCTTAATGCTCTATAATAATACAAAAGTCAAGGTTCGCTAACTGAATGTTGACAAAGATTTTTTGATATTGTTGCTGGTGATCGGCAAAGGGATACCTTAGCCCAGTATCTGTTCATAATCTGTCTAGACTACGTACTTCGAACGTCGATAGACCTAATGAAAGATATTTGTAATCAAAGAAAATGGTTTTACATTAAAAAGGCAAGAAGCAAACGATACGCCACGGAAACTACAACGGACGAAGACTCTACAAATGAAACAGCGCTACTTATAAATACCCCTACCTAAGCGGAATCCTTGTTGCATATTCTTAAGCTTGCAGCAGGAGGCATTTGCCTCGATGTAATTGCAGAAAAGGGGGAATACATGTGTTTTAATCAAGGAGACATCTCTGAAATTTGTGGACATGTTTACGTACCTCGGTAGCAGTGTATCATCGACTGAAAGTGACATCAATATGCGCCGAGGAAAGGCATGAACTGCTATCGATCGGTTATTGATCATATGGAAGTTTGACCTATCCGATAAAATAAACGCAATTTCTTCCAAACACCGGTTGTGTCAATTCTGGTGTGTGCATGCACCATATGGACGCTGAAAAAGAGCTGAAAAAACTTTACAGGAACTGCACAAGAAGGTTATGAGCTATAAATCTTTGAAGTAACATCCTACGAAATAGAAGTTGTACGGCCTCCTACCTCCTATAACATCCAAATAAGACGAACAAGGTGTACGAGACACTGTCGGAAAAGCAAAGACGAACTTATAAGGGACGTTCTACGATTGACCACTTCACATGGACGGGCCAGAGTTGGCCTACCAACAAGAATTACGTGCAACAGCACTGTACGGACACAGGGTGTCGTCTAGAAGACCTTCCGGGAGAAATGAATGATGGGGACGAATGGCGAGAGAAATTCGTCAAAATCTGAGCTAGTTGTGCGACTTGATGATGATGATGATGATGATGATGACATTATATATATATATATAAAGTGTCAGAAGATAAGTGTCTTTTGTGACAAAATTTCCCTAGAGTATTATTAATTCAATAAACTTGGAAATTAATAATATCGCTCAACATGACTTTTGTTGTTGTTTTTTTTTTTAATAAACTATGAAAGCAAAATATTGTGCACTCTGTCAATCGTTACAAAGGCCAATTGCGGAGAAAATCTATTGATTGGCCGGAAACTTCATTCAGTTCTTGTCTTTACATAATGTTTGCATTTAACTTTGATAATCTTCATTCAAAAAGATATCTTTTGATTTTATTTGGATAGCTGTCATATCAGCGAAAGTTTTTCACGTCTAAATTGACATATTTTTGTTTATTTATTCGACAATGAAAAGGGAATATATCCGCTTCGTTTTGCGGATAATATACTTAAAATAATGTTGAAATCAAGGCCTAACAATACGATTGTATAATTTTCCAATAAGGTAGAATCAAGGAACGAATATATCAAAACTGCGATTAAATCAATACATGTGATTAATAATAAAAACGTAAGATATTCATAATACTCAAAATATCTCAGTTTCATGGTGAATCTATCTCGCAAAACTTAGTCATTTTAACGAACAATTTTAGCAAACCAAGAAAGCCATTCTCAAAGGTGCTTAAATAATTCCGGTTTTACAATAAATTGTGGCTCATTGACTTGTTTATAGATTGATTTTAACGGTATTTCAACAATTCTTGGTCCTATCGAGTGCGAACATTTTTTTAAACAGATCTCTTAAACTTTTCATGGGACTCTAACAGCAACTACTGCTCCGGGTGAGAATGGGGTAATGGCAATAGAGAGGCCATCCAAGATATCCAGAACTAGATCTTCACCATCTGATGCAGTTTAGTATCATACGTAGAACACCTTTTCTTTTTGAATAGGGTCTTACCTATTTTCAGAACATAATCTAAGCTCCCCCGATACGGTTGAAAACATTACTTGAAATTAATCAGAGATGTACAAATTATAAGATAGCTTTCATAATTAAACTATTGAAGACAAACGATGAAACTTGTTTGCATCAGCTTGACTATGTTAATCATATTAATGAGTGACTAATACATAAGTTAAGCATGAAAATCTTACTGACATATATGTAAATGTCCCAGTTTTTGACTATAGATGAAAAACTAGCACTTAATAACAAAGTGAAACACTTATAATAGTGTGGCAAATGGAAATCCTTCACAAACCATTTTAATCTATTGAAAGTAGAATATCTCGAATTCTATAAACTGGAAAATA
>OY757920.1:96017257-96071898 GCA_963585895.1 Sepioteuthis lessoniana
GTTTCTTCACCCATGGTATGGCATTCAGTATAGACTAAGTAAAACTCTGAATTCAAAACGAAAATTCCATTTTAAAATTGATCATTTGTCGCATTCTGCTTGTGCGTTAGAGTTGGATATATATATATATATATATATATATATATAGTCGTACACAGACAACTGTTTCGTTGTATCAAAACTCTTCAGTGTGGATATATATATATATGATATATATATATATATATATATATATATATATATATATATATATATAAAGACAGTCTACGATCCACAGTTGAAAACAGCAGCTGTTTGTATGAGTACAACACCATCCCATTTAGGGGTTAAATGGGATTTTTTGTTTCTACAAAGAGGTTTTTGTGTTTAACTGTGGGTCGTTGACTAATTTTAGTTGATCAGATTATGCGTTTTCATCTTAAGAATGAACATTATGCTTGTGTGTCTTTCTAGGTGAATTGAAAGTGTAAATAATTATAGTGTAAGGACCCAAACCAACGCTTGTAAATTCTGTGATATTACTAATTTGATATTCTTCAACTTTTTATGAAATTATGGTATTTCATGATAAAAGAATTAATGCAGAGAAACTTAATGGTTAAAAACTCTAGGGACTGGAAGTTTGGCATGTCTGTTATGCTGTAAAGGCATAGTTTATGTTGATGTATAAACGAGACTGCTATCTATCCAGGTGATGAAGATGTTAAGAGATATGAGTTGCATAATAAGGAAAATGATATTGCTTATTGCTTACATACCGTGTATTGACAAGGTACAAAATATCCATATTCGACATACTGAATCCACAAAAGATGAATATAATGCTCTAAGTCACGAGTAAAAAAAAAGGTTTAATCATTTCAAGAAAGAGTCTTGTGCCAAAGATATTACAGTGTTCATTGCCAGTTTGGAAGTAACATACTTGAATTCATAAATTCCATGAAAACCTTGTGATCAGTTCAACGAGATGGTAGATACAATTACTGATAAGCAGCTTGCATTCGATTTACTTGCACGCCTTTAACTTGACAAATATGAGGCGTTGATTAATTCACTTCAAGTGCAGGGTGAAGACAATTCGCATTTTGATAGATTAAAGTATCTACTTTTACAGTCCTCTGATCGTGAATCCTTCAATGATTCCGCAACATAAGACAGTGAAGAAAACTTTTCAAAATTAAATGGGAGTGACGGCAACCATCGGGCTCCTGAAAGCGTATACATGGGTTAAGTTATACCCGTTGCTCACATCACCATTTTAAAAGTTATTGTGCACAACGTAATCACTATGTATGTTCATGTGGTGGCAAAATTATTCTCATCGTAGGCAGAACAATCATCCGTAAAGAGGTGGTTATAAAAGTAACAGCTGTCACTGACAGAGATATTCTACTGCTCATATTGCTCACATGACATTTGTTACCAGTTCTACTGTTTTATTGTCTCTATTGAAAAAAAAGTTTAATGATGACAGTGTCTAGATAATAAATTCTGGTGTATCTGATCACATCGTTTCTACAAAACTAATTCGTCTTATTATAAATTGTTTGGTTGTCTTAAAGCGATTCTTGGTCTGAATAGTAAGATATATGCTGAATACGTGAAGTTTCATAGTTACTTTGGCCTTGGGATGAAAACGATAGGGGTTCAAATTATGATGTTACACTGCACGTCTTTTTGTTCCAAAATTGGGCCATAGTTTACTTTCATTCAGGAAAGAAAATAAGCTCGGTGGATAGGTTATGTTCTATTCGTCACTAACGGCGAGTTCATGGAGATGGTAACTCTTTGTATCACATTCATATCATTTCTTGATAAAACGTAAATACTACTTTTAACAAAAGATACTAATCAGTATGAGCGGTTTAGACACATTATTAGGAAACGTTTCGAAAGTATGTTATCTAAGGATAAAAGTAAATGGTATAATTAATTCTCTCAATTAATTCCTTGTGAAGGATGTATCAAGGGAAAACCGCACATGACACTTTTCACAAACAATGAATATCAGGCATCTGATTTGCTTTACGGCAGTGTAGTGATATTTGTGATATGACTGAATGACAGAATATCCTGTTCATGGCAATTATCATTTTATAACATTTACAAATGATTAATCAAGATTTGTGCTCAGAATATTCATGCAATTAAAAAGTGAAGCATTTTATAACATTAATGAATACATAAATTTGTAGGTAAACATGTTAAGATTCTACAACCAGTGGGAGAATATGACGGGATGAAATTCATTAATTTTTCTAAATCATGTAGGTGTATACATTCAGCGCTAAATTTCTCGGACTCCGGAACAAATTGGTGTGGCAGAATGGTGGAATGGCCGGATCGCATATGGTGAATTTTCCTGTGCTATACTCAAAAGAACTTGTTTGCACAATTCATTGTGGTGTGAAGGTACACATATCCACAATCATTCTAAACATATGCTGTTGGGAATGTCACTCGATATCAACATTGGCATAGGCAAAAATCGCAAGTGTCATATTTCCTTGTGTGTGTATATATACGTGGTGCCTTCAATAAGTTTCCAGACTTTTTTTTTACAGACATTTAAAATTGTCGAAGACTCTTGAAAATTCAGTATGTTATTGCAATACAAGTTATGAGATGACTAACCAATTTTTATCATTCCAGGTTCAAATGAACAGCTACAGCAGCAATTGGAATACACCCTATTAAAGCCTGATTGTCACAGCTGGTGAATTTCAAAAAGGCGATTTGGACTTTAGAAGACCGATATGCAAGAAAATTATGTTTTAAACTTGGAAAAAATGCCATGCGATGAAAGCTGGATCAACTGTTGACCCAGAGACCAAGAAACAGATATCCCAGTGGAAGCATGCTGGCTCTCACAGACCGAAGAAGGCCAGACAGAGCAAATTCACCCACAAACTTTTGATGATCCCTTTTTCTGACAGCACTGGCATAATCTACATTCACTGGGTTCCCACTTGACAGACAGTCAACAAAGAATGCTATGTTGAGGTTTAAGGGAGTTCATGAAGAGATTCCGTCGGGAGAGGCTAGCACTCTTCAAATCGGGTCAGTGGCATTTCTTCCAGGACAATGCACCAGTCCACAACTCCATCCTTGTCACAGACTATTTGACCAAGATGGGCATCAAACAGTTCCTCACCGTCCCTATAGTCAAAACTTTGCTCCCTGTGACTTTTGGTTATTCCCTAAGCTCAGAGGCTGTCGTTATGAGACAATTGAGGAGATGAAAGTGGCTGTGACGAAGGTCATTGACGCGCTCATAGAAGAAGATTTTCATGGGGCCTTCCAGAAGTTGTTGGAACGGTACGACAAGTGCATTGCAGCCGAAGGAGATTACCACGAAGGGGACTAGAGTTTCACGTGTGTACAATCAAAAAAGTACTCATACGAAAAAAGTGTTGAAACTTATTTAATGATCCTCGTATATATATATATATGGGGATGCGTTAGTATTGTTATCATTATTATCATAAATATTCCTTGTGAGTTTTTCACATCGGCGTTAATTGATGGTCTTCTACTGGAATCTGAGTAACAGCAAGTCTCGTTGGGTCTTCTGGACTCTCCTCAGTATTTTACCCGATCTAAACATTGTTTTAATTTGGATGCTCTTTATTCTTCCTTTGATTTCTAATTCTTCCAGCCTTTCAGCTTTTGAGACCATTCCAACCTCACCAATTAAAATTGGTATCACCATCATCCTAATCTTTCTCAGCTGTTTTTAGTTCTCTGGCAAGATCCAAGTATCTCTTTATCTTTTCGCGTTCTCTAATTGTCTTTCTGTGGTTAACTGGAATGCAAAATCCTCTGGATGGCAAGTTCCCTTTTTTTTCTTTCTTTGATAATTAACACTGGGTCTGGTCTTCTGTCCGAGATTTTTATATTTCCATTTCTTAGCCATGTCCATATCCTTTTGCGACCGATATCGCTAGCATGTCGTTCGAAATGTTGATAGAGTTATTTTTCTTCCAATTTGTGTTTCCTCATTTTTGTTGTTTTTGTAACCCAATTACCAATGCTGTTGTTGTTTGTTGAAAATTATTTTTCCTTTGCTCTTTTTATTTAATGTCCTCGATTCGATTCATCAATGCTGGTTAATCATCTCTCTCCTTCTTGACTTACCTCTTACAGTCAATCCTTTGGATGCAACGCCTTGTACAGAGCAATCAACTTATTCTGTCTAACATCTGTACAAAATCTTCTTTTGCCCATTTTAGGAATAGTTCCAAGTATCTTAAATGAGGGACTGCCTAGGCGATCATTCCTTTGATGGCGTTTCTGATTCAGAGGTTTGTTTCGAGAAGCTTTCCCGTTTTTCTGAGATGCTTTTTTTCTTACTTTTTTATTTCTTCTCCAATTGTTTAATGGCGTATCTTTCCAGCAGTCCTAAGTAATTTCAGTTCGCCTTTCTCCAAGCGTTGTAATGTTTTCCTGACTTTTTAGTTCTATTCCTTCCGCATCCTGTCTTTTCTCAGGCTTCATTTTGAACATGACATATTTCAATGCCAAGATCATTCCCATATCCTGGCTGTATATTCGTATTGTTTGTGTCAGGTTCTCTAGTTTATTTTCATGTTTTGCTTATATCTCTATACCCTCCACGTACATAAGGTGAGTAATCTTTTTTTGCTCTGACCATGCATTTCCTAATTTCGTTGTTGCGTGGTATGAAAGCTGTGACGAATGTTGTATAGCCACATACAACTGCGCGTATACATATACAAATATATGTGGAACATATGTTGTATTGTACACTACGCGTAATCAAATATACACGGGAACATAATCAACTGATAATGACGACTTCAACAAACGAACGTACACACTTCTTTATAAAAATATAAATCACTCACACTTTATAATCGAAAAGGTGATGTTTGTTGTGTGTAAGAAATGAGTGGCTATATTGACCCAAGTTCTTCCTTGACCATAGCAGCACTTCTTTCTCATCTTGGCTGGGTTGCTCAACCATGGGTGACTGAGGGCCGCAAAGCCATCAGTCTGTAAGCTGGTTCTCACGCTGGCATCCTGTCTCCAACTGACTCAAACCGTCTGGGCACCTGGTTATATTATTGTCTAACGTCCATGTGCTTCCGCTCTTCTTCCGCTTATTTACACTGATGCATCTCTTGATTGACGGCTCGGTCGGGGGTCGATATATAACACAAATAGCAATAGTGGAAGCGAGTCTCCCTTGAAAATGTCTCACTGGATATTTACCGCTGGTAAGGTTTATACTTCCGCAGACTATTACACCATCCAATTTACCATGGCATCAGTGATGGGGTTAATGATTTTCTCAGATATATCCTACATTGTCTGAAACTATTATCCACGTTCGCTGGAAAGTTATAGAACTGCGTATATTGTGTAAGCTATGAGTGAATTAGAGATTAACAGATTATGTTATCATCCCACCTGATCGACGTTGACATACTGCCACCATGCTTTCTAGAACCCATGCTGATACCACACTCATTAGTAATTCAATGACATATGATACTTCCCCTCAGATCCACAGTATTAACCATTTAACCACCTCGTCCACGAGTTTAATACTAATCTACAGAAATTGCACAACAGTCTGATTATCTTAAAACCCTTCCTTTTTTAGCAATTGATGAAAACATAAATATGCTTAGAGAGTCATTGTTAGATCAATTTTCCATAACCATTTTTTACAACTGTGGGAAATGTTCCGCTCTGTCTGATCTGTCACATTCCTCTCATAGCTAGACTTAACCCTATCCTAAGATCAAACCATTTTAAAGAACAAGTAAAACAGGCTCTTTGGGACGATAGGAAATGACATATCATTGCAACATTACCTCTACAGATTGACGTATCACAATTGTTCTCATCGCAAAAAATTAGAACCCAAGGAGAGCAGCGTATTATCAACATCTAAACTCCCAATACTAACGACTGACACACCACACATGTCCACCGTACGAATCAGCACCAAAAGTTCCACCCAATACAAAGAATACTGCGTTTAGATATCGTAGATGGTGACCATTCTATCCTCTTAGATGAAGGATTTCAACTATTTACGACATTTATCATGGCGTGGTGACATTTTACGGGTCTTGGGATGCTCTAAAAGTATTTAACTTCCGGTTATGCCTTTACACATAGGTACGACGAAATCATCAAAGACATTCCCCTCAAAGCGAAAATTGTGAACGATGTTTTACTCTTTGACCTCAGCATAGAAAATGCATTCAATAATACATTCGGGTACTTATCATGTTGAGAAAATAATGGAATCATCCTAAACTTCCCAATCCAAAGAATGTCAGTGATGTCTGGTCTTGGTTCGGGCTAGCAAATTAAATATCCTGAGTATATGGTTTACACTCTCTAATGTCACCATTTCAGGATTATGTCAAACCGAATTCACATTTTGTCGACAGTAGAGATTGCACTGATGCTGACTACCGGTACTCAACCATTGAGGGTGAAGCAGCTGTGATTTCCTGGCTAATAAAAAAAGATATCGTATATTTATTATGAGTTGACCTAACATATTAATGGCAACAGATCATCAGCCATTGTGGAGAGTATTAGCGGAAAGAGACCATATTAAAATATACAACTCCAACTTTCAAAATATCACACAAAAATCACACAGATATGTCAGCACTATCCAGCATTGCCTGGGTAAATAGTTTCGTAGTTCTGACGCTATTCCTTGCAATTCTGGTGCAATAAAAGAAGTCTTTCTTTGCCTCTTTTCTACAAACATCTCTTCCCAAGAATTTCAACTCTCATACAATATAAATTCTATTGTAGAATTAGCAGCCCTTCAAGCAATAGTGGATTATGGCTATAATGAGAGGGAACTCCTTTGTACATTCGGCCAGAATAAACTAAGTAAAGTTGGCGACCGTAATCAATGGTGACCCGAAGGTTTCCCTCTCAATAGCTACTACACCGATGTGTAGTGAAGGGCGCTACTCTTTTTCCGGGATTGCGCCACTTTATCCTTGATACGTACCTTATAAAGCTGAGCGTTACGCAAGGATATATCAAGTACAATTTTTTTGAATCTTTGGTATGACACGGGTTGGGATTGAACCCCGGTCTCTTGGGCCATTGGCGCATACTCATGCCAATAGGCAAATAGGCCGACCAAAATGATCAAAGTTATAAAAACCTAATTATGTCAAGTGAATTAGGGTTCCCAATCAGTAGTTCACGGACAAAACCTGGGAAATCTCTTAGAAGTACAGCACTGTCACAGTAGTAATAGTGGCTGCTTACTAATGGATGCAAGAATTATAGTGTCCAAGTCCCTTAGAGGAAAAGAATCACACTGTTTCCTTTCACCTCACCAAGAGGTAATTGGAATGAAGGCTCTTACCAAAATTAAGTACATTTGCCTGGTAGGAATGCAACAATCTGCAATTCCAGAGCTAATTGCCTACCGTGTCTGAGCATTCTCTAGTCAACCCTGAAAGTCAATCGCTATAACCTCCATCCCCGAAATGACCTCTCAAACAGATTGTCATCGATCACTACTACGTCGGACACTTTGCTTACCTTGTTTGTACAGATTGACTCAGTGGTTGAATCGTTGTATACCCTCAGAAACCTTCAAATTAATACTAATTTTTGAGGACTATTTTATAGATAGGGCGACCCAGGTGAACTTCGTCGTGATGATGGCTCACTTTCACTTTCAGCCAATTTCAGCAAACCCTAAAAACATAGTGTGTGAAGCAATGGCTCTCTTTAGTGGTATATTCTTAATATAATGGGTGGGTGGAAGTTGCTGTAAAAAAATCAAAAAGAGGATAACTTACAATACGGATCCACAAGCCTCATTGCGCCATTACATTTACTTTCAGACTAATAACATTGGAAATGGTATGAAACCCGAGCTTTTGCTAAAGTATCATTACTTTAACCAGGGTGTCTTTTAAATTCAACCCACGAAGATTGATGTTGTATTTGTTTCTGCAATCACACAAAACCGTTGTTCGGCTTTTTTTAATTGGATTGACATGTTAATTATTCTTTTTTCAGATTTTGATATTCCATAGTGATTTGGATATTTTCCATTTACTATACCCTCTTATTTTATGAAGAATTTCTTTATATTCATTGGGTGTAAAGAAAAGTCTATCGTACACTAAATAGTCAAGTGATTCTGTCCGCACAGTCTACATAATGGGTTTGATCAATTTTTTTATAATGTTTGCCAGATAGTTTCTCATCGGTAGGATTTGGCTCTGTGATGCTATTATTAACGCCTTTTAATCCATCACATATCAACCATCAATTAGTTTTAACTATATAAATATCGTAATTTCTAATTCTTTTTGTATGTCATACTTGTCGGGTGGTTTGTGCCCCAACATTTTTTAGTTGATTCAGTCTATGTGCTTCTATTTCTTGTTTATGTTGTATTCCCTCTACTGTTTATCATTTATGCCTCAATCCAGTCCAATGGGGCTGAATAACGCCCTGACTGCATCTTTGCAGAGGAATAATGGCCCCTAACCAACTAGTGTTCTGTGTATGAAACTAAACCATCTGATGGCAGAGTTCACCTTCATTGCCCTGACGTTGAGGCTCATTTTGATCCTGACTGGTTGTAGCTGTTAGAGTCCCATACTGGGCCAAAATATCTGTTTAACTATTTAACTTCGAGAGTAAGAGCACAGATGGAACATTCATTTATTCTAAGCAGAAAAATAGAAAGCAACCCTTTGATGTTCGACTGAGTGGCAACAGATCATCAACCATTGTAGAGAGTAGGGGTGTCCTCGTGGTGTAATGGTTAAAGCGATGAACTGCGGAATCGTAGTACGCGAGTTCGGACTCCAGTCGCGCTATTATGTTCACTTTCGGGCAAATACCGTTGGGAAAGGTATGAACCCCCTTATTCTCCCTCCAGCTATGGGTAAATAGTAGGACGGACTAGGTTCTTCAGCCTTGTTGAGGCAACTAGTCTAGGAGAAGGAAAACTCTGAATTCAAACCTGTTAAACTCCGCTTAAAAATTGACCTTGTGTCATATCCTGCCCGAGCGGAGGGGTTGGTAAATAGTACCATTGTAGAGAGTATTAGTGGAAAGAGACCATATCAAAATATACAACTCTAACTTTTAAAATTTCACACAAAAATCACACAGATATTTCGTCACTATCCAACATTGCCTGGGTAAATAGTTTAGTAGTTCTGACGCTATTACTCGCAGATTTTAGAAGATAATATCGTCAGTTTTGACGAGAATAAAAGTCACTATTTCATCTTTTAACAACGATAACAAGCAGTAAATGATAATGATTTAAACGAAGAAAAATAGCTGTAGAATTCTCACAGTAAAACACTAAAAATGTATAGTTACAAGGCAGCGTTTTTTGCGTTACGAGGCCAAAAATCTTTAATTTTTGTTTGATTTCTAGAAAATATCAATCTCCTTTGTCTTTTATCACAAGTAATTGCGTAGAAAATATCTAAACTCTAATCTCTATCTAATTTTCATATCTTCTACGTTTTAGCCCGAATCCTTTGATACTTTAATCTTCTCATAGTTGTTTCCTTTTTGTTGGATATCACTCGACAACTGAATGGATTTAGCACTGGTTTGTGAACCTTGAGATGAGTCCAGTCCAGAAGAATTTGATATTCCACCATCACGTCCTTCATCATGCAATATGGGAAAGAATGGTGAGATAAAAATAGAATGGAAGCGCATTGTTGCTAGCTATGTTGAAAACATCAGAAAACCTGGCCAATAAGTGAAAAAATCTAACTTTTACATCACAGCTGCTTTCTCACTTGATGTTCGTAATCCAAGATTTGTAGAAGATCAATTGAAATATATGATTTTATTATTCTTCATTTTTTGATTCATAATGTTTTTTTATCATATAAATTCCTAATATTACATACTTCAGTTCGTAGGAATATTTAGGAACTTGCCAAATATGAAATCATTTGAAAATTAAATGACATTTAGGGGAAAATGTAAACACGAAATTATGTCTATAAAAGGTAGAAAAGATGGCACTTTTATGACAACATCTTTTTTATGGTTTGAACCCAACGTTACGAAAAAAAAAAAAAAAAGAGGCTGTTTTAGTGACTCAGAATATTTTCGAGCTTATGTTGAAAGTATGTTTCGATAATAAATAAAACAGATTTTGTAATTAAAAAGACTTGTAAAAGTTTTCAGAAAATTATATAATTACCGTTCAAAATCATATTTTTGAGTGTTTTACACAAATTATTGGGTATTATTTTGTTTTCTTCGTGAATATGTACGTATTATATTCTTTAAAAAAAAATGTATCTGAAGCGGTTTCAAGTAGAACCTTAGGAGGTCCGGTGAAAATTTTCAGTACCTCTGTATAGGCCGAAAAAATTTTTCTTGGTTTTTGATTAAAGTATCGATTTAAAGAGTCCTAACTACTTAACTGGGCACAGTGACTCTCTCATTGGATTGCTCAGTTGGTTGTGAATTGTCATTAAGTACAAGCGTCAAATTCCCAGGGCCTGTACAAATAGACCCTTCATGTTTTGCAGAGAGGATTTGAGGGTAAAAAATCCTCTTCAGTCGCATGTAAGGCTCCCTGTATCTTCAGGCTTTTCTCTGAGATAAATTTGACTTTAGAATATTGAATATTAAAGATAATAAAACGAGTCTGCAAATAAAAATCTTTCAAGAGGATTTTGCTGACTGTTTTGAAAAGCGAAAAAGGACCCTAGAGGTTTGAAAAGATACATTTTGATATCAATTAAAGCTGTACAGCCCTAGGCGTGCATTTTTCTCATTATAATTAAATGGTTGGATACTTTTCGGACAGATCTTGAGGTGCAATTTTCTTGTTTATTCTGATATAAATATACTGTGTAAATAAAATAAATTGAGTAAAACATTTGTTTTCACTAACATACTTGTCAGCTAAAACTTGTTGGCACAAAAAGAAAAGAGGAAAAAAGTAAAAGATACCATTGTTGAATACAGTTGTTTTTAGAAAGCTAGTCATAATCTAACGCTGTGGTCAATGATGAAATGTAATTACAACACTTAAACGCTGTTGTTACATTTACAAGCACAAATTATAAATACACATAAAAAAGGACTATGAAGAAAAATGCTGAAGAAATAACTATAAAAAGGTGCCCGGCACGTATAATGAGGCGTTATTGGTAGTTTTAATTGATTTGCCGTTAGAGAACCAAATGCATTGAGCAGAATTGCTCAGCTTTTCTATTTTGGCTAACATCCAATAGAGATAGAATTCACGTTGCGTGAAAAGACGTGAGTATTGCATTGAGATTATTGCAAAGTTTTTGCAAATAAAAACGTTGATTGAAAATGATAGAAAAATGGCCACTAATTAGGTAATCGATAGATGTCTATCACCTTCACCCAGAATTGCACATATACAAACCCATCTTTATAAATTTCTCAATAGAAGTGAATAGAGAGATGCAAAGAAATAGAAAAATTCAACTAAAATATCGTCAACTGAAATGCGTAGGCACACATATTTTCAAACCCCTCCTCTCTCTCTCTCTATCTCATATATATATATATATATATATATATATATATATATATATATATATATATATATATATAAACACAAATTTATAAATGAAACTAATGTATAGTTTATTGTAATATATAGACACACATTCACAATTTCTCTCACTGGGTCGATAGATTGATAAATAGATAGGAAAAGATTAAAATTTAAACTAATATATAGTCTACTGAAATATATACATCAATGTGTGTGTATTTATATGTGCGTGTGAATTGATCGATGTATAAAAGTGACCTGTATATGTAGACACATATACATGAACACACACACACACACACACACACACGTATATATATATATATATATATATATATATATGTGTGTGTGTGTGTGTGTGTGTGTGTGTGTGTGTGTGTGTGTGTGTGCGCGCGTTCGTGCAGAGTAAAGCTTGTATTTTATACAACAAATATTCATTTTCCAATAGGATATACTCCTCAATCAATTAACCTAATTAACTCGTCAATAATGAATAACATGATTTAAGTATTATACCGTGAATATTCCGGCTCAAAATGTTGTTCAAGACGAGCTGTCTGGGAACTGACATATTCTTGTTCATATCTCCGTACCTAAGAAGAAATCTTGAGCTAAGTCCACATTGTAGAAAGTATACAATGTAACGTGCAAAATTCTGTCTAAAAAAGCGACCAAATATTAAAGAAATATTTAAGAAATATTTTAAAGCTAAAGTTAAATAGTCAAGACCAACTTTGCAGTAATAGAGAACCCCAAGCATCTTATTGGAACGAACTTGTCTTTATATTTTTGCTAAATAAATATCATTCTGTAAAAATTCACATACTCTTAGTAATATTTTCTCTTTTCTTACATACGTAATTGCTTAGCTGAAGCAAACAATCATATTTAAAAACAAAAACAACTGACATAAAACCTGCTGAGAAATAAATTTTATCAATTTGCCATTAATTCCGACTGATGTTGTCTTGGACCATCTAAAGTGAAGATATTTCAAGACCGATTAAATAATACGGTTTGCGAGCTTCGCATTTATAAAAACCGAACATTTGTTTCAGCCACATTTCTTCGATGATGAGAATCATTCTTTACCGAATTTTTTACAATGAAGCTCGATAATTTTATTCATCAAGACAATTCAGATTATTGTTTTCATCTTTATTGTTATATTCACAACGTTTCAGCTGATGAGTGAGCCTCAATCGGAACTTCGAACGGAACCCTTTATTTAATCCACGGGGTTAAATTTTTCTAATTCTGTTGACCATAACCGGTACATGCCATTATAAGTATCTCTTGTTATGATATCTTAGGACTTTCTTCTTATGAAGAAAGCCAAAGTCCAAAGTGGGCATTGGCTGAAACCTTGTAAATATGACAATTAAGATGAAGTCAATAATCTGAATACTCTAAATTATGAAAATGAGATTCACATTTATTGTTTCAAATATTTGCAAGCTTAGAAATTTTTTTTTCGAATATGTGTTGATTAACAAAACTAGTTAATAAAAATTAAAGAGAATAATAGCATGCTATTATGTTGGTAATTTCTTTTAGGCTTAGGTTTTCTCAATGTAACATCTATCTGCCTTCATGAGTTTCTAATATGAAATTGTTAGATATATTTATCCATAATCTTTATAATAAAGGATATATTGTTTTTGTTTAGCTAATGGTTCTTCAGGTGGAAATCCACATAAACCAGGGACAGAGGTTTATAATTTAATTAATGTATTCTAAAATTACATTTTTATTCGATCTTCACGTGCATTCTAAAAGTTTAATATATTTTTGTCATTACAATCTAATTCATAGTAGATTTAAAAATAGGTAATTTTTATAGAACTAGTAAATTTAATAATTTATGTATTTGCAGCATTTGAAGAAGTGACGCTTTTTGCCATTGCAAGTAATTAATGGTCCAATGTTTTGGCTACCAAACATGTATAAGATTTTGTTTCTGGTTATCAGTTCTCGAAGATTTTTTCGGTCAAAAATATGTGAGATTTCCTGATTGTAGAAATATATACAATAGTTTGGGTTTTAATATAAGCAATTTTCATTGATATTTAATCACTTAGCTATAAAAAAGTATTTTTAGATACTAAGTGAGGGATACGTTTTCTTTTATTTATTTTTAGATGTCATTTTTTTAAACAGTGATATCTGTTTAAATCTTATATTCGATTGATTCATGGTTGTAGTCACATTCTATAAATTGCTGTTCCAGTTTGTCAATATGCTAAAATAAATAATTATAGAAACATAATCCTGCCAACCATACGTCTAAACTATCCAAAATTAGATATATATGTTTTATCACCGATATTAAACAATTATTAATGAAGATAACAAAATGCATTATTAATATATGGAGGCTGGGCGCTTCATGTGGCGTAATAGCAAGCAAGACAAGAAAAACTTCACGAGTGAGTTCGGGTCTTGTTGGGTGCCCATTCATACAGCCATGAGACACACCTTAGCAAAGAGCGTCGTAAATATATATCACAAATCAATTTCATGCTTTTAGCTTTCACAGCCTTAATGAATTCACTTCAACTATCGTATGTTATTTGTATATATATATATTGAGCACTCTCCAAATTATATCGCATTTGGTCTGCCACAAACCCACAAAGTGAATGCAAAGCTCTTCGTATGAATTGAGCACTCTGATATCCGGTAAGGCAAAATGTAAACAAGTGAAAGCTACTACATAATGCTTTATAATTCCCGCGATGACGTTGGTCGACTGTGGCTAAGCTGTATGATACTAAGTCTAACGTAAATTTGGGCGGGTTTCAATCCCAGCTTGAAATGTCCTGCGTGTCTAACCCCACTAATGAGTTGTAATACAACGGAACAGTCTGTCTCTAGATGACTATATATATATATATACACTCATTGAATGAAATAATCTTTTTATGAATAACTTTCATATTTCTCACTATTTTTTTTTTTACAGTTGGACAGTTAACTTTTAACAGTATATCAATACGATAACTATAAAAAATCTGTCATTTCATCCCTGAAAATTTAGATTTATTTAATGATTTTTATGAGTATTCTTTGTGTCAAAGTATTTATATAAAAAAAGTGAATTTTTCGCGATTAAAGCCATAGCAGAACGAGGTGTTTTGCGTAGTATGCGTTTTTCTCAACCTTTTCTTTCTTTTTCCCATTTGGACACCCACATTTTGTCTGCTGTAGGGACCCTACTTAATCTATCCTTTTTTTGAGATATATGTTTTTCACACCTTTGAGTATTTTATTTGTTTTTAGGCCTCTGTTATTTGGCCGGAGAGAATGTCCTGATCTGCTGTCAGACATCATGGGCTTTTCTTGCTGTATTGAAAACTCAAGTAAGAACTGAGTGTGTCGGGCTACAGTTATGGTCTAAGGAAAAGTTTCCCCTAGTAGTCCGCGATTGTGAGCAGACTCGAAAACCCAGGTGAATGAAAGAGACACTAACCCGAAGATCAACAAAAAAGTTGACGAAGCGGGCTTTTCGAGAAGCCCAGGTGACCAAAAAGAACGCCCCATTGGTCTAAGCAGCAGACTTAATCAAATTAAGGGACCCAGTTGCAGAGGGACCAGTCATTCAGCTGAAAAAACTCTTAGATAGTAGTTTCAATCACCTCATGGAAATGATCCAGTGCCAGTCTTGCAGCCCCCAGAAACTTTGAAGCCAGAATGACTGACCTAGAAGTTACCAGGAAAGAGAAAGCAACAGTTAGGCTCACTACCCAGTGCAGTCTTGCAGAACGCCACCCCACTGAGACCAAGAGGAAGTGCCGATTTCATGAACTAATTCAACGACAGTGACTGTCCCGAGTTCCGCAGCGCTTAGAGGCTTCTTAGTTAAAGGGACAAGTCAAGCTGTCGCAGCAAACATCACGTGACTACAGTTATGACACTTTCATTTAAGTGTCATGGAGTTGGCTGGCGAAATTAATTAAAGGAAATTAATTAATTTTATTAAATCATGATAATAAGTATTTTATTAAAAATAAATTCATTTTGGGTGTCCAAGTATTTTTTGAGAACCGTGTATAAAATAAATATCAAGTGATTAAGTACGAAAAAGTTTGAGATCCGATCAGGGCTTGTTGACCTATAAGTCTGTCACCAAAAAAATAAACATCCGCACAACTGCAAAAAGCTGTCAAGACAGCCATCGGATTTCAAACTTTAAACAAAAAGATGTATTTTTAAAATAGCGGACAATTTGGGTTGGTGTCACCAAGTTTGGCACAAGGCCTTGAATCACTAAATCATTGGTCAGCTAACCACGGGACTGCTCCTTGTGGCCCCTCCCAATGACTGTGGCTGATTGGCCGATTGTCTAAACCAATCAGGGGCAAACCGGGGGGATTGTTACGATGATAGCCATTGGTCGGCAGTCCCCATTGGCTGACCAATCAGAAACTGATTATTCAGGATTCGGGCCCATAAATGGAGGACACCCAAAGCGAAAAATTGAGTTGGTTCAGGAATTCGCCGCTAAAAGAACCAAATCCGTTGCCATTGCACTGCCTAATTGCAGTTAAAACTCCGCCAGTCAACTACTTTCACTCCCAGTTTGTGGTGTTTGACTAAAAATTATCTAAACAACTGTGTAAATAAACGTTTGTTACTGTTTATAACAAACGCCTTATTTTTGTCATTTTTAAAATTTGCTTGGCAACTTTTTCATCTCTCCAACACGAATTCCAACCTTCATCGACTGGACCTCAACCATCTTCTCTTTCCTCGGATCTGAAAGCAACGTGGGCGTGGAAAGAAACAGAGAAAGACCAGTCGACACATGTGGTAATCACGAAACCAGCGGCCAACTAGGTGTCGTGAAGCTATAGTACCACACAGTGACAAAAGTGTCAACCTTAGAGATCGATCCTGGATACAATAGCCCCAGACCAGTGACTTCAAGCCTTGAAGCAGTAGAAGAGAGACTAGTTCAACTGCGGCAGGCAAACCTTGGGTAGGAAATTTGTGAATTTGGAAGGCAGGTGGCTTCACTGCAGAATTTGCCGTCGACCGGGCCACTTGACTACATTGTACCCCAAGAAGGCTCCTTTTACATCTGTGGTTCCCACCCTACACATGATGACCTCAGCCGTAGCTGAAGCAACAACAAAAGCAGCATATGGACCAGCCGTGGTGAAAATGTGATAACTTCCCTCCGCCCCAGACATTTTTGACTCTCCTGAGAAACGAAAACAACAACCGAAAAAAACGTGTTTTCCGCCAATAACACAAACCCTTTCAAAAAGCTTAAAGAAACCATGGAGATTGACCCAATGGCATCAACCAAGAGAGTAAAGAAGATAAAAAGAAAAAAGGAAAAAGAAAAAGCCAGTGTCCAAGCCCTCATCTCCACAAAAGTTATTTTCAAAAATGACACTGTGGTCATTCCAACAGAAAAATCCAAACCTATCCAATTTCCTCCTTCCATAATCCAGTTCCCTACCCTGCAGCTCATGCAATATTCACCGTCTTCCATCCCATCAATGTTCGATAAAAAAAGAAGATATATATACCTACCTCTCATAGTCGGAGGACCTTAGGGAAAGCCCATGCTTTAATGTGCAATGGTCCATTTCAATCTCCCTCCCCAGAAAAAAAAACGGAAGCTATCAAAAAGAAACCGCGAAGAGATGAAGTGGCGGGGCGGTATGCATGTTAACATTCTTGAAGAGGGTTTGGAGCTTCTCCATTAAATACTGATAGCTTTAAGACCACTTACAAAATTTGACTATATTGGAAACAAAAAGGTCTACAAACCTTTGAACATTAAGGGTGCTCCTAAAGTGACCACTTTTTTTTTAGTCAAGCTGCACAAACTGTTAGGGACTGATGTGACCCGCCATCTCTGCTACGAAGTCCTACAGCACGCAAACCCCTTCGCAACGGAAGAAAGTGTGCTCATCTATTTCCTACGAATCACTCTCACCACAGTAGCCAAGGAAGCTTTGAAGCTGCTAAGGAAGCTTTGAAGGCCACGTCAGAAAAAGGCCACATGTTCTAGGCTAGCCACCCGTTTAGAGAACGAGTTATTATGATAGCTCAGTTTTAGTACCAAACTCCACTGGGAGTGAATCTCCACCAATGACAAGCCGAGTCGTTTTTAAAGCGGATTTAAAGTGATCCTTTCCACTAGCGCCCGTTAAAGTACTTTTCAAGGCTGTGAATTGTCAATGGGCCAAGTAAGCTTGCGAAGTGATCCTGTACACTCACGAAGAAACTGTCCGTTGGGTTTTTCCCCACACTGCTTCAACCGTTGGCTTTTCCCCACACTGAATCTCAATGATCGACTTAGGAATATCAGTCTCTTAGCAATTCATTGATTTGTCAAGTGCAGCATCTCTAAGTCCCCATTGCTAAGCCGTTAAAACGGGACTCTCAGTAAACCATTAACTTGCTCAACTAACAAACAACTCAGAACTGGAGTCGCTCCGAAGCTAATAAATGAGCAAATAACCGAATGGCTCTGAACGCTCTCCGTTGTTATCGAGCCGTAACTGTCCAGGATCGCCTCGTCCATAGTTTTTCATCCACTCCTTTTACTTATATCTAAAAATCATTATTTAATAATTTCATCTTTCATTAAAAAAATCTGAAAGAAAAACAATTCTATGTTTCCCTGTCATACTTTTATTTTTCCGTGTTTTTCTTGTCCCTTTTACATGAGCTACTTTCCCAGCTTGTTTTCGGAAAACAGCCAGTGGTAAGATTTATTATAGGTGGTACGGGTTGGGACAACCAAATTCTCTTTACTTTTTTAATTGTTACAGTGCTTTTTCTTTAGATTTGTAAGACTCCCAGCCCCACTGTTTTGTTGTCAAATTCTTGAAATCGTCTGTATGTATATATGTCAGTTCTTCATGAAATTTGAATTTTTTTTTTTCATTTTTCATTTGACTGAATTATCATTTTGACAATTTCACAATTCTAACTGTAGTAATTTTTTTTAGTTGGAATTTCTTGTATAGATCAACTGAAATATTTTGGTGATCCAGGTTTAGATGGGACTGATACTTATCAATACAGTTAAAATGAATGGGTTATTAAGTGTGATTAGCGACGATTAGCAGAGAATATCAATAGTTGCTTAGAAGATCACTCCCCTTCTCATTCGCCCTATGAATATCAGGTTCATTTGCTCAATTGTTATTGAGAGTATACATTTTCGACAAATAAAATTCGGTCGTGAGTCATGGATTTATTTGCTGCAATTATTTTCAATAGATAACTATCTCCCAGTATCATAAATGACAAGAGTTAAAGATATGTCGCTGATACGAAAAGCAATCATTCATGTCTTCTGGGAAGCTAGCAAGACCAAAAATGAGATGTTTGTCTTAGTGAGACACTCTTGATCTGCCATTTCGAAGATAACCAGACGAATTTGTTCCGAACGGTCCAACTGCAGTTTGAAACCGAAGACAACAGATAAAGATGAACGTGAGCAGAATAGAATCCTTATTTCCAATCATATTTGCCAATTGTGGTGAAAGACTGAAATGATGCTGTTGTAGCTGTTTCTCGAGTCAAAATATTATGGAGACACCATCAGCTGGATACGACACTAGACTGGGGATTTTGATGCTACTACTAACATTTAAGTTTAAACGAAACCATTAGATCGGGGCTCGAGATCATCAAAATTGGACTGTTAATCAATGGAACGAGGTAACTTTCAGCGATGAATCAAGACTTTGTATTTCCCTCAGTGATCGTAGGCTTCGCGACTGGAGAACGTCATAGGAGAGATATGGTGACAATTCCATGAAAAAAGCAAAAGTTCCCATCAGTCTGTAATATTTTGCGGCCGAACGTCTGATACCAATGTCGGAAAATTCAGATTCTTGAAAAGATAGATGAATGCTGCTGTCTGTCAGGATGTCCTTTATCGTTTCCTTATCCCACACACATGAATTTGTCCCCCAATATTAATCTGCTCCACCCCATGAAGCGAAATCTACAAAAAAAATAATTCAAAGCGAAGACGATGCCTCTTCTTGATTGATGTGGAATTAGGCCAGATACATATTCAAATGAAAATTTATGAGAAACATCAAGAGGAGAACAAGAAAATACTATCTATCAAATCTTGAATAAATGATGCGTGGCATTATTGAAGTGAGGGCATTGGTGTCATCGGAGATTGATGATTTAATCGTTTTGTTCCCAGAATGAATGAAAAAATAGTTTGGCTTTTAAGTTTTGGTTTTATGGCATATCAACTATTAGTGTTAATTAATGCCAAATCTATTTTTATACATATAAACAGTTTTATTTCGAAGAATTTAGCTCAGCATAAGTAAACTGTTTAAATGAGAAAACAGTTCCATCTCTAACAATTCAGTTTAGCACAAGCTCACATTTTAGTTCTGTTTGACACATAGATGGGATCCTATCAGGTGATACCACTGCGAGTCAGAATAGAACAGGAAGCAATGCCAACGAATGGATACTCTGCACTCCCCAACGTTCCAGTATTAATGAAGCTTCACCATCATACCCAGGACATTCGTTAGGGTCTTACCCCTCAAACAAGATTGACAGAAATAGTAAATGCAAACGGTGCTCCAGCAGAATAGTATTTGGACTCATGGAGTTCTTCAATTTTTTTTTTCATTAATACGTTTTTAACAATAAAAAGATTTCTTTCTCCTATTCTAGTTACTAGATATTACAATTTTGAAATTTAAAACATTGTATCTTAAGGAAAAGCAAAGCAAATCCTTTCTACCACTGGCAATGGTCAACTGACAGTTACTTATTTTTTGTCTTTTTTATTGTCATTTTAAAATACATGAAAGGTTTAATTTTTTTATAAAATCCCTGCTGTATATGATCTGCGCTTTAAATGCAAAAGACTCTTACTGTACTTACAAGTTGCAGTTGAACCATGAAAAAGGAGGTAAACGATGCTAATACTTTCGGAATTTGTTAGACTTTGAAAACCTAAGTTAGCGTAAAAAATAGACTGTGTCTAAGGATGCAATGAACCAAAAAAAAAAAAGACTCTGATGAAATTTTTAAAAAAGACTCTCTGATGAAATTTAAAAAAAAGTACCTGTGGACTTTTACTAATTCAAAAGTTTATACACGCAGGATGAGAAAGAACTTTTTTTTTCGAAAACCATGGGAAGCAGCATGGTGGAGGTAAACGTGTACAAACCTGATAACGGGTCAATGCCATGTCTAACCAAGTTCTGGGCGTATGAATCCCACGGGACAACGTCCAGGATCAAATAGTTTAATCGGGGAACTACTGCTGCTCACCTATTAGGGAGGCTTGAATAGATGAGAATAAAAACACAGCCATCGAAGGATTACCATGACTCATACTCAAACCACTGGTCCACACTGCATCACTCTTCGCACGGATAAAAAAGGGGCGCGTCCTGCTGAAGTTGGAGCCCTAGCCCCCGTGTTCTAAGAATTAGCTACAGTGCTCAAACTAAAACAAACATTACTAAAATTCAAAAACACAATACAAATACTGACATTCAACGTTAGATATTTAAATAGAATTGACCAAGTACCGAAGTTGATAGCTTCTGCCATACATGATAATATAAACACAATATGCATACAAGAACACAGATACATTCATAGCGAAGATATTAAATACCACGATACCGCCAACGGATGGACGTTTGTCTCGGCATCTGCATGGAAAAACTCTGTCAACGCCGTGATAGGAGGTGTAGGTATGCTTATAGGAACACACGCCCTAAAATTACTAAACAGCACCAAGAAAATACCACCGATGATGTTGGTAGCCATATTTTATGGCAACCACAGCACAACAGACATCTTCAGCTACAACCCTACCAATATTAGTGAAGAAACGGACATCATCGCCTTCTATAAAAAGCTATCATTCCTTGTTCGTAGCACCCCAAAACACAACGTTCTCGTCATCGGTGGAGACATGAATGCCCAAATTGGTAAAAATGTAAACCACAAATTCAGCTTACACAACTTGTCAAACAGAAATAGGGAACATATAACAAATTAAAGGCTATAAAATAGATTAACAGGGCTCAATACTAAATTTTAGAATAGACTACTTCTAAATTGTAGCTAGAGTGCTGCAAGGAGGCACATTAGCCCCATACCTTTTTATCATCTGCCTAGAGAACGTGCTTAGAACGTATACTGATTTAATGAAGAAAAAAAAATCGGTTTCAAGCTGGCAAAGGAAAGAAGTGGAAGATACGCTACACAAACAATTACGGACGTGGACTACAATGATTACATAGTGCTTCCGGAAAATACACCTGGCCAAGCCGAATCCCAGCTACAAAGTCTGTAACTAGCAGCTGGTGGCATAGGTCTCCATGTCAACGCAGACAAGACGGAATTCATGTGCTTTAATCCAAGAGGTGACATCCCCACACTAAATTGTGGTCCTTTGAAACAGCTGGACAAGTTCTCCAACCTCAACATTAACACGCGACTAGTCAAAGTATGGACAGCTAACAATAGTCTGTCGGTCATATGGAGGTCAGACATGACCGATAAAATAAAACTCAGTTTCTTCTAAGCAGCGGTCGTGTCGATACTGCTATATGGATCCACAACATAAACGCTAACTAAACGTATAGAGGAAAAGTTTGACAGCAATTATACAAGAATTGAACAAGTCCTGGAAGCAACACCCAATAAAGCAGCAGCTGTACGGCCACCAATCACTCATCACGAAAACTATCATAGTTAGACGAACCAGAAGTGAGGGGCACTGCTGGAGAAGTGAAGACCAACTCATAAGCGATTTATTCCTGTGGACTTCTTTACATGGACGAGCAGAGTTAGGGCGACCAGGTAGAACCTATATACAAAAATGTTGTGCCGATAGAGGATATAGCTTTGAAAACCTCCCGAGAGCTATAGACAGTAGAGACTGATGGCGTGAGAGGGTCAGGGAAATCCGTGCTGGCAATGCGACATGAGGATGATGATCTTAAGAAAAAACTGGTTTGTTAGTAAAATACTACCAGAATGTTTTCATATATCGAATACTTTCGAAAGGAAAACATATTCGAACAAGAAAAAACAAATATTTCATTTCACAGAATAGGTGTAACGCGTATATATATATATATATATATATATGTGTGTGTGTGTGTGTGTGTATGTGTGTGTTCCTATACATATGCCTCATTTCGAGAATATGCATGTTTTTATGTTTCCTCGGCCATTATATCTATATCCATTTCTCACTGACTGCAAATATTTCTTTCCCTACCCATCAATCTAATTAGCTAATTGAGACATGAATTAATTGCCAAAATTATTTTCATCTCTATATTTAAAACTTTCATGGCCTGAAAGTCAAGCATAATTGTATACACGTTCCGTGAAGTAATTTAATATATCAGAATTTTCGTACTAATTAAAGTCGGATTTTAGTTATATCTAATAACACTTCATAAATATTCAACAGTCTTTTCTGTTCGATATTTTTTGTTGGTTTTTCTCTTTTCTAAATGGAAATAATGTACCCTGTTGTACATATTTGCATTTATTTCAAAATTAGATATATATCAAGTGTATATATATATATATATATATGTGTGTGTGTGTGTGTGTGTGTGTGTGTGCTGTGTTAAATTACTATCTACGACTAATAGATTTTTTAAAGTCTTAAACACAGCTTCCCACGTTTATCATATAAATGTACTGATTTATTCTACTCACGAAGATTTATCATTCAATTCTGATTCATTTTCGCACTGAGATGCCTACAACCAGTTGCCTTCACTCCATCATTGCAAGGCATTAGTTTAAAATAGTCGAGATACTTGGAATGGTCAGCCGGCATCTAGGTGAAAAATTAGTTATTGATAATCAAAGGTTTCAATAGTGTAGACACAGTGTAAACGGGGTTTGGTGTCTGCCATTTTCTCACTATTGTGTTTATCAGACGAAGTATCAACACTATTCAAACTTAGATCTATATATGCCTCCATAGGGACCACTCTTTATAAATTAATATAACAAGCAATATATATATATATATATATATATATAGAGAGAGAGAGAGAGAGAGAGATACAATATACAATGGTCCGGAAGACCGGGGTTTAATCCTAGGTCGATTCATACCATCGACTTTAAAAATAGTAGTTGATACCTCCTTGCTTAACACTCAGCAATATAACGTAGGTATCAAGGGTAAAGTGGAGCAATCCAGGGAAAAGAGTAACACCCTCTCCTACACCTCGGTGTAGTAGCAATTGAAAAGGGAGCCTTCTAGTCGTACTCGACTACGGTCGCTCACTTTATTTATATTGTATATACATGCGTGTTTCGTTGTTTCTCTGAGTTCGGGTTCTGTATAACATTGTGTATCCAAAAGAAGAAGAACATTTTATTTTTTAGGAACTTAAACCCACAACTGTCCTGTTCTAATGCTTTTATATATTTTACGTAAAAATGTGAAGTTAAATGTGAAAAGAATGACGTTTTACAGGTCAATCAGTGTCATAAATTCAAATTCCTGACTTGCTAGAATAATCGTAAACATGTACTTAACATATGTTTTCTTGACATCTTCTAAAACACACTTTTATACAAAATATAAAAAAATGTATTTTAATTTTATTAAAGTAAACATTTATCGTCCATAAATTATGGTATTTTTTAAAGAATTCATATTTCATAATACTCTTATTTCAATTTATTGCTTTAAAGATGTTGTCTATATCATCACCATCATGTATATTATCTTTATTATTTTGAATTGAGTAATTAATTTTTCCTGAGCTACAGTGAGATAAATTTGGTCACGGACGTACGATTGTTTACAAAAGAATCTAATAATACATACACGATATAAAAAGGTTTACGTTATTGGACCGGCTCGAGCAATATAGCGACTTCTACATAGAGCGTACTTTTTCGAAATTAGTGATTTATTTATGAGCTTTCATTGCAGGAGATCATCATTTGGCTAGCCGAATTTAAAATGCAAATGCAATTATCTTTTCGTTTTTAAATATGACAGTATTATTAGAACCAGTTAGAATTGCTGCTAGTGTAACGGTTATTATATTTGGAACTGAAGTCGGCAACGCGGGTTCAAATCCATGCTAAAGCTGATTGCGTTTTCATTTCGCACTAATGCCCTTTGGGAAAGGCAAACATCAATCTGTTTTCTTTCCAGTGAGAACTAAATCATCATCATCAGGTTGCGCTGTCAGCACGGCTCTCCCTGACCCTCTCTCGCCACCCATCCCTATCGTTCATTCCTCACGGGAAGTTTTCCAGGGTACATCCTGAATCGGCACAGAGCTATTGTATATAGGTTCTAGCTGGTTGTCATGCCTTTGTTCGTCCATGTGAAGGGGTCCACATAAGCTAGTAGCTTATGCGTGGTCCCGCATGTCTGGTTCACCTAACTTTGATAGTTTTCCTGATGGGGGTAGGTGGCCGTATAGCTGCTGTTTTGCTTGGTGTTGTCTCCAGGACTTGTTTAATATTCCACGCAGCATTCTCGTATAAATGCCGTCAAACTTTTTCTCCACCCACAACTTTGACGTAACTGTTTCTTGCACTTAACGCATGAGTTCTCGTGGTTGACACATTTTTGTCGGTCAAATACATTGTAGTCAATAGTAAATATTCCTCAGTGCAAATTCTCAGACTTACGAATCAGAAAAGTTAGATATGAGTTACTTTAAAAGTTGTAAAATTTAGACATTAATAAGTCAGGAAGGGGTTTCAAATTAGCGTGTTGAATAATTCTTAATGGTCACCTTTCCTCGCTTTCATTGCGATTTCTTTTGAGTCTGCACATAAAACAGTTGATTTGAAATTGACGCGGATATACACCATTGAACACCCACTTTCAATTTTTTTTTCTTATAATGTAAAAATAATTTTCTTTGTAATAACATCGATTAAAACAAATCTTTTAGACACTGAACACGTTTTTGGGGAAAGTAAACCGTTTAATTGTTAGAAGGTGGATTTGATTCTTTTACGTCAAACAAGAAATCTATTGACCGGGGTTCCAACGGTAAATGTACTCCTAGTTTCTTATTCCGAACCTCATCTCGTTGCCTTTATTCTTTCAGCATTTTAACAGTATAAATATATTGGCTGTATTCCAAACATTGTTGGGCTGTTTTGTTTTAAATCCCAATTAGTTCTAAAATATATTTTAAATGTTGCCGTTGAAAACCTTTTACAATTTTGGGCTCTTGGAGAGGCTGCTATAGTCATTATATTCAAAGTAAACTGTTTGGTTATCACCGTTGACAAAAATGAAAAGAAAAATTAGCTGAAGGATATCCTGTCCTATTTGACCTAAGCGTGATAGTGAAAAATTACCCACATCCCTCGGAAATATTAAATGGACAATTTTTCAAAAAAAATGGTTTGTATGTAATCTGAATGCTTGGTTCTTAATTGATACTATTCCCCAAAAAATTTGCAGAGCTATCCATATCAAAGATTTTAGAAATTCCAACGGGATTTAAAATCAAGTGATACTAAATCTTTTCAGCAATTTTTATACGTTTCGTTTTCTTCCATAATTCACTATTTTTCAGGATTCTAACAGAAAGTGAAAATTGATGTCTCAGATTTTGAACCTTTAAAGATACATTTATTTATGTGGAAGAATTTTCTCTAAAGAGGATTTTTTTGAAATTTATACATGAATAGCATATATATATATATATATATATATATATATATATATATATATATATATATTATGTACAAGCAATCACTTTAGTGAAATACAAAAAAATAAGTGTGAAATGGAAACGTTTTGAAAACTATTCCAAGAAAGCATCGTGTTACTTTCTATTCTGTTTTTTTTTTTTGTTGTTGTTTTCTTTAAAGAATAATCTGGAGACTGTTTTACAGTAAATAAAGAACTGATACGTGTTTTGTCAAAATAAATTATTCATCGAACAAGATCGAGAAGATACTGGAAGAAATAATAGTATTCATTCTGAATTCTTCTGAATTCATCATGTTTTAGCTATATCTCTCATTGAATTCCATCAGATTATTGGGTGAATAAACTGTTGAGGAATGGAAGAGTATTTTCAATGGTATCTCTTCCTCTATACTCATATATAAAATGTAGCACAAGCTACCTTAATCGTATGATCATGATTAAGGCGTTATGATTATCATCGAAGAAAATGGATTCTGCTATCCGAGTTCAAATCCTGAACGAATTTGTTTGCATTTCATATCGCGCTAAAACACTTGGGAAATGTGTAAATTCTGCTATTCTCCTTCCGACAATAAGCAAATAGAAAGACAGACAGGGTTCTTTAAAGTTGGTATGTCAACCTAGACAGAGAAAGAAAACGGTGAATTCAAAACAGTTGAAGATCTATTAAGAGATGGGGTCCGCAAAGCACACTTCATTACTTGTCCTACCACAACCAAGTATAGAAGTAAAATACGATCACATATCAATGCAAGAAAATTCCTTGTCTTTGTTGGTCATTGCTGCAGGACCTTATTCTTTTAGTCCAATAGAACAGTGCTGGCTGGGCCACATATCACTTGAACCCAAAGCCTTCAGACTGTTTTCAGAGTGATTCGTATGAGGACCTTACTAATTGTCTGTTGGTGTACCACGTTGAATGTAAAATATTCAGCCCAGGTTCGTACTGACATAGCAATAACGGAGTGCATTTAGCGTAACGGTTATCGTCTTAATAACTGTCATCAGTGACCAACGTACAGACCCTACACGAGGCGGTTTGGTGTTCACTTCTTTCTGATGCACTTAGGAAAGGTGCAAATCTATCTGTTCCACCGTAGCCATAAGTAAATTGTAGGATAGACTGAGTTCCTGATTAGGCAACCACACAAAGAGAAGGAAAACTGAATTCAAATTCGTTAGAAAATTGACTTTGCTCCATATCTTTCCTGTGGCGGAGGAGTTAAATTAATACATTCATAAATAAGTCTGTATTGATATGAAGGTGCCCGTGGTGTAATGGTTATCATCGTAGGAAATGGCGATACGAGTTCAAGTCCTGGACAAGACTGATTGCATTTCACATAGCACTGATACCCTTTGGGAAAGGTATGAATCCAAATATTCTCCCTCCAGCTATGGGTAAATAGTAGGACAGACTAGGTTCTTTAGCCTTGGTGAGGCAACTAGTCTAGGAGAAGGAAAACTCTATATTCAAACCTGTTAAACTCCGCTTAAAAATTGACCTTGTGTCATATCCTGCTCGAGCGGGGTGGGTGGGTAAATATGGTTATGAAGAAACACATTATTCTACAAAAAAGAGTTTCTCATCATCTACTTCTTCCTTGTGATTGTACTTATTCCATTTACGATAAACAATCACATATATGACTAACTGAGCGTAAGATTTGCATCAAAATTCACCTTAAAACTATGTGTGGTGCTATTTTCCTACAAAGCTGTGTAGAGGATATTTTATAGAGGTTGCAAATAAAAGAATAAAAGACACAATTCAAGTGTATATGAATACTATGCTTAAATAACCCTCCTGCGATAAAACTATACACAGAGACAACACTACATAATAGTTGAAATGCTTAAATCGTAGGCTTATCTCATTTAACCATCCGTTCTTCATTTCTATTGAAGTTGACATGCCATTTTTCGAGGATAAATATGTGTTTATTCTCGAGATTAATTTAAAATATCCATCGTATAAACGTGTGAGAGATTGATAATCGGTTTTATATAGAACTGAAAATTCTGTTATACATACCGAATGAGTCTTCAGAAGGATTAACTTTAAAAATTATTAAAGGTTCTTAAAAATTCGGTTTAATAGTGTTTTTACATGCTATATACAAAATATCATAATACACAGAACATCTCTTTTAGTTTCTTTACGTTTCTGTGGGGGAGTGTTTATCCCTCTGCACTGGATACATTCAGCCAACCAAGCAGTCTGTAAGTATAAAAGAAATTGGGGAAAAATATTTTCCGAGCTCAAAAAGAAAAACTCGTGTTATTGGCTGCCCCGGGCAGTAAGATTTTATTTGAAAAAATGTGATTTGTCAAACAGGACATCGTACATTTCATAAGCCGCCATTTTTTTTTTCACTTGAGCAGACATCCACCAAATCCTAAGTGTAAACCAGAACGGGCTATAAAAATATCTAAATTTCTAAATGAATCAAATAAACCTTGTTTAGTCAGCTTATGCTGTCTAATCGTTTTTCTCTTAACTCTTTTTTCATGAAAGATTTACTGCTAACAAGTCAAGTTCACTCGAAAACCAAGTTAATGTGAAGTCTCAAAGCAAACGGTTTCGAGGTTCAATTATTGTGTGGCCCTGAGGCAATTTTGTCTGAAAGTGCAGTGCTACTGTTTAAAGGTCTTTCCTGAAATTGCGCTGTAAATTTGTACGAAATTGAATAGCGTCTTTTATGTGGATCCCGGAAGTTGCCCAGTTGAATAATTTAGCCGTTATAGCCTGAATAATTCACTAAATCTGTCATTAGAGATATCTACAACGGACATAAGGTTCATTCCTATTCGTTGGCAAATACATTACTATGAACTCTGGCAATTTTTTGTAATTTATTTGAAAGATGAAAAATTTCCCCGCAAATGTTAAACACTTTGCTCTTTCCAAGGTGATTCTATGAGGAATGCTGTTATCTGTTTATTTAATGAGAAATTACAGATATTCAATAGGGTTTGATTTAATTCAAGACCAATGAAAATCCATTTTACTGATCTTTAATTACTAACAGGATGAGAAATTGCTGAATTTACCGCATGAAGATATGGTTCTATATATGTTACTGCATCAAAGCAAAATAATCATTTACAATTTCTTTCATAACACATATGATGAAATTATAATTGCATTACCAACTGTATAATTGTGTAATTTTATTTACTAAATTTAACATCACCACAACAGTCAACAACACAATGCTTCTTTTTAGTATATCAATCGAATTTCTCATTAATCTGTAGTGTGCTCCCTAGCTGACGTGGTACGCTCGTTGGCCGAGCGGTCCGAGACTAAGTCTAACGTAAAGTTGGGCGGGTTTCTATCCCAGCTTCCTGCGTCCTACGTGTCTAGCCACACTGAAAAGTTGTGATACAACGAAGTAGTCTGTCTGTGGATGACAATATATACGCTCCCCCATGGGGGTTGAGCACTCTGGCGAAGGAATTTTCCGCAGCCACTCATATAATGCAAAGCTCTTCGAATGAATTGAGCACCCTGATATCCGGTAAGGTGTAAAATGTAAACATGCGAACGCTGTTACTTAATACCTCATAATTCCCTAGATGACGTGGTACGCTTGTTGACCGAGTGGTCTAAGACTCAGACTAGCGTAAAGTTGTGCGGATTTCGATACTAGCTTCAAGCGTCCTACGTGTCTAGCCACACTGAAGAGTTGTGATACAACGAAACAGTCTGTCTGTGGATGACAATATATATTTATATATATGTGTGTGTGTGTGTGTGTGTGTGTGTGTGTGTGTGTGTGTGTGTGTGTGTGTGTGTGTGTGTGTGTGTGTATGTTTTCGATACCATTTTATTAAGATCGTTTCCATCTTCCTGACAAGTGTTCTCCTATTTCCAGAATAGTTAAGATAGATTTGTTTTAGTTTATTACGTACAATATGAGCTTTTTTCTTTACTATTGCAAATTCAACTCTTTACAAGACTACAACGATACTTACCGATGTTAGTATCGTCATGAGTAGAAAGATTATATAATTTTAAATATGTATAATTCGGCAGCATTCCTGTATGTAGTAAACTAAAAAGAAATCCATCTCAACTATTTGTTAAATAGAGTAACATTTGCCAGGAAGTTCGAAAGAAACTTGATCAAATTGTATAGACAACACGTGTCGATATCATTTAAACGAAATTATATATATATATATATATATATATATATATATATATATATATATATATATATATATTAAACTGGTTTAACAACCCCTCATGTTGGTTTCATTATTTAAATGTTCTCGTATTTACAAATAAAATTATCAGATTAAACTTCTGAGTAAAATGGACAAAGACAGCACCTCAAACACTACTTACTTCCCATCTCAAAAGCCATCCAAATAAAACAGGGAAGACATGCATGAGTTGAACTCATGAGCTACTTTCTCTTACGGACTCCTAAACATGAACCCGTCAGTGTTAGCCGACCAGCAAGGACTTACATACATCAGCTCTGAAAGAACACTGGATACAGTCTAGAAGACCTACCAGGAGTGAGGATTGATAGGGATGGATGGCGAGAAGGAGTGTAATAGAAATATGGGCTGTCAGGTTGATCTGAAAATGTTGATGATTAAATATACCTTGCACAATACAATATATCACAGGAACGGAACAAAAAAGAAAAAATAGGTGATTTTAATTCCACTATTCTAAAATGATATATAAAAATTAGTTATTAATTGTTTTCGTGATAAGGAGTAGGCCAAAATAACGCCAGCATATTACTGCACAAAAACAGAAGAATGTAATTTGAAACTGATTTTGAATGTGATGCAATTTTACAAAAAATTTCGAAGATGTCAAGTCTTTCTATATCAAAAAAGAGATGTGGTGTTATGAGAAACTTTTTGAAAAAGATTTGGAAGCTCAAAGGTTAAAAAAAAATGAAACCTCTAATGATAGAAAATGTAATTTCAAAATTAGCAATAAGTTGGTCTCAGGGTATGAAGTATTAAATGCGCTAAATCAATTGATGAACCAAGAAAAAAGAATTACAGAATTTTTGCCAACTCCTATAAATATATTTTGTCAAAAATAAGTTTCCAGATTTTTTTGTATGGGCACTTTTATTTATAGTACACATATGAAACTCTAGTCCCCTTCGAAATAATCTCCTCCGGCTGCAATGCACTTATTGTACCACTCAAACAACTTCTGAAAGGCCGCATGGAAGTCCTCTTGTGTGAGCATGTCAATGACCTTCCTCACAGCTTCTTTCATCTCCTCAATTGTCTCATAACGACGGCCTCTGAGCTTAGAGAATAACCAAAAGTCACAGAGAGCAATGCCTGGACTATAGGGAGGGTGACGAACTGTCTTGATACCCATCTTGATCAAAAAGTCTGTGACAAGGATGGAGTTGTGGACTGGGGCATTGTCCTGGTGGAAAAGCCACTGACCCGATTTGAAGAGTGCTGGCCACTTCCGACGGAATTTCTTCGTGAACTCCCTTGAAACCTCAACATAGTAACCCTGACCCTAACCTTTTGGTCAATCAACTCTGCTGTATTGACTACTTTACTTCTCCCACACCTCTCATCATCCCTCACAGACTCCTTGCCTTCCTTGAATCTCTTATGCCACTCAAAAACTGATGCTCGATTCATGCAAGATTCTCTAAAAGCAGTCTGCAGCATTCCGTACGTTTCTCTGGCATTTTTTCCAAATTTAAAACAGAATTTTATTACATATCGTTCTTCTAAAATGTCAGATTGCATTTTTGAAATTCACCAGCTGTGACAATCAGGCTTTAGTAGGGTGTATTCCAAATTCCTTCAGTAGCTGTCGATTCGAACTAGAAATCATAAAAATTAGTCCGTCATCTCATAAGATGTATAGCAATAACATACTGAATTTTCAAGAGTCTATGACAATTTTAAATGCCTGTACAAAAAGTCAGGAAACCTATTGAAGGCACCACGTATATATATATATATATATATATATATATATATATATATATATATATATATATATATATAATAGTTTGTTAGTTGTGTGTTTTTTCTATATCTAAAAATGAAGAATGAAAAACATCGTTGATAGACCATATGTAAATCTATGTTTGATAAAATCCAATTTGATGTATATAAAACAGGATTTGGCATTAAATAACCTAGAACGTTTGATATGTCATTAAGCAAGGAAAACCAACTAACTAAAACGTGGAAGTCCCTTGGTTTAATAATTGCATTGACGAGAAATGTGCAAGCTTAGAAAACTATCAAACAGTACCTAAAATATTATATATGTAGATTTATATCATAATTTTAGTTGGGATAGAATTGTGGTGGCCCCGTGAAATGACATAAGATGAAAAAAATCGAGGAAAAAAATGCTAGTAATTGGCAATGGTCCATAGAAAATCGAAGGCTATTAGAGGATTATTAGATAGGTATATTTGGATATAAGTAGAAAACGTATTTTGGCGAATGTCTTTCGATTCTAAGAACTTTTTTGAGGTGAGGGTAATTCCTCTGATTTACCTTTGTCATTTTTCTCTTTGATGGATTCCCTTGAAGTTGAAAGAGCCTGTGTGTACTGTAGGCATCCAATACGATCAATCTCTAGCATATTCCTGGAACACCTTAGGTTTGATTTTACACTATATAATATTGGTTTTGGGAAAATCTTTACAATGTTTCTTTGGCTGTCCGTCTCTTATTACATGCAAGTTCTTCATACAGCACGCACCTGTGAATGTAGTGCGATCTTATACAAAAGACATGCCCTTATATCATTGGTTATGGGTCTTAATGAGCACGAGCGCTATGCTGATCAAGTCGGTGCGATTCAGGATTTCCAGGTTGTTGACTCGATCCAGTCAATTCTTTCTAAGAATAAGGCTACGTGCTCGCCTATGAAGGTACTTCGGTTCTTGATCTGCCTGCGGTCAAGTGTCCATGATTCGCAACCATAGAAGTGGGTACAGAGAACCACTGTCCTGTGTATCTTAAACTTTGTCGGTAAATGGAGCGAAATAGTCAATTATAAAAGAGATGTATCAATAAGCTGAGATCGACAAGTAGATATCTAGAAATTCCGATATGTTACTTCAATGGGTGGTTGGAAATAGGTGGAGGTAAGCAAGTTAGAAGAGTTGACGATATTAAGAAACTGTAGTGATTAGATAATCAGATAGAAATAAACAATTCAAGGTCTAAAATGCGAGAGAGAGAGAGAGAGAGAGAGAGAGAGAGAGAGAGAGAGAGAGAGAGTGTGTGTGTGTGTGTGTGTGTGTGTGTGTGTGTGTGTGTGTGTGTGTGTGTGTTTAAAAAACAAGAAATTTAGAAACAGTATTCCATTTCCAAAATAGATCTATTTCGCTTATTCAAGTTAGTCAGATGGAATTCAACTGGAGTTTGGTCACTTTTTATTCCGTTAAACGTCAGTGATATATTTCACGTTATATCGCATTGTGATCTTAAAAAATAAACGGCTACGGAATTTTCCTTTTGATTTATGGTTTTTGTAAATATTAATTTTGTTTAGTTCATATTAGCAACCTGATTTCAGGTTTATGAATATTATTTGAAAGCTATTAGGTTTTTTTTTTAAATTTAAGTTTGGAAATACGAAAATATTTTTTACAATTTCGAATAAATATTTTTTGAAAGATGTAAGTAATGTTTTTTAAATTTAATTGTTTACTTATTTCAAAGAAATATTTATCTCTATTTATGTTTATATTTTGATTCTAGTTTTTTTTAGGTTTAAGTAAACGCTTTTTATCATTTATTTTAGTTCTGTAAATAAAAATTGTTTTTACTAAATTATTAATTTCAATTATTTTTATTTTATTATTTAAGAAATGAAGTTTTCAATTCTTATAAGGACTTAGTGTGTAGCTAAAGTGGAAGACAATTAAACAGATAATTATCTTAGTTAAAAATTTAAACTATATCTATTGCAATCTTGAACAAGTCCTGGCGGAAACACCCCACAAGACACCAACTGTACGGCCACCTGCCTCCTATCACGAAAACTATTCAAGTTAGACGAACCAGACATGCAAGACACTGCTGGAGAAGCAGGGACGAACTCATAAGAGATGTACTCTTATGGACCCCCACACATGGCCGTGCAAAAGCAGGACGACCAGCACGAACATACATTCAGCAGCTATGTGAGGATACGGGATGTTGTCCTGAAGACTAGCCTGGAGCGATGAACGATAAGGAGGAGTGGCGAGAGAGGGTCAGGGATATCCGTGCTACCAGCATGACATGATGATGATGATGATATTATAAAGATTTTTATAAATTGCTTATACATGATTTGAATATAAAAATTAAATGATATCATATTCGGTATTTATTCTTATGTCTACAGTTAAATTATTTTCCACTGCTTGTTGCTGATGATTTTTTCAAAATATTCCAATTTATCATAGGGGTTAACACTTGTTTCTTTATTTTCGAATAGTATTTTGATAGGTCAGTTTGATTTTTGAGTATGGGGTTATTAAGTGATTGTAGGAAGACCAGCACGAACATACATAGAGCAGCTATGTGAGGATACGGGATGTAAACCTGAAGACCTGCCAAAAGCGATGAATGATAGGGAAAAGTGGCGAGAGAGGGTCAGGGATATCCGTGCTGGCGGCACGACATGATGACTATGATGATGATGATATGGTTATAATACCTAAGCTTCCAGTTTCATGATGAGATTACTATGTAAGCTTGGTTATTTAGTTTACCTTCCTTAGTAGAAATGTTCGCTTGGCTAACAATATTCTCTATATAACATTATATGTTAGGATAGGGTTGTCGCAGGCGTCTGGAGCTGGGGAATACACCAACTGCATTTTTGCAGAGGAGTAAGACCCCCTTCCCAAAAGAGTCCTGAATATGATAATAAACTGCATCAGATGGTGTGGCTTTGGGTAATGTTGAATACTCCTTCATTACTGTTACTCCTAGGTTTGTACTGATACAGAATGGTAATACCTCTTTGAGTCCCATGTGTGGAACAAATAGAAATGTTTAATCCTTTACTAGACTTGAAACCATTTAACCTTGTGCAAACAAATGATATTAAATTGAATTAATAGTATTAGATCGCAATACTTAAAACCATCGAGTATGTGAGAATAGAACTACTACTGTTTGATTAGAATGTTTGAAACCATTTAACTGTGTGCAAAAATAGCTCTGGCTCGTTTCAAATGTAACCTAAAACCATTCACTTTAATATCATATGCATAAACAGGATTTGACTTTAAATGATTGACAAAGGTTGACATGCTGAAAAATCGAATAACCTAAGGTAACCTAAGATAGTGTACATAATGACATCACTCTCAATTTTAAACCGAAGTGGTCACATGACTTGAAACGATTCACTCTGGCCTTTACCGATCAAGACGTACGGTCGGAGAGGTTTGATAAGATTAATCAGCTGGTCATTTCTTGCTCTAATAATCATATTATTCTTCTGAGTGGAGTCTTCAAATTACTCTTGTTGAAAACAAGTACCCAAGCTTATTTTATTTTAAAGGTTTTAGACGGCGGATCAACTGTGCAGAGGTTGCAATAATTAAAACCATTTTCAATTGTGTGGGAACAAATAATCAGAAGTAAATGGAATTATTTCTGATTAATAGTAAAACTTGAAATCATTTAACTGAGTGAAAAAGAACGAATATTGTTGAAAAGAATTAGTACTGTTAGATAGGAATACTTGAAACCATTTAGTGTTCGGGATATGGCCTTAGCTGTATCTGAGGTCCCAGTCTTCGAGTTTATTGAATAAGGAATACCCTTTAATTAGATTTGCACAAATGCTTACTTTGTCCCGGAGTGGTAGTACCTTTTGAGGTCGCATTTTCGAGTCAAATAGAACTGTTCTACAATTTACAAGGTATTGCTATTATTTATTTGAAAATTACAGTTCTTGTTCACATTTGAATGGCATAGTTAATAAATAAAATTCCCAATGTTAGATAGCAAAACTTGAAACCAATTAACTGTGTGCAAACAAATGATTATTATTGAATAGAATTTTTAGTGTAAAATAGCAGTTCTTGAAACATTATATCGTCAGAAAATAAATTAGCTCCGGTTACTTTTTAAAATAGTGTTAACTACAAACCTTTCGTTCAAAAATTAGATATATGTATTTATTGTTGTGACCTTGTTAGAAACAAGAAAGGAAGTGAGTTAAACTAATATATCGACAAAGAACAGTAATACAAAATATACAAATTAGAGGGTTACCAGCGAGACTATTCGGTTTGACTGTCAAAGCAGTCAGCTGGAATATTGCCTTCTGCCTAAGAGCAGTACCTGCAGCTATTTATATCTGGAGAGTTCATGGGTAAATTAACATCACACACACACACACACACACTCAGACAACCATATATATATATAAATATATATATATATATATATATATATATATATATGTGTGTGTGTATCTGTGTGTGTGCATACACGTACGACAAGGATTTGGTATTTTGTAACCCTCAAGGGCTGATTATGATATTACACCGAAACAAAACAACAAAACAGTAAAAAAAAACAATAATTAGATGAAATTTGAAAGTAAATGGACGATGAAATTAATTGTAAATTCTATATACTTTCAGCACTATGCAATGAATCACCGCATGGGTCTTGAGAGGAGGTTCGAAGGAGGAGAAAAAAAGGAGGAAAATGTTGCCATTATCAAGATCAATTGATTGATTGATTTTAACGTCATGCTGACCAACCGGAGTTTTCTTTAAGCCAAACAATTTAGGGAATCGTTTATATCGTATGTTCATATCAACATTTTCTTGTGTGGTTCCAGAAGATTTTTTACACACTGTTTTATGAGATCAAGTATTTCAATCTAATAAAAATAATCTGCAGACTGGCCTATTTAAACCAGAGATGGGACTCTAACAAGCGCTGCCACTCAAGCCCAGAGTGAACTTGGGAGTTATGGCAATGAAAGTTCATTTCACTCCACTCAGAGCTCTAGGACTGGAGATGCAGTTTAGTGCTCTGATCAAGACAATCTTTTGGTTGGGGCTTCCAATTGCTCTGCAGAGGTCAATTATCCGGATATATATATATATATATATATATATATATATATATATAGAGAGAGAGAGAGAGAGAGAAAGAGAGAGAGATTGATAACAAGTTAATCCAAGCAGATTGAGAGATTTATGAAGAAACAAAGTCGACACTAAAGCGTTTCGGTTCTAATGAGCCATCATCAGGACTGGAGGGATGATACAAGTGATATTTAATCTATGATGGATATCTAAAAAAGGGCAAAAACTCAGGAACATCTATACATATTTTATCCTCTTCCCAAATATCAGTAATATCCGGTTAGTATCCAAAGACTATGTGTTTGTGATAATTCATAAATAGAATATATGAGAAGTTTCGTTCAATTTTACAGGTATTGTCGATGTACAGCAATTAATATATAGATCTATCAGGATATATATATATATATATATATATATATATATATATATATATATATATATATATATATATATATATATATATATATATATAAACTCGCATATGGAGCTATTGTATCTGTAAGGTAAATGGAAGAAAATTCTGCTAACATTTACTGTGACACAATAAATTTATTTCGATGAGTATTCTCGCCTCTTCAGATAATTGTATAAAAACTTACTGATATATATATATATATATATATATATATATATATATATATATATATATATATATATATATATATATATTTCTTGGTCCAGTAACTGTCTGATGAGTTTTCTTCTATTTGAGTTATATATGTGTGTGTGTGCGTGTGTATACGTGCAATAGGAGTTCAAGTTCTGGACGAGGCAGTCTGCATTTCACATAGCAATAATACCCCTTGGAATGTTATGAATCAAATTATTCTTCCCCATCTATAAATAAATAGTAGGACAGGCTAATCATCTTTACTTTGGTATAGAAACCGGTTTATGAGTATGAAAGGTGTGAATTCAAACCTGTTTAACTCTGCTAACAACTCATGCGGAGGGTTATATATATATATATATATATATATATATATATATATATATATAAAGAAAGAAAGAGAGAGAGAGAGAGATACCTGTGTCTGTATGACATTTGCACCTGTAGCATATATATATATATATATATATATATATATAGAGAGAGAGAGAGAGAGTGTGTGTGCATCAAGTTTTAGAAACGTTATTTGTTCGATATAAAATGCTTATATAAAACAAATCTTTTTAAAAATAAAGTAAATATGTTTCTCTTCAAAATTACAATTTTTTTTAAATATAAGCATTATTTACTGCTATGAATTTCCCATGGTCTATCAATCTTTTTTGTTTATTCCATCCTTGAAGAAACATTCTCATTTTGATCCATTTGCACTCAACTTCAACTTTAACATCATCAGATAAAAAATATTGACCTTTTCAAAGCATATTTCACTTTCGGCAACTGATCAGTCAGCTATATAATGGCAAGGAATTCAAGCGATACAGAGTGTGAGTAAAAGACAATGCATTTCAAAGAAATCATTGTTCTTATCGTTTTTAACAGCAATCGTCTACATACAACTTTTATGATGTATATATAATTATCAAAAATTATTATTTAATGCCATCACACAGCAATTTGAAACTAAGCATTGTAAGTTAAACCTTTAGATTCAACCGAATATATGTCTAATCATACATATGGCGTTTGTATTTACATTGATATCATCATCATTCATCATCATGTCGTGCCACCAGCACGGATGTCCCTGACCCTCTCTCACGCACTATCGTTCATCTCTTCTGGCAAGTCTTCAGGACTGCATCCCGTATCTTCACTGAACTGCTGTATGTAGGTTCGAGCTGGTCGCCCTGCATTTGGTTGACCATGTGAGGGGGTCCATAGGAGAACATCACCTTACGAGTCCGTCCCCTCTTCTCCAGCAGTGTCCTGCATGTCTGGTTAATCTAGCTTTGAGAGTTTTCGTCATGGGAGACGGGTGGCCGTACAGAACCACATTGATATATTAATTATCAATCAGTCCCCTTGCCATAATAGAACATAGACGATGACAAAGCTAGATAAAACAGAATGAAATAACTACAAGCAAGATATATGGGATTAGTAAACATAAACAGTGTTCAACTTGGTTTTCTATTTACGAGTGAATAAACCAATAGCAGATACTTCGGAAAACACTTTTTATTGCATAACTTAACCTCCTCCGTCCAAATCATAAAGTTTATTAGATTAAATTATTCAAATATTTGATAATTATCTAATGGCGTCAGAGCTAAAGTACTTGACTGCAGCCTTGAAGAAAAAGAGTACGAATTTTAGTGGTGCTACAGCGTTCACCTTTCATCTAATACCCTTGGGTGTCCTCGTGGTGTAATGGTTAAAGCGATGAACTGCGGAATCGTAGTACGCGAGTTCGTGCTCCAGTCGCGCTATTACGTTCACTTTCGGGCAAATACCCTTGGGAAAGGTATGAACCCCCTTATTCTCCCTCCAGCTATGGGTAAATAGTAGGACGGACTAGGTTCTTCAGCCTTGGTGAGGCAACTAGTCTAGAAGAAGGAAAACTCTGAATTCAAACCTGTTAAACTCCGCTTAAAAACTGACCTTGTGTCATATCCTGCCCGAGCGGAGGGGTTGGTAAATAGCATCTAATACCCTTGGGAAAGGTATGGATCCCCTTAGCTATGAGTTAAATAGTATCACAGCTAGGACCGCTTCTCGGCCTTTTGGCTTGACCCTCTGGCATTCGTGCCGGATGGGCGATCGAAATCAAGAGCAGACTCGGAGCCGAATAGGCCCCCAAGTTCGGCTGGGCAACCTTCGGGTGGGCGAGCTGCTTTTCAGACCCCCTGTATAGCACTAGACCTCAAAATCTAGTTCAAGCTATATGCTGGCATACGTGCCCGGACCTAGATTTAGGTTCGTGATACTGCTTGATTCATTAGACCCACATTGCACTTAGTGGGTCAATGACTAGCAGGGTTCGAGTCTCGGCTCGTTCCCGACCTTCCCTCCCCTTTATCCCCACTTTAATCGGCCTTCGGGCTTTTGACCTTGTGTCAAGTCCTGTCTGGTGGGAGGCAGTGACAAATATTATCACAGCTATAAAGATGACGTAGGCATCGCATGACGCACAAATATGTCATTAACCAAAGAAATCAAATCCACGAAGAGAAAAATCTAATATTATCCAAATCGCGTTAAAATACCGGCAATATTATTTAATATTTTGTTACATCTCCAAGAGCTTTTATGAAAGTCTTAATTCTCTCAGGCATAAATTTCATTAATTAAGAATAATATTCCCTATGACAGTTGATAAATGAATTTTGGATGGAGCCTTCTCATGAACCCTTTTGTAAAACGATTCTACCAAAGATTTCTGCGAGGATTTAGATCCTTACTGTTCGCTGGTCATATCTCTGATTATTTATGTCTTTGCTGAAGAAAAGCTTTAATTCCCCTTTGCTGAATGACAAGGTGCATTATCGTTCTGAAAAAATGACAACATCCTCAGCAAACATTTCCCCTCTTGATGGAATGAGAAAATTTAATCAAACTTCAATGCATACTTGCATTAGTTATCAAGGTAACTTTTGCTATCTCCCTATGGTTTTGCATGACATGTAACCCCATATCATGAATGACTTTGGGAATTTACTTGTTTTCTTCTGGCAGTCATCTTTACATGTTTCAGCAGAACGAAATCAGACGCAAGATTCAGTATCCTCGTCTTGGCTAACACAGATTTTTCATTCCCAACCGAATATCACTTTCCTCCAATTATCCACATCCCATTATCATTTCTTATAAGCCCGTTTTAAGCTCAAGTTCACTGCGAGTTAGTGCCGGTTTTTGTTTGGCTTTTAAACAGCGTAAAACCTATCTAATTCAATCACTTTTTTTACAGTCCTGTCAAATATTCCTATGTCGACCCGTTTGATTTTCATTTGTTTATTTGCACATTTTCTATTTTTAATGCATATTGCTTTGAGTTTTCCATACTGACACTTTAATATCTTAGGAATTCCACCAGAATGTTTTCACTTCTTAACCAACTCATTTCTTTTCACAGCTTTAAACACTGTTGACTGGGAACAAAGGGCGTCTTTTGTCACTCTCCATTGTGGGTTACCATCGTTAATGAGTTTTACGAGCCTTTCAATTGTTTTAATTTGCAGTTTGTTTTTTAGAGCTCGGTATCCTTTCCATTAGATTGAACAAACAGCTTGTCAGCAAAAACTGTTATTTTCTGGTGACCGATGTGCATATTAACGTTTCCAATTATATTTGTTTCAGGAAGATATTTCCATACTTTCTTCGTCAACATTTGCTTATTCTATGATATTTTACTCGACATGGCTTGAAAGCATTAACGAATAATTTAAACAATTTAATCTACTTTATGTGTAGTATATTTTATTTAGACATAATATTCAGCAATGAAATAAAACTGTTTGGCGTCTGACATGTTATCAGATTATTGACTGCTAATTAAAACATTTAGTGTCTATCCTATAAATACATTAATTTTAATTGTTTTTTTTTCACCATGGGTTCTAGTGTATAGAATAGTTTATCAATATTGCATTTTTATTTATTATTCATTAATTTTTATGGCTCTTCAGACATCTCAACTTATTACTATCTTCTTACATCAATTTAAAAAACATATTCTTTGCACAGAACGTATACACTATTAATAGAATATCAATATGTAGATAAAAGTCTGCTACATAATTCCTCTCATAGTTCTCAAAAATACACACATAAATTTCTTTTGGCTTTAATTCAAACGATACATCCAAAACATTTCGTAACAATAAGGGGTGCATTCTGCTAAGATTGTAACTCTGGCCATGATGTTTAAAAAATCAGTTTCAGAGCCTCAACCAAATTTACTTAAACCCAAAAACTATGTCAGCAAAGTGACTTTTAACGCTAGAACATTAAATTTACTAGACCATTTATCCCGATATTATAAAATTTAGATTTTTTCCACTCTATTGCTGAATTTTATCTGATTAAACAATTTCTTCCAAAAATATATTACTCTCTTCGCAAAAAATATTACTGATCAGTATACTTAGAAGAAGTGTATTGTCAAATTTCGTTGCCTTTCATATCGCTTAAGGTATTTCGCCAAGGCCTGTGTAGAATAAAGATTTTCTGCTTTTAATTTCTCCTTTACCTGTCCAAGTTTGATGCCAAGTTGGCTATTAACTATTGATTTCAGAATTGGTTTCCAAGAAAAATCTTTGAAATGTTCTTTCTACTTTTGAATTATTTCATCTTGGTTGGAGATGTTTTTCCTAATTTAATTTACTCTCTGTCAAGCTAATCGAGTATGTTTATCTTCTTCCAAAATCTGATTTTAATGATTTCTCCTGGGGTGAATTCTAATTACTCTTTTTGATAACCTCTCAGTGCTTTTTGGGGCGGGGTTCTACACATTAATGTTTGTTAGATTTAAATTGGATGTTTTTTTCTTATCTTGTTTTTCCTGAACTACCGTTGACTCCCAGGTAAGTCTTCATTTTGCTCTTGGTTTGGTTTGTATGCACTCAGCAGCTGCTTCAAAATGGTCGGAATAAAAACTGCATATTCATCTGCAGAATGGTGCCTGAAGTGTATCAAAAATTTTTCTTACAGTTACAGAATATTGATAGCGAATATCACCATTGGTTAGTGAGGATCCATCATGTCGTGTAGCTTTTTCCGTTTGATATTCCTGCGTATATTCAGCCGAATCTTTGCTGAGATGATTCTGTATTATGAAGATACTACTTCAGAGGAGGAGTATGCCTCTCGGTTCGATACGTTTTTGTTCATTTTTCCATCGTAGATATATAATCTTATTTATCTTTTGGGATTTTTGGGTAATCGTAAGTCTTTATTTTTCCTTTCCGTTTTGGAATTTTGTCTTTAGACATAGAATATTGTTCTCAAAAGAAAAATGCAGAATTAACACAATTTCCGTTTGGAGTGTTGTGTAAATCGAATTTATTCTTTGCGCTTTTTCTTACTTTAACATAAATTTGTGATAGGGAATATATCAAACAAGAGAAATAAATGACGATGATGTTCGTTTCATCATAGGCATTAGTGGAACTGTAAGAACTGATTCTAATGCAACGGTTTCTATTAAGTTTTGTACATATCATTGTCACTTGGGTTTTTTTTTCTTTGCTACAGAAAGAACTTCAGAAAGTAGAACTAAGAAGCATTCATATACGAGGATCATTAAATAAGTTTCCAGACTTTTTTCGTATGGACCCTTTTCTTGATAATACACACATGAAACTCTAGTCCCCTTCGAAGTAATCTCCTCCAGCTGCAATGCATGTGTTTTATCGTTCCAACAACTTCTGGAAGGTACCATGGAAGTCCTCTTGTGTGGTCGTGTCAATGACCTTCATCACAGCCTCTTTCATCTCCTCAATTCTCTCATAACGACAGCCTCTGAGCTTAGGGAATAAGCAAAAGTCACAGGGAGCAAGGTCTGGACTATAGGGAGGCTGAGGAACTGTCTTGATGCCCATCCTGGTCAAATAGTGTGTGACAAGGATGGAGTTGTGGACTGGTGCATTGTCCTGTTGGAAATGCCACTGAGCCGATTTGAAGAGTGCTGGCCTCTTCCCAAGGAATCTCTTCATGAACTCTCTTAAAACCTCATCATAGTAACCCTAACCCTAAACCTAACCCTTTGGCTAATCAACTCTGGTGTATTGACTTCTTTACTCCTCCCACACTTCTCATCACAGACTTCCTGCCTTCCTTGAATCTCTTATGCCACTCAAAAACTGATGCTCGATTCATGCAAGATGCAGTCGAAATGCCACTGACCCGATTTAGTAGAATGCACCCCATGTCATCACACGTGAATGACGAAGTGGATTGGACGTATTGTTTCAAATGAAGTCAAAGTGAACCTTCGGTGGCTTTTTTTTTTCAGATTCATAGATGCCACTTTTATAAAAAAAACAAGCAGGAGTTTCCTGGCTGAATACTCTGATACTGATTGCTGACCTGATACTCGTCCACCTGACACTAGGTGATGCTTACTGTCTGCTCCTCATTTAGTTTCTTCTGTTTTTTCTCTACCATGCTCCATCCTATGGTTTCCAGTGATATGCGGCTTGTATAATACTATCCTACCTCAAAATCTGCTCTGTAGTGTCAAGCGGGGGCTGATCCGTGCAAGCAGCGTAATATGATGATCATGATGATGATGATCTATTCGGCTTGAACGTATACACTATTAATAGAATATCAATATGTAGATAAAACGTATAGTCACAGAGTTATAAGTGACCAATGATTCCTTTCTTAGGGATTTGTTAATGTAAATTTTCCATGTACATCTTATTTTTATTGCTCTACTTAAAAAGAGAAAATGTAAATCTATATCCTTGCCCTTGAGGTTATAAGAATTCTTGGGAAGGCGTGACCATGGTGGTGACTGTGTCCTCTGTAAAGAGTTGGGGTGTATCTTACAAGACACATTCAGTTTAATGGGTCCCACAGTTGCTATGACTTGTTGATCTGGGATCGCTTGTGCACGATGTGAACCAGTGTCTCATTGGTAGAGTTTCAGCTCTGCATTCTGTGGTCGCTGGTTTGATCACTAGCGCTGGAGACCACGGTATTCACAATTGATGAGACCTAACAAAGTCGCAACAGCTGTCCTGTGTTTCCATATGTCATAAAAAAAAGAATGTAGATTTTCTTTCTAACGATAAAAGGTAAACCTCTAATTCATTCAATTTTTAATTATTTATCTATTCTTTATTTTCTCCTTTTTTTTATTCAACCAATTTGTGATTTACATCTCTTTTTTGGTTTGGTTTCTTTGTTTAATTTCAAATCAACCTTTGTAGGTTATTTAAAGCCAAAGTGTTGTGGGAGCCTTACCCATCATACCATAATTGACTCTTCACACCTTTATTAGTACTGAGAGATTTCGCTACCAGCCGAACAATACCGTAGCTATCCGAAACAGTACGAGACATGAGAATTATTTTTTATTTATTGCGGACTTTTTCACCTCATCTTGGTAGTTTTTGTGTTGTTTCTTCTTTCACTACGTTTCGGCCACATTTCACCTCTGGCCTTCTTCAAGTGATTTTACCACGACCTGAAGAAGGTCAGAGGTGAAATGTGGCCGAAACGTAGTGAAAGAAGAAACAACACAAAAACTACCAAGATAAGGGGTAAAAGTCCGCAATAAATAAAAACTAATTCTCAGATTAAAAAAGCCTCATCTCAAAATGATTCCAATTAAAGACAGTACGAGACATATTAAAGTACAGTACGAGACATATTACCTTTTTTCATCCAATATGATCTGTTTACCTAATATCCATGTCTGCGTTTTCATTAGTGATCCTTTCCGGGGCCACAACCCAAAGCCATTCTTTTAGAAGAATATTTTACCCATAGCTAGCAGGATAAGGGGGTTCATAGCTTTCTCAAGAGTATTTGTCCGAAAATTAACGTCTTAGCCTGACTCGAGTTCGAACTCGCTTTCTACTATTCTGCAGTTCATCACGTTAACCATTACACAACGAGGATACCTCCAATCTTTTTTTTTATTTCAATTTATATGTATGAAATGAATTTTTTTCTTGGCTTAGGTTGTTCAGCACAAAAATATCGGTGTAGAAGTGTTAAACTGTAGTAAGTTTTTCTTCGTTATTTACCTGTAATTGGTATTGAACTTACAAATCCCAGATGGTTTTCTATTCGAAGCTTTTCAGACTCAGTCATAACTGTAGGTAAAATAACAAGAAATTCTTAATATAGCTAAGCACTTGTACCCGGCTATGGTTAACGGATTTAGAACAATCTACCTACGTAGATTAAATAAAGGGTTTTGTCCGAAGTTCCGTGTGGACTCCGGAGTTGGACATGTAACACCTAAAGAAACTCGAGGGAAGTATCGGCTGAATCTTTATGAATATAAAAGTAAAGATAAAGATAATACTCCAACTATACTAAATGCTAAAAAAAGGCTATATCAAAATTTTAGTTTTCTTGGCTATAAAGCGCCAAATTTTAAGACTTATTTCTGTTTTTAAACATATTTCATTGCCCACAGTATAATTTGTAAGCCTTATATAGATTCACTTTCAAGCTTTTCAAATAATTAAGTCTTATAATGTATTTTGATTTTAATCAGCCTCTGTGGATTGATTTCATTCCTTATTTTAACAATAAACCAACAACTTAGTTGTGGCCTTTATTCTTTTTGGTTTTGTTTTTGCCTCTTTTTCTTTTACTTTTCTCTATATTAATCTATATCGTCACGAGATTTTGGGATAGTTTTGGAGTATTTAACGATTTGAAAAACAGAGAAAATACAGTTTTCTGCATTTGTTTTTCAAAGGGATGTTTTTTTAAAATGAAATGCATTTAACTGTTTACAGAAAAAAAGTGGAAGTTACCTCACCACTTTATCAATATATATATATATATATATATATATATATATATATATGCTGTGTAAATACATAATATAACTTCTATTTACACTGAATTTGTTGAGTTTCCTTTGTTGCTTGCTTTTGACTGTGCTGAAAATCTGACATAGAGTCAATATAGATAAACATTACAGCCGGGTCGGAGGTAAAATCGTTTTTATTGTTTTTAATTTAAAAAAAATACTAATTTTGATATTCTTTATGACACGATTTTAACAACTCAATTTGTTTATATTTCTCTCTCTCTCTCTCTCTCTCTCTCTCTCATTCCGTCTGTGTTTCTCTCACTCTCTCAATCAATGTCTGTCTGTCTCTACTTCTCTCTCTCCGTCTTTTCTCTCTCTCTCTCTCTCTCTCTCTCTCTCTCTCTATCTATCTATCTCTCAATATATATATATATATATATGTGTGTGTGTGTGTGTGTGTGTGTGTGGCATAATTGTCTTAATAAATGATAGTATTATTTATGTAGCATTTTTTTACCCAACTCCAACTCTGGATGCGACATTAAGTCAGTTTTAAGCGAAGTATGATTTGCCTGAATCAAGAGTTTTCCTTCTCTTATATAGATTGCCACACCAAGGGTAAAGAGTCCAGTCTTTCCCATAGCTAGGAAGAAAAAATATCCTTAACTTTCTCAAGGGCATCACTTCCATTTGAAATGCTAAACGCTCCCAATATGATTTGAACTCGAATAGTTGAGTCCATTTCCTACTTTGATAACCATTACACAACGGTCACCTCCCAGTAGTAGACTTAATAAAAACAATTTCTTTGTTTTTACTTAGGGTATACGGAATATTATAATTTTTATATTCTCAACAGTTCAGCCGCTGCATGCTTCAGCTTTTTTCCGGTAGTTCATCTCTGGAGTCCACACGAAAATTTGAACGGAAACCTCTATTTAATCCCGTTAAACATACCCGGGTACAAGCGCTAAGCTATTGTTAGTATTCCCTGTATGGTTGGGGTTGAACCAGCAAACATGATTTCACTTTTAACCAAATGTCTATGTCCGATGCGCTATGTGTCCTGTTTGACTTAGCGCTTGTACCCGATCATGGTTAATGGAATTAGAAAAATGTACCACCAAGGTTTTTAAAAAAAGCGTTCGGTTCGAAGTTCAGTGTGGACTCCCAAGTTAGACAAGCAAAACATGAAGAAGGTCGAAAGACACATCAGCTGAAATCTTGTGAATATAACAATGAAGATGTAGACAATAGTCTGAATAATCTAAATTAAAAAAAAGTACCAATCCTGTTTGGTCTCGTTATTGAATGGCATATGAACCTTCGGGATCAATCCAGATCCCTAAAAATTAGACAAAATAAAGGAGAGTATGCTGTTTATGTGAATAACGTGTCAAATAGGCGGCATCACAAAAATATTGCCAATTATTCTAATAAACCAATATTAGCTGAAGAATATAGTATTCAAAACAAATCAAACCTGTGTCTTTCAAAAAAAGTTTACGCATATCTATACGTATGCGTAAAGATGTTGGCACGTTACTGTGTAGATGTATAAAGATGCATATCCGTTTTATTTTCTTTGAACCATTATCTTGATTTCTTTTCATTATACTTTTAATTTTTTTTTTTCCAGAAAATAATTATCTTGTTTTCGTTTCATTTCTTTTGTTATTGCTATTGAGAAATCAAACGTATCCGTCATTCTCACCGTATTAGATTTCCCGCGGGGATGCTAAATGCCGGAAGCTTTTAGATAAGCTATTGAATCAATCGATATTTAATCAATACATCTGTGTTGGTCGCTCTTATGTACACAGTTGTTTCGACTATGTTTTCAAATACAAAATAAGTATACTCACATACTTGTATATATAAATACCTATATTGAATTTGTGTTTTTCTATCAAAGTCGCCTGTTTGGATGTACGCTCTGACTCACACACACACACACACACACACACACACACACACACACACACATATATATATATATATATATATTTATATATATATATATATATAATAGAGGATCAGTGTTTATCGCCTGACAGAGCCGGAATATTAAATATGGGGGATTAATATTCACCACTGGATTAAATGCAGTGACAATAAAGAATTTACGTTGATAAGTTAAATGAAATTGCTTATCACTTGCTTCAGGATTATTAATGTACTTTATATATATATATATATATATATATATGTATATATATAGTGTGTGTGTGTGTGTGTGTGTGTGTGTGTGTGTGTGTGTGTGTGTGTGTGTGTGTGTGTGTGTGATGCCGTATTTGTATACATGGGGGTGTTTGCATTTCACTAGAAAAAAAGAACAACTACGCCTTATAGCCTCACTAGCTATTGGTAAATAAGGAGGCAGAATGGGTTACATAGCCATGATTAGCAAACTACCAAGAAAAAAGACAAACTCTGAATGTAAATTTACTTTACCCCGCTTAAAATGTGTCCTTGTGTCATCTCCAGTCAGTGAGGAAAGCGTTGGTTAAATTTATATATATTTATCCTTGCATTTTTTGCTAAATTTTAAATTGCTTAACCACTTTTATGATGTACACACACACACACACACACACACACATGCTCAGAAACACACACACACACACACACACACACACACACACATTAAACTGTAATATTACCATTTTTGTAACCTATTAAATCAAGTGGACAAATTTTGGATATATTTAAGAAGAGATATTTTGCTGTCATTAGTCAATTTTTTAAAAAATAGTTTTTCGTTGCTTATTCATTTTTAATAACTGCTGTAACTTCTCTTTTTACTGACTTCTTCAGTTGCTTATTTCCGATATTCTTTTATTACTTTGACAAATGCCGAATAAGAAAAATGTGTCCTTTGATTAGATCAACCATTATCCACTTTGGTCAAGCCTTGTTGATAAATCTTTATTAACAAATTCACCGTGTTTTCAAAAATTGGCGGAATTATATCAGTAATTACATCCCGTTTATCATGATAATGGATATCTTGTTTTAGTGAATTCTTCTGTCAGAATAAGAGGCAAAATGTTCTCATATGGACAATTCTAGAAGCCGGTGCGTTGCTTATAAAAATCAAAAGATTTATTTAGTTATTGTGTTGGTGGGGCTTAGAATAAGCTGACTGTATATATTATAGAGGGGTAAGACCCCCCCCACAAAAATGGGCTGCCAAGGAATGACACTGAATTGCATTTGATCTTAGGTTTCTAGTTATTACTCCCTGGTTCATGCTGAACTAGAGTATTTGTAGATTTTATGGTCCTATTTATCGGTCAAATAGATCTTTTTAGGGGTTATTCGTATTCGAGAGGATGGTGTGACGCCCCCACCAAAAATCTACGACACAAAATATTGAATATGAACGTACAATGAACCTATATACATGAAATAACCCTAGATGGGTTGATGTTCCATTAACATAAATCAATAAATCATTCTTTAGCAATTAATATATTTAAAGTACCGGACATTGGCCTAGCGGTTAGAGTGTTCGCCAATGGCCCGGGAGACCTGGGTTCAATCCCAGGTCGAGTCATACCAAAGACTCAAAAAATGGTACTTGATGCCTCCTTGCTTAACACTCAGCATTATGAGGTGCGGATCAAGGGTAAAGTAGAGCAATCCAGGGAAGGAGTAGCGCCCTCCCCTACACCTTGGTGTAGTAGCTATCGAAAAAGGGAGCCTTCGGGTTACCCTCGACTACGGTCGCCAACTTATTATATTTAACGAATGAATAAATTAAAATAATGTTGCAATCTTAATAACTTCAAAAAAAAAAATGAATATGAACGTACAATGAACGTTTTTCCCTAACCTATATACATGAAATAACCCTAGATGGGTTGATGTTCCATTAAGATAAATCAATGAATCATTCTTTAGCGATTAATATATTTAACGAATGAATAAATTAGAATAATGTTGCAATCTTAATAACTTCAAAAAAGAAATCGTTAAAAAAAAAGATCGTCCTTTGAAGAATTATGTTCGATAGACGGTTATTTGCTTTCAATGTGTTTTAGTTACAGTTCTATTACTTCATCTAAAAAAGAATAAATTATTTCAACAATACTGTTTCATTTCTTTATAATTGAAAGGGTAAATAAAACTATCGAAAATACCTATTTTTATTATCACTAGGGCATATAAGGTCACCTATTGCAACTGGATAAAGTGGGTCCTTTTGGTATATTAATGAATATTTTCGCTGACAGTGAAAAAAAAAATTTCACGCTGTAATAGCTGAAATGAATACCGTAAATGCTTGATTCCAGAGCTCTCTCCTGAAATTATTATTACGCAGTAGGGTTGGCCGATGACTACAGACATGGAAACAGATTTATAACCGCAAAGTCGAGCAGGATAAAGGTCAGGTTATGTGTAATTCCTCTTGCCTTGGAAATCCAGTGTATGTTTATCATGCGATGGATACGAAGAATGTAACTGTGAACTAATTGGTTAAGAGATATCGCGTGACAGAATGAAGATTGCCAAGACGGAACACGTTGATTTTTATTTTTGATCAGTCAGTAACTTTCTTTTGGAGTTTGTCCAGACTAAATTTTGGAAAGGAGAGGAGATTCTACAATGAAAATTAAAGATTTACCCATAATTACAGCCAGTTTGAACCAATAGACAGATAAGAAAGTAAAGATGGCGACCGTAGTTGAAGGCGACCCGAAGCCTTCCTTTTCAATAGCTACTACACTGAGGTGTAGGGGAGGGCGTTACTCCTTTCCCTGAATTACTCCACTTTACCCTTGATACGCAAATTAATTTGCTGAGTGTTAAGCAAGGAGGTATCAAGTACCATTTTAAAGTCTTTGGTATGACTTGACTTGGCATTGAACAAAAAAAACGTTGGAGACTATGATTTTAATTATTAGCTTTTTTCATCGTCGATATGATAATCTACTGTAGAATTTTGGTTCATAAGCTTGCAGGTAATCTGTAAATGCTGTATGTTATGGCTATACAGTGGGTCCTGCTATTACATTCCTCGTAAGTACCTTACGTAGTATATTAGTTAGAAAGCTAGTCTAGCAGATTTTAGGTGAGATTCTCACTGGCTTTCTTATACTTCCATCCTTGAGACTAGGTTCATGAATGACTACCCTTTTATTTGTGTCAGATTAACCTAAGGCAACACTGAGTTAATTACTTGTCAGATATTATAATGATCAGTTGTTGTATGCATGAACGGTGACAAAGAAAATGATGGCACATCCTAGCAAGGTTTGTGTTACGGCTCTAATTTTGGGAATACATCATTTCCCAAAATAGTTAGCGACTTCATAAATATAGTGGGTTGTCACTGAGATAATTATAATTGTTTAAGGGACATAAATCCTAAAAGCTTCTGACTGAGTAATTCCCTTTTTTCAGTCGTTTGCAAATAAATATGTTATATAGTTAAGATGAGATTTGAGGTGGATCTCGTAAATTGTTAATGACAATCTTTAAGCAATTTTTAGTAAATCTAGAAAACAGTAATTTTGGGTACACGGTGAAAATTAAATATATTAGGTGTTTTTTTATTGTATTTTCTAACCAGTTATGTGTTCCAGGAAAAAGTAGTCAGCCGAGTTCCCCACCCTTTATTTCCATAGACAACTGTTAACTGCTACCGGCTTTCCAAATCTGCCATAGATGATGTGAATTTCGAATTTTCTTTCTCCTAGACAGGTTGCCTTTTCGATTCTCGAGAAAAGAGTCAGCCATACCATTTGACTTGTGCTATAGGAAAAAGAAATGGATCCAAGTCTTTTACGAGAACTTTAACTGAAAGAAATTAAACCAAACTTTATTAAAACAAAACCGTTTCTGATAAAAAATTTTTACCAATATACAGAAAGTGCTTCATAGTAATTAAGATTGTAAGATAAATACCTTTAAACAAACAATTGTCTTGAGACTAAACTTTCTACAGTCAAGAGAAAAGATCCATTAGAACTCCTAAAAAATCTCTCATCAAATAATTCGTTTTCTATTCGGTTAAATGTTATTAAAACAGGTTAAGCCAAGATCAAAGACAAACAAAAGTAGAAACTAGTAAAATTTGTGAAATGTTAACTTTTGCACTTATTGATCTGCAAGTGAGTCAAAAGCCAAACCATCAAGAATCGTAGTCTTAATCTGTCTTCTGCTGTATATAATGAAATTAAATATGCTGCAATATAATCAGAAACACTTATTCAATTATTTATTTTGTAAAGAAGCTACTTATATAAGGCAGCGAAATGCTTTTGTGGAAATTAAGTAAAATATTTTTGTCTTTTCTTCTCCTTGCGTCACTTGTTGTTTTCTGATATTTTCAAGTACTCTGGATAAAAGGTAGCGTATTTGTTATAAAGGAATTAAAAGAACTTGGTAAATCAAGTTCAAATCTTGGATTAGGCTTTTTTGGGTTCCTCTTTGTGCTGATGACATTGATAAAGACTTGGATTATCATATCTACTTCTGTAATAAAAGACTTTTCAGACCAATTTCTCTTTTCAAAATAAGAAGTGGTTCGTTACACGTGATATCTTTTAAACATAAGAGATTGCCTTGCTTCTAATCGTAAACTTGTAGTAACTTCGATCCAACGAGTTACCGTATGGCCTAAACGTAAACAAAGACTGTTTGTTAAGAAAATTTTTATTTAACATTGTTTACTATTTAAAACAAAGTTGGCGACCGTTGTCAAGGATGACATGAAAGCTCCCTTTTCAATTGCTTCTATACAGAGGTGTAGGGGAAGGGCCCTACTCCATTCCCAGGATTGCTCCACTACCCTGGATAAGTACCTTATAATGCTGAGTGTTAGGCAAGGCGGCATCGAGTACCATTTTTTGAGTCTTTGGTATGACTCGACCTGGGATTGAACCCTGGTCTCCCGGACCATTGGCGAACACTCTACTCATTAGGCCAATAACTGTGCACATATTTGGTACAATTATCATTAATAGTAAACAAAGTTATGTAAAAACCTCATTAAACTGGCTTTTGTTTTGGTATTAGCTAAGCTATGCAGAAACATTGGATTAGGCTAACGGCAAATTCGAGCGGGTTTTGAAAACGTTTTCCTATTTTATTTTAGTTATTGGCCAAAGATTGGGAACACTTGTTCATACCCTATCGAACATAATTAATTACGTACATAATTTTTGCATTATGAATTCTATTGTGATACTGGGTGAGGTTTTATCAAACCTAGAATATCGAACATGAAAGGCTACATCAAGGTTTATATTATATTTTTTTTACGGTACTACATTGACGTTGATTGTAATATGATAGATTGAAAGTATGAAGAAATGTTTTAATATTTTCTCTTCATGTCATTTGATGTTGAAAAAATATTTTTGTGTGATGAGATATCCAAAAGTTAGTGGATCATTCCTTACAGGTAATATATTTTAATAAAATAAAATTTCTGAGGCTAAAAATTAGAGGTAGTTCATAACATGAAATCGTTCATTATTTAAGTATTTACAGTGATCTTTTCTCCCCCAGGGTTTTGAACAAAGAGTTTGGATGTTTAAGTTCTTTCATCTAATGAGGGTAAACTGTCTAGGAAAAGGAAATTCTGAATGCTCATCAACTTTGGCAGATTGAAAAACCGGTTGCAGTTAATAATAAAGGAGAAGTAAACACCCACTCAGTCGACTGGGACCAGAAAATAAGTGAAGTGCCCCTGTGAAGTGAGGTTAAGACCCTCTTCTCCTACGTGAGTCCTGGGTATGGCATTAAACTTTATTTGACGGTGAAACACCTGTTTTGAAGGTTTGAGTAATGTGTAGTTTCCCTTCATTGAGATCACTGCCAGGTCCACTTTAACTCAGATTGGTAGTAACTTTTTATGGTTC